>OX336897.1:2757132-3235455 GCA_946959425.1 Argyrosomus regius | reverse complement strand
ACACACACACATTCCTGTATGAGCACCAGAGTGAGGTCCAGATAAGTTCACATGCAGAGTGGGGACCACCCTTTCTGCTATACTTAGAGACAAATGAATGCCACATTTCAGCACTAGGTGTCTCCCTGTTTCCAGTTTCCACCTCAAATTCTTTAAAAATAAAGTTATTTTCTAAAAGTTTAGCACCATTGGAGTGAGGACCTTTTTATAGGGGGCGCTGTTAAGTTCGTTTCAGAACAGACTAATTTAATTGTGTTATGTATTTAGCCTGCAGTCACTCTTATCTTACATCTTATGCTTTAATAAAGAACTTTAATGTAATAATAAATCAGTGTGGAAGTGTTTGAAATTCATAGATAAGGAGAATACCTAATATTAATGTTGTGACCATCCATTAAACTGCTGTACAAAGATACATCTGTACTTTTACTATACAATTACCTCTTTATCTAAGTGAACTAAACTTTAGCAATAAAAATCAGTTATCATACAACTTCCAACAAAGCTTCAATAAATATTGTTTATATCTTTTAGATTTGCCGTATGTTTTGTAGATATCTTTTAACTTGTATATATTTTATATTACATGTATATTGCCATTTGCACCAGGGATATAATGGGAAACACTATTTCAATTCTCTGTATGTCCTGTACATATAGCAGCATTGACAATAAAGTTGACTTGACTTTATTTTATTAAAATTTGTGAACTGAACTGTATACAAACTAACAATGGTGGTATTATTCCTTGACTTAAGAATATAATTATATCTCATTACATTAATGAGAGAGAGAAGAGAGAGTTAGAGTGATAGAGAGTGATAGAGAGAGAGTGAGAGTGATAGAGAGAGTGATAGAGAGAGAGTGAGAGTGATAGAGAGTGATAAAGAGAGTTGGAGTGATAGAGAGAGTTAGAGTGATAGAGATAGTTAGAGTGATAGAGAAGAGAGTGATAGAGAGAGTGATAGAGAGAGAGTGATAGAGAGAGTGATAGAGAGTGATAAAGAGAGTTGGAGTGATAGAGATAGTTAGAGTGATAGAGAGAGAGTGATAGAGAGAGAGTGAGAGTGATAGAGAGAGTGATAGAGAGTGATAAAGAGAGTTGGAGTGATAGAGATAGTTAGAGTGATAGAGAGAGTGATAGAGAGAGAGTGAGAGTGATAGAGAAAGTGATAGAGAGTGATAAAGAGAGTTGGAGTGATAGAGAGAGTGATAGAGAGACTGATATGTATAGACAGAAAGAGATAGAGAGAAATAGAAATAGTGACAGAGAGAAAGAGAGAAAGTATTCTATCCTCCAGTTTATCAAAAAAAGAAAAAAAGTCACATTCAAAATCACCACCTTATTCACTTGACAGGAAGTGTATAAAAGATTGTTAACTGAGAAGTAACTGAAGCTGTTGGATAAATGTAGTGAAGTTACAATTAAAGTATTTACCTCTGAACTCACATTCACATATAAATATATGAAGTTCAAATATTTAAACATGCCAACCAGTGGCTCAACCAAGTAGAATGCTTAATGCTCTTCAGTCCTTCAGTTTCTGTGGCACAGATCTGCGATTTCTGTTGTTCACAAAGTTTTTAATGTCCCTCCAGGACCTTTGCTTCAAGGATTTCTCGTTCATTAGGCATCTCACACAGTCCTCTTTTACTGGGACTCGACGGTCTGCTGTGAACCTGCTCATCTGTCTGTTGACAGCAGCCCTCTCTGCTTCACTCCATGGCCTCCTTACCTTCTGTTTTGGTGGCTCTATAGATTAAAAAGACAATAATGCAAATTCTGTAACATAGAACAAATTGTAGTCTCCGCTCATGCACTGTTGGCACACAGAAAGAACCTCCCAGTAGCTTTGAAGTCTAAGTTTGTTTTCTGCTCAGTTTTATAGAACGTACCTGTTTTTTTCACCACCGCTTTCTTTTTCCTTTTTTCTTCTGTGGTAGCTCTTTATCCAGTCTTCTTCCTTGGCTCGGATCTAGAACTGTAACAGACAAACATTAGTTCCTGATGATTATTGAGACCTCAAGTATAGTGGACATTAAAGGTTCATGTGTAACCAAGTGTTGACATCCAAAATGTGTCAAAACTGTCAGCAGAAGAGTTTGCTTGAACGTTACAAAATAGTTCTTGCTCACAACTGTTTCACCAGAGGACAATAGTTTAACTAAACAAAGCTGGTGTAATTTCACAACTATTGTTTCAGTCTTATTTTTACCTATATTCAGTTATTTTCATCTGTTTCATTTATTCTGTTTATCTGTGCACTAACATCTGTTGATTCCTGTTCCAGTTGTCCTCAGTTTGTTCTTTGTTTGACCTTTGACCTGTTCCTCCACCTGCCTTAGTAACTTACTCCATGTTATAAACCTCTCCAGAGTATCCCTATGGTCTTTTTTTGTACATTTTAACTTTGCGCTGTAGAATAAACTTTCATAATAAAACCATTTAACTCACCATCCATATTTAAACTCTCATCCTCACTGCGGGGTTCAGGTGCCCTTTGGGGAGAGAGGTCAGGCATTCCATCTGAAAGACAAAGACAAAATGACAACTCATAAAATGCACCATAGGAAAGGAAGACCTACTCAAAGCATGCACCTGTACAGATACTGATACACGAGTTAACATAGAAGAGTATGCATCAAGGTCACTTTCAGGTTACACCAGCCCCAGCCCCACCACTGACTAAGCAAACAAACCTGCTACAGCTGTGGAGGACTATTTTGAACACTGTATTTGAAATATTTGTTGATTTATGTTTAAATAACAATGAAATAACTCAAGAACATACAGTATCTCAACTGTTGTCTGTGTATGTACACATGAGAGACTGACAGACAGGCTGTCTGACACAATATTAATCACAAATCCAGTCATCAAACTCACAGAAAGAACCTCACAGTAGCTTTGAGGTCTAAGTTTGTTTTCTGCTCAGTTTTATAGAACGTACCTGTTTTTTTCACCACCGCTTTCTTTTTTCCTTTTTTCTTCTGTGGTAGCTCTTTATCCAGTCTTCTTCCTTGGCTCAGATCTAGAACTGTAACAGACAAACATTAGTTCCTTTTAATTCAGGTATAGTGGATTTGAGGGTTCTTGTGCATTCAAGTCAAAGTACAAATTATACTGAACCATCTGGACTTTTATGCCAAAAGGCAGGAGTATGTTAAGACTATTTAACTCACCTTCTATATCTGAACTTTCATCCTCAGAGGCATCATAACCTCCATCTGAAAAACAAGAGCAAAAGATTTAAGTATGAGGAAAAGATACTTAAAGCATCTGTATCTGCTAAATGATAGAATAAAAAATAGTGTTTAAGTGTTTATGTAAACAGGTTTAAAATGGCCTGCACCCTTAAAAACGTACCATCATCCACCTCCCTGCTTCGTTTCCTTTCCCTCTGTTGGACACTCTCAGACGCTGATGTGGGAGTTTCAGCTGTGAAGATAAAGGCAGTTAAAGGCATATGCTATGTCCTTTATTTCCATGCGTTTTCTCTGCAAATGCCTTGCCATTTTAAGGTTTGACTGTCCACAGTAAAGACAATAATGGCTTTTGTCCCATGCTCGTTTTTTATCTTCTCTTTTTGTACATGTCTTTATGGTCACAGTTGATTCTGTTTTGTTTTTCTTTTGCTTGTTCTTTTGTTTCGCATATGTTCTTTGTTTCTTGTGTTTATGAATGGTGCACTTGCCTATTTGGTGGTCATCTTCACTGGACAGTTTGTCAAAAGCTTTGTCTGGACCTTTCTTGCTGCCATCCTCACTGGATGATGATGCCTTGTGAAAGGGATTGTAATCTGGGTCCAATACTTCGTCACAGGACAATTCAAATTCAGATGTATTGTCTGACTCTTTTTGGACAGTGTTCAACTGTGAGCAAAAAGCATAAGCATTATCATCAAGTAAAAGTCATCACAGTCACCATTCAATTCAATTCAATTTTGTTTCTATAGCTCCAAATCATAACTTCAGTTATCTCATGACACTTTACATACAGAGCAGGTCTAGACCATACTCTTTATAATATTATTTACAGAGACCAACAGTTCCACCATGAGCAAACACTTGGCGACGGTGGCGAGGAAAAACTTCTTTTAACAGGCAGAAACCTCGAACAGACTCAAGCTTAGATAAGATGGGGAGTTAGATAGATAAATAGAGAGACAGAGACAGAGAGAGACTATCAAGTCCAACTTTAAAGAAACACCTAACCATCACTATCTTATAAACTGACTCACTCACTTGGCCTGAGTGATGTCACTTAGTCACTAAAGTTGCATTGTGACATAACAGCGAGACACTTTTTTCATCCAGTTTTGGTTACATGGACATTACAAAAACCGTGATCTTAACAGGAAAAGTAATGCATGGAGAAATATCAGCAGTCAAATGGAGAAACTACCAGCTCTGTGAATGAGCACATAGTTTATGAACGCTAAGGTTAACTGTTGTTTGTATGCTAGATAAGCCAGGTATACACAGTGACATTGTATATGCTTTGTATCATAAGCATAGATATGTAAACAGTCGGTGACCAGAAAACGTTAGCTTAGCAACATTAAATCCCATCATGTCGTGTAGAAAGTACATATTTGCTGACTGCACTGCAGTTTTCCTCTGCAAGCACTCTGCTTCATGCCCTACCTCACTGTGAGCTAAGATCAAATCTTTTATCATATGAAGGCAGCTTTAATTCTAAGGCCTCCAGATGTTGATTCTTATGCGCATTGTCCTCGGTTTATCATGTTTTAGTTTAAAATACCTCCTTTAACACTTGATTACTACCACTGCCAACTATTCCAGTAAAGACAGAAGTCTGTATCATGATAGAGGAAAGATTTTATGAAAGCACATACCTGCTTTGACTCCGCCATCACCTCTGGGACCTAACACCAAAGAGAAGACAGAAAATTATTTTGTTATACAGTTCAGCTGGACAGTGATGCTTTAGTGCTGCATTCATCTTTTCATATGTGAGTGAAGACATTTTAAATATTCATTATTTACTACATGACACATGCCATGTAGTGCTGTAGTGCAATGTGCTATGTACTAACAGCTCTGTAAAGTATAGAATTCAGTTAACACCTCTATTAGTGTTTTAAAAAAAGCATCATAACAGACTTTATGGCAGCTGAATTATTGTATGAAGTTTACTCAATAACCTGTAAAGTGTTGTAAAGTAGCTTTATTCAGTCACTTTGTGAAATTAATTGCAGACTGCAGGCAAAATGTAACTAATTTCAGAAAAAAGTGTAATCTACACAGAGAATAACCAAAGGATAATATTTTCTTTTAGGACAGCTCTAAAAGATCAAACCACTATTTTTTTATGGTGGCAGCTGTCAGTCATGTCTGTGTGCCAGTATGCCAGTATCCCTTTAAAATATCCTGTTGGCTGAGTTAACTGAGTGGACAGTCACATAAGTACAAAATCAATTGTTCATGCATTAGTAATTATTCATAAAGCAAGCCATGAGAAAAAAGACTGTTTTGCAGTCTCACCTTTACAGTACTATTGGTGTCTTTAAACTGCATTTTGACTCAAGTAATCACAGGCTGAACTTTACAGTCACAATAGATGAACACAATTTCCTGTGGTTATCAAATTTTAAGAAATATGTTCCAAAATTTAATACAAAATTATAACATGCTATAGAGACACTAAAGACACTATCTACAACACAACACGCTATAAAGTCTCTGAGTTCAAGTATTGAAATCATGTCAGGTAATCATCATCGGTAAATAGGGCGACCTACTCAGCTCTTACTGCCCGAGAAGGAGGCTGCTTTGCCCCCCGGGAAAAGACATTTCCACAAACTGAGATACACAGCATAGCAGTCTAACATTACATTTAAACATGCTTAATAACAGTTATTGTAATGAAGGTTATAACTAACATTTGTAATTTTTCAGAGAAGCTGATGAAAGCACTAAATGCAGTCTATTTTTCAGTTCAAGTTCATTATTGCTCGTCATATCTACAAATACACATGATTTCTACTTCGAAATTACTAAAAAACAAACTTGACTTATTGACAATTCAAGTCTGCACTAAAAAGTTTGAAGTTGGATACGTTTCTTCTTGGCCAAATAATACTATAAAGATAGTGGCATGTGGAAGGAAACAAAGAAAAAAGACAACTTAAAAACTTAAAAACTTTACCTGCACTGAAAATCGTTGATCCGAAGGTAAATAATGTAGCCGAAGTCGCTCCAGCCGTCTGCAAAATCTCCTCAGGTCCTCTCCCTGCTTCACTCTCTCCATGCCATGCGGTGGGGGATGGGCCAGGTAACGCTGCTCTGCTCTGAGGCAGCAGCAGCATGCAGGTGCTGGGGGGGAGGGGCCCCTCCCCTTGATGGGCCATTAATTAAGGGCGAGCTGAAGGCAGCGGAGGACCCGCACAATATTCTCTCCTTCAACTGTGACTGACACAGGCCTGTACACAGGCCACAGCGTGGAACATACACCCAGAAACAGACTTAGAACTAATATTACACCGTTTAAATACTTTAATACAAGTAAAAGTAAGTAATGTAAGTAAAAGTAAAAGCATCAACATATAGTATCAAAGTACCTAAAGTAAAATACTCTTTTACACTCCATAGGAGTTTATTTTAACTTTATATACTGATGAGTAGCTGAACTTTCCTCCAGGGATCAATAAAGTTTAATCTTGACCTGTATCAATAATTTATTTGTACTTTGCATCATTCATCTGAATCTGCAAAGTAACTAAAGCTGTCAGACAAATGTCTTCAAGTATATATATTAACCTCTGAAATGTAGTGGAGGAAATATATTAACCTCTGAAATGTAGTGGAGTAGAATATGAATACGTTTCAGAAGTTGAAATACTCAAACAAAGTAAGTGTAGTCAAGTCCAGTAAATGTACTCAGTTACTTTTCACCACTGAAGTATATCATTACAAACATCTTTCAGTGTAGTGCAGTCCAGTTCACTGCTAAAGTTTCAAAACAGACAATAGTTATAATGAAATAATCATAAATGGATAAATAACCCTGGATGCTTTACATATATGACAATGAATAACCAGCTAAATTTGACCTAAAACATAGTACGTATACTATCTGACCCATCTTTCATCCTAGCCTTTATTTAAAGTTGTGATTCTGTTATGTTTACTTCCTTTCTTAACATTTCCCCCACTGTGTTAAAGGTATAGTGTCATTTTTTCAAATTTATCCACACTATTTTTCCACACAGGAAAAATGAAAAATGAGTAAGTACCAACTCAAACATGAAGAACTGAGGATCCTCTGACAATAAGTATGCAGTGATAACACAAAACATATATTCTTTTTTTGAATATACTTAGTTAGCTAATTCAGGTTTGACTTGTCTGCAAATGAATAAGGAGTGTCCCTGCTAAGGATACAAAAGCCCATTACATGAGCTCACTGAGTCACTAGTACGTAAGCTAATAGCTAGTTTTTAATATGGATGTTATTTTTCTTTGATTAGTTATTATGTAGGCATAGAAGCTCCCAAGACCAGCTGCAGGTGCCGCTGAGGAATTAGGAGGTGGAAAGGGGCACAGAGCCTCTACATTACATTCAGTTAAAACTTAACCAGAGTTAATATGGCAGACAGTGCCCATGTCAATATGATCACATGATATAGCTATAGAAGAGGCTCAGTGGCTACCACAGTTTGTGAGAGGCAGAGGCCTGCTTGTCGATCAGTTCCATTCAGCTGTTCATAAAAAAAAAAACAGCAGGCAGGACACTGATAATTCTCTCTGTAGCTAATGTGAGAAGTACCCCAATCCCCAACACAATCTGTCAAAGCACTGTCCAAAAGCCTGTCTGTGTAAGTAATTATTTAGGTCTTCTCTTTGCTCTGTCAGGCTAAACATGTAGATAAAGTGAGCAGGGCCAGCAAACAGTTGGGAGGCAGCTGAGATAAAATAACCAAAAGAGTGTAAGAAAAGGAAAATACAGAAATATACTTAATAATACTTACTTATATTAATATGGAATATACTTAATATTAAGTAATTAATTATTGATATACTTAATAATAGAACTTTAAAATAATCTTAACCCAGCTATGACAAAGATGTGGATTTCTTTATCACACCAATTGTCTATAATATTAAAATATAGTTGACATTTTATTTCAAATTTTCATATTTGTGCCACTAAAAATTTCACAGATTAAAAATTTACTTTCCTGTTGATATGTAAAACTGTTTATCTATTTTATCATCTTAATATCTTAGTTTTGCATGTTAGTGTGCTAACATTTGCTAATTACTACTAAACATGGTACAAGCAAGTACAGCTGAGACTAGAAGGAAATATAATTTATTTAAATGTTTTAATTTAATGAAAAAAGAATAGGATATTTTATGACTTGCACATAGTGCTAGATGAAAAGGAAGCATCATCAGAATCACTGAAGCTATTATAATTCATCCAGGGGAACTAAGTTTCAGATCAGACAATTACAAATCCATCCATATTGTTAAGATATTTCAGAGTCAAAGACAGACTGACATTGTCATCCCTAAAGCTACATCGCTTGTGTGGCTAAAAATAGCAGCCCTAAAGTCAGGAGAACAAGGCAGAAGGACATGTTAGCTTTGTTGTGTGAGCACAGCTAGCGCCTATCTTAAATTAGCTACCTTAGCTTCCTTTCCTAATCTTTAAATCACCTCCACATTTCTGTAAGTGCTAAAACTTCTGTGCACCAGCAAATACACTGTTTATTGGGTTCTGTGATAAATATCATATTATCATTTACAAGGTTCAGTTTAGTTCCTGTTTGAATCTCAGCATATCAAAGATCTACATAAATGTTAAGGTATTCAGCAAGAGCTAGGTCTCTGTAACAATTCAATATATTATCAAAAGGTATTCTTCTTCTGGAAATTTGCTTCCACAGTGTTTGCATTATTTATGCTATCAGAACATGAATACATATATACATCTAAAAATAAACATGTTGGAGAGCTTAATGTAATGTAGAATGTAGACTTTAAACCATATATACTGTATGCTAATGTCAGCATATTATTTGAATCATTGGACTGTGGGTAAATGTTTAAATATAAAGTAATTACAGTCTTCCCACTAAGGTTGACCAGGAACTGAAACACTAACTATTGATAACATTAAAAGTGCATTGCTGACCAACATAAATGTGCACTTATGTTGTAAATTGACTAATTAAATGACAAGTGGTAAAAGAAAGGAGACTGAAACATTACTCATTAATATATGATATGATAGGTCATAATATAACAAACATTACTTAAAAGTAGGCTGTATATGAAGAAGAGGTCAATTTGAAAAAATGGAGAAGTTCACATTTAAAGTAGATTTCAGGTCATTCTACTGTAGATTTAATGTTATGAGTGAGTAAAACAACTTCAAGATCTGTCCTTCTCTAGTCTTCCTCTAGTTAAAATGACTGTGGTGCAATAAATGATCAATAGAGAGCAAGTGCGTGTGTGGTGCAATAACTCATTACTACCAGTAGAGACGATAGAGAGCAAAACGTACATAAGGTGCATTAACGATCAAAGCCAGTAGGTGTGATAGAGAGCAAAACTGCATTAACGATCAAAGCCAGTAGGAGTGATAGAGAGCAAAAAGTGTGTGTATTCAGAGTATGAATTCTGTAGTACACACACATGAAAATACACACACGATCTCAGTTTACTATTTTTCTGAGGACCTCTCTAAAACTTTGAGAGAAGCATATAAACAGCCTCTGGAGGCCATTGCAGTGAAAACAAAGTGAGGACCGGCCTAAATGTCCTCACTCTGTAAAATGGTCCTCACTCCATGGGTCTAAAACTGGGGGTGGTCCTCACGAAGATAGCTGTACAAACACACACACACACACACACACACACGCACACGCACACACACAGACACCTCAATAAAAGAAACACGGATGAAAGAGATGCCTATAGGCGGTTTTAAAAATATAGACTTCAGTTTATTGCACAATCGTTGCTGGAGACTGAGGAGTGTGAGAGCCTGTCTGTTACACAGGACGCTAATGTTGGACAGACGTGTGAACTTACAGCACAGGAACAAACTGTGTGTGTCTGCGTTCGTGCACATGACTATGCAAGCGCACAGACTGGATAATGAGGCACTCGGGGGATGCAATCAGCAACCCGTCAGTGCGAAGGGAGAAAGTAAATCCGACAACATACAGATTTCATGCTTGTATGGGTTCTGCAGGGAGAGCTCATACACACACGTCATACATACATGGTCTGTAAATATAAATAAAGAAACCTGGAGAAGAACTGCAAACCAGCGCTGACAGTATGACAACCTGCCAATTATTTTCATTTGCCTGCAGTATGGCTACAGTAATGCCTGCATCAGTGCATATGAACTTCCACTAGATGGAGCCAAACTCATTTGACATTGCAGATATGAAGAGACGATAACAGACAGACCCTCCAGAAAGCTCCCTTCATCCTAAAGGAAAGGGCTTGTCTCTATCTGTACACATAGACCAGTGGCATTATTAGGATCCACAGAATAACAGTAATCATAATAATCAGTATATAACAATACAGGTAATCCATTATAAACAGGTCATTAACAGGCTATCCGGCACCTGCGTTATATTAAAAAACTGAATTTTGTTTTGTTAGTGATGTCATCATACATCATGTCTTTTTTTTTTTCATTTAACATACAGACAAAAGGACAAAGACCAATTTTTTCTGGCCAGGTTCCACTCCTGTAACATGGTTTTCAGAGAAATAACTCCCCCTTTTCCACCTTCTTTCTCCCTTCTGTCCAATCTGTCGCCCAGTTCATATAGCATGAACAGACTGGACAAAGAGGGCAGGTGGAGGTAGATCATAGTCTCGCAGCCATGTTTCAGACAGCAGAGGTCAGGTCTCGGATGTTACAGCTACTGTTATGGCACCCTGAGAAGTGGGAGACCCAGGATGTTGGAGTGAAGCCCTCCGTTACAGCGGATCAGAGAGCTGTTTCACCGAACACAAATTGACTTCACTGTTACGTATCCTTCGGCTGATAATGCATAGATAGACCAGTGGTAGTCACGAGGTATTCACATGCCCGCCAAGATTCCCCCACGATGGTCACAAATGTCTTTCCCCCACGTGTCTTTAAAAAAAGTGGTTACAGTTAAATGATCGAAAGCATTCTTAGTTAGGGATCACAAAAGGTCAAACAACTCTACATTAGCACTGAAACCAACTTCAGTATTTTTTTCTCTGTGTTGTTCACATACATATGGACACAGCTAAGCAAACACACGTCTTTGATATTAATCTGAAGCACCGCACCGAGCCGCGTCTGCTCCCCTCTCTCATAATTCGCTTTGGCTGTGAAAGAGAGCAGCAGCAGCTTAAATGTGGCAAACCGTTCCTCCCGTTTCCTCTTAGTTTTTCTTTCCTTAACATATCGTGTTATGTATCAAAAATGAATCAGGGTAATATTGTTTGCACTGTATGTATATATAATCTACATACATGTATTTACATTATTTATATGGACTTTAAATATGTTTCAGAATTGTAATTTACTTTGATTCAAAGCCCTTTTGAGAACGATGAACAGTGCAGTTTATTTGATAGTGATGTATTGCCTCTGATCTGATCAATCATCTTCCTGTGGTAGTGAACCCACTTTCCCTCCCTATAGACCCCCCCCCCCCCCACCCTCCCACCCCATACTACTCGCACAATCATTTCCATCTAAGTGACACAGGCTGTGGATGGCTACTATGAACAATTAGCTAACACTATGAGACTTCTGTTTCAGCTACTTTCATGCATTTTTTTTTCAGTTTCATTCAGTGGCCAGAAATACATTAGTTTCAGCTTTTACATACCACGGTCATAGTAGGTAATAATCACTGTATCAGAGTGAGACAGTGTCTGACTCTTTGTCAAGGCTAGGGGTGGGGTGGGGTGGGGTGCAGGGGGCGGTGCAGTCTCAGGCTAGTGTACGTGATAAAGACTGTGGGAAATCCTTCTTCGCCTATGAGTCAGTGTTAGCACAGGAAGCAGGGGATGTGCTACACCTCAGACGCTGCTAATTTGGCAAGATGAAGTGGGGCTGACAGGATTGGCAA
This sequence comes from Argyrosomus regius, assembly GCA_946959425.1. Lineage (NCBI taxonomy): Eukaryota > Metazoa > Chordata > Actinopteri > Sciaenidae > Argyrosomus > Argyrosomus regius. Next base: position 3,223,342 of record OX336897.1, on the reverse strand, counting down.
CTAGTCGGAGGGCGGCTGTGACAGTTGGCATGGGAAACAAGTGCAATGTCATTAAGAAAGTAAAGTCTGCCTCTGGAAAAAAGAAGTCGCACTTCGGCCACTAGTCTTGAGCGTGAGGGAACAGAGCAACAGTCGCTTTTACTCAAGAGCAGTAACTGAAATACCACAGAGGAAAATAGTGGCAAAACAATCATGAATATTCACACAGAACTGAACTTATACAGTACATGACAAGAGAGAACAGGGGTTCATTCCTATTTGGCAAGGCCAGCTCAGTAAAACACGACTCAGACTCAGTCTAACCTCTATTTAGGTTAAAAAAGTGCAAGTCAAGCTGTGCTCTGTCGAAAAACACATAACCAGCTGCAGAGCGAAAGTGGCGCATTTAAGTAAAAAAAGCCTAAAGTGGCAATAATAATGTACCTCACTCTGTTGCAATTATGACTGACCCCTTTACAGCATCGAATCAGGGTCAGAGTACAGGTAAACATCCAAATACAACTTTCAAGTGCAAGAGAAACTGACATGAGAAACATCTCCCGGAGAGGGCTGCACATGTTTAAAGTCACGTACCAGTGTGTGTGTGTGTGTGTGTTTTTGCTTTTTTTCTGGCTGCTTGTTGTGAATGTTGAACGTGAACTGCGATGCATAGAGAACAATATTTTTCCGACAATATTACCGTGTGACTGAGGAGTCAAAAATCGCTGCGTGGGGAGAAAATGAGGAGCTAATCCTCGAGGATTTGCACGCTTTGACTAAAACAAAAGATTTTCTCTGACCTCTAACTTGATCTGTCAGCCGGCGATGCTGCACAGCAACGACGTAAACTGTTTAGGCAGCAGACAGAGATACAAACAAACTCGAGCGAATAAAAGCAGAATAAATAATATGTATTTCATTACAGTACTTTGTGCATATTGTGTTAATACGCTTCATCTGGAGTTTGTTTAATCAGAGTTACAGTGTAAAGATATCTAATTGTTTATAATCAGGTTCATAAAGGTTGGCAGTTGGAAAGTGGCAACTTAAATTTCAGTGCATCTTGCCGCTACATTAAAATCTAATGTACATATGGTGGCATTTCAGTGTAAAACTTGCATTGTCATCTCATCAGAGTGCCTGCTCGGCTTTCCTACAGAACAAACGTGCATAAACATTTAAAGATAACTTAAAAGTTCCTCGCCTTCCATAAAGAGAAAGCATCTTCCTTACAATGGGAAGCTTTCATAAATATACAAGAATAAATAAATAAATAGCACTTTGCTTATGGACTCCTATAAGCAAAAGTTTGGCAAACAGTCATGGCGCTGGACAACACAAACTGTAAACGAGTGCACTTTCCTTTCTGATTAAAAATGCCTGAATTTCGCTGGCACTGAGCTCGGGTGCAAACAAAGCCGATAACACTGATCCTAATGTGTAGTCGAAGCCACCTAAAGCAAAGGAAGCTCATTGCCAACATGCTAGCATGCTCAGGAATGAACCCCCGCACCCGTCTTCATTTCCTCATCACCTTGTGACCTTAAGGACAAATCAAACACACACAAAAAAAAGAGGCATTGGCAGAAAACAACACGGACAGAACAACCAGTCTACTAAAACTCAGTCAGTTGGACGTGGTGAGAACTCTACGAGTGTGTATGTACATGTAGTATAAAAATATAAGTGTGAGCATGTCTGAGTGTGTGTTGTACATGGGATGTGAATGAGTTGAGATATGTGCTGCATAGGTAGCAACGGTGACATCTGAGAGGACTTGAGCGTGTGATATCATTTAGTCGCAGACTGTCTTCATCAACCACATCAACTAATGCTCAAGTAAACCTTCTGTTATTAAGTAAAGGCTTCAAACTCAGCAGCTTCCCTTTACTTGAGCCTTTACTTAAGACTTTATAGTGTTCAATATTCAGTCGTTAAATTTACTGTTTAAAATATTTCTATTCTGCTGCGTGTGTGTGTGTGTGTGTTCACCTGTGCGTCCATGTTTATGGCAAGTGAGAGTCAAAATGCTTGTGCGTGTTACTTGACATACTTTTGCCTGCGTTTGCACAAAGTACCAAGATGGACGAAGATATGGACATTCTGAGTTTGAGCGCATGAGGTGAACACGTGCATGGACAACATTTCGTCTCACCTCACAGCATCAGTTCCCCCCTGATTTCCCCTCATACCCTTTCCCTCTCCAGACCACCCCCCCCCACCCCCCCAGAGGTCCTTTAACCTTACAATCCCAGTGTTCCTTGTGAGGGGGCGGGGGCTGCAGGCGGTGTCAGTCTGAGGGACAGTTGTAGCTGTTGATCCACAGCAGGTCGTCTAGCACACCCCAGTGCAGGTAAAGGATGGAGCCCACCACCAGTACATGCATGATCTGGTGGCTGTTGCACCAGTAGTCAAAGAGGCCCGGGCGGAAGCGCTCCGGGATGCGTGTGATGTTGATGACCCCGCCCAGCACGGCCAGTGCGTCCATCATAAGGAAGTGGCGTAGCGAGGTGGGGCTGCCGCCGCCTACGCCCACCCAGCGCAGCAAGAAGAAGGAGAAGCGGAACAGCGCCTGCCAGGCGAAGGAGCGCAGCCGGCGAACGCTGCTCCGAGCCGTGACGGCACAGTAGATGGCATGGCTGGACAGCAGGATGTAGACTAACAGGGCCACAGTGCGGATGAACGGGTAGCACAGCAACGTGCTGTAGACAATGGGCAGCGCCCCTACGACAGGAAAAAACACAACAGACAGTCAGCATAGAGATGGAGAGCTGCTGCACAGCTAAAACACAAACGCAACACCTAGCACGAGAGGTCAAACCACGTGAGACTGTTCTTTATGAGTTTGGTTAGCAGGTGAACAGTGTCACGCACAGCACTCCACCCTTGTCATGTGAAACCTCCTTGAATCAAAGCTTTCCAGATGTAAAAACTTTGTAAAATAATAAAAATCAAAAGCTTTGCAGCAGGAGGAAAATTGCTGAAATTCAGAAAAAATTCATTAAATCCATTGAAGGAACTCTAAACCTGACAAATTAGTCGATTATTCCATTAGCCAATTGACAGAGAATCCTTTAAGTCATTCTTTTAAGCAAATATGCCAAAAATTGTCAGCAACTGCCTGTCAAATGATGATTTGCTGTTTTATATCACAGTAAACTGAATTTATTGAACGGACCGTTTCTCAGACAAAGCTAATAATCTGAAGATATCACCTTGGGCTCTGGGAAATTGTGATGGGCGTTTTATTTTAGGCAAATAAATGAATTTAGAAATAATGATACAGAAGATAATCATTAGTTGCAGCCGCAGATTCGTCCTGCCAAAATATTCTTTATGGTTACCTAGTCCATGAAGTGGCCAGATCTTTTCTCTTATGCCAGAGTTAGACTAAAACAAGATTAAATCTAAGCTTGGGGTGGTTCATGTTGTCCTAAAGAAAGAATTATTAGTAATGTGGATATGATGGCCAAGCAGGTAAAGCCAAACATTGACTACGCATCTGTCACACACATGAAAATGGTACGGTGTCTCATATCAAAACATTAATTAATAATTATTACTGTATTATCATCAGAACAGTCTTAATTGTTTGTCAAAATGACATAAATAAATGCAAAATATTGCATGTGTCATTTTTAATACAGCAGCATGAACAGCTCAATAATCATTTTAGAACTTGGATCATTGCTTGTATTGGCCAATTGACTCTGTAGTCAAATTTGTTCTGACAAGTCAATACTGGTACACCTCCAAGCAAAGCACTTCCACAGTAAATCATTGACAATCAATGAGGAAAAAAATTCCTCCCTCAAAGTAAACAGAGCAGCAATGAATGCAAAATGATAACGGTCCCGAAATCTGCTGAGCGGTGTGTAAGAAGGCTTACCCAATGTGTTGATCATGCAGATTCCACACACGTCGAGTTTGAGGAGGGTGTGGTAGACCGGCTCCCCTCCCTCGTGGTTCATGAAGAGGTGATAGAGCACGGATCCCAGCTGGGGCGACAGGCAAGCCAGGAAGTGCACCACGCCCAACCACGTGACGCTGATCTGAGACCAGGGAATGTTGAGAGGCAGCAGCACCAGGAAGCAAACCAAAGGGATGCCTGGAGAGAGGCAGGGAAGAGAAACAAGAGGCAGCACAGGTTGTTATAGAGCTTTTTATCTCAGCTGTGATTAAAGATGAAGCTCGTGAGTGGCTCCTGTCGAGGCTCAACACACAAACAAACCTGACCTACTCTGTCGTGTCCTTTTGTAATCATTCTGCAAGTCCTCTGCACGCAATTATACATTTTTGAAGATAAAAAATTGCAAAGCAACATTTTTTAAAGGCTCATTCATTGTTGGAAGTTTCTTTTTGGGCGTCCAGTGATGACAGAAAACAAAGCCTGAGGTAATGTGCACGCTGTTATGAAAACTATCAGCTCAAGCGAGCCACAATAACACCCAAACTTTGACAAAACCAAATTAAGGTGTCATGTTTGTTGTGATGGATTATCTAGCTCAGGACTTTCGAGGCCTGTGTTTGTTTTTTTCAAACTGTATATGAATGAGTCGCCGCGAGAGCGTTCCAACAATGCTGAGTGTGCGCGGACACCGGCAGGAATAATGTGGAGCGGAGCAGAAACCGACATGATTGGCACAAATGTATCAGTGTTAGGCTTTGATGGAAAGACAGGGCTCCCCGCTGAGCTCTTATTCTGATGCAGCAAAAAAGGCCATATTGCTAATGTTGCGTCCAATTTGAGTTTCTGCACTGGGTAAGGGAGAGGCGTTCAGTGCTATGTGAGCAAAATCCAGACCTTGAAATCTGATCCACATACAGTACAGTTGTTACGATCATTTATCACTCTACGGCGCGCATATTGCACTCCCTTCCCCCTTTTTTTATGCTCACTCTGCCTTTCCCAATGTCAAGGAGTTTGTCCCAGCCAGGTGATGTAGGCAATGCCTCTCATCTACTGTAACACATCTATTTTAAGTGTGTTATCTCCGCCCCACACCCACCCCCACTCGTCCTGAGCCGACCGGCCACATTCAGCCCGGCACTCTCTGGTTTGGATACAGTGGAGAGGAACTCCTGTGATGGCCTGCAGCAAGTGTCTGACAGCTGAGCTGCGGGCAGGATGTTTGGAGTTGATATGCAAAACAAAGCAGCTCATGAAACGTAGCTCAAATGTTGCTGAGCTTCAGGCGCAGCTCTGCAGCTTTTAAAGAATCGGACAAAAGCTCATTGGATTAAAAAAAAAATCACTTCTTTAGAAAAGGTGATGACGTTAAAGGTGCATTTGAGGTCACATGCTCTGTTGACGTCACCGGAGAAAGACTTCCAGTTCCACTTCCCTGATGATCAGTGCTGCGGTTCATTCAGTGAAATAAAAATAATGACCTTCAAAAAGAGGAAATGATCTGATCTGAAGTCACAGATGTACTTCACTCTCCGTGGCTACAGGACCTGTTTGGATGGTAGTAAGAGGAGGGGCGAACGCTGCTGTGTGCCACACTATTGGCAGTCTAATCATATCAGTCTGAAAACAGAATAACACCATCGCAGACTGCTAACAAGCTGACACATCAATCTCACCTCTGGCTACACAGATTAACACATTACTGCAATTAATTTTAGCTTGTGCCAACCTATTAAAAGAATGACATATTGTTGTGTAACCGTGACAGTTTGGACCTGATGAAAAGGCCACTCCTGCAGCTCAAGTTGAACTTTACGTCAGACATGTGCCGACACACAGCTGGTACAATGTGGCCTCAGGCCTGTTTAGAATTACCAATCAACATACAATGTACAATGTACGGTGCATTCGTTGGTTTGAAAGTGGTTCTTTACGCCGGCTTTCAGCAAATTGTGGAAAGTTTTAAAGTGACTGAGTGAACGAGCAGTGGTCAAAGAAGTATTCAGATCTTTAACTTAAGTACAGAAGAACAGAGTAATTAAGTATTTGTTACACAGACAAACACTCCAGCTTCTCACGTGAGAGGATTCGCTGCTTTTCTCTGTCACATTACAGTAGAAACTGAACATCTTTGGATCTGAAGACATCACCTCGGGCTCAGGACGATTATGACATCATTTTTTTTACTCCCTTCTTAAGTTTTAGAGCCTAAATAATACTTAATAATCAAAACAATTATGTGAAGATTAACCGTAATGATTGTGATGATGCATTTTGTGGATTTCATGTACAGTATTTCCACATAAAATGTAGTGGAGAGGAGCTTTAAAGTGCCTCAAAGTTGCAGAGTTTGTCACCTGAGTGTCCATCACTGATCACCTGCAATGACTTCTAAATTGATTGACAGGTATTTTAATATCACTACACACAACATATAAAGTGAACAGTCCAGGCTTCAGTGCAATGCTCTGTGTGAGTTAAATACTCAGAGCCACACAGAAATCTCCCCCCTGCTGACTAAGCCGTTCATGCTGACTGTTGTACTCACCGTGAGTGTATATGTTCCCAAGTTCATTGTGCAGGTAAAACAGGCTTCTGATGCAGTCTTGCACGGAGGAGATCGGCCGGTATCCCGTTAGGACGTACTTGTTAAACTGAAGATGTGGAGGTGAATTCGCCCAGTCCAGCAGCCTGGGTCCATTTAAAAATGCCATAGCAAACAAGACCGTTAAAAGGACCCCGCCGAATAAGTAAAAAACTGACTGTACACCTATATACACATTTAATAAGATTATTGCGACTAAAACCTTATGGGATACCATTTGTGTTGGCATTTGTTTTTTTATTTATTTTTGTTTAAATATTGTGCTGTTAGCCTCCTAGCTTGGCGCTAGCAAGCTCACGTCAAGTCTCTCCGCCAGCACTACCCGGCGACTGAGTATCCGCGCCGCCGCTGTTTGCTCTGAACCGCCGGTACCTGTGTGAGTGTCACCCGCGAGGCTGGAGACAGACACGGCCAGCCACGTACATGGTGCGAGCTCGGGGCGGTCATTACATTTGGCATCTAAAAAATGTCCGTGCAGCACCTGAAAGTCTTGGGCGTTTGAGAGATAATGTTCCTCGTCATGTCAAAGCCACTTCCTCGTTAGTTAGCATTCCAGTGCAGCAGCACAGGCTCGAGCGCGTCCCAGGCGGGGATGCTGTGGGTGTCCATCCAACTCCAGAGGATGCTAGCTCGATCCTAGCGGTCAGATTTGCAACAGAGGACTAGCAGGTCATACCTTCAGTTTGATGAAAGCAAACCGGGCGTCATATGCTCAGGTCGGTTGCGTCTGATGCTGGCTAGCTTTCGTAATGCTATTAGAAAAAAACAGATGATCCGTGATTCCGGAGCGGAGATTTAGTGGGAAGGACTGCGGGCTAGCAAGCCGGGCAGTCGGCTACCGATGTCCTGTGACTGGGAGTGAGGAAGCTGATATTTGAGCCTGCCGACTCCAAACACACACAGCCCGCTCCGCGAAGCTTGAAAACAGTTCCTCCAACATTTGTTTCATCCAGTTATTATCCACCATTATTTCTGGCTAGCTGTATTCCTTGAAATGCGGAGTCTTTCCTGGCGGCCTCAAGTCCCCTGCATCGCCTCTACACGAGCGTCAAGCTGCCGGATACAAAGGACCACACTTCCGGTCAATGTTCACAAAAATAAAACTCACATCTAGGAACGTGTCACATCCCACCAAACTACAAATCCATACATTGAAATAAAATCTGCATCAAGTGCCACAGAACTGAAGGTTCAAGTCTACATATTGGGAAAATATGTCAACTATAAGCGCTGTGAAGTAACACCATTTTTCCCAGTTTGCGTCCACAATGCTGTCCCAGTACAGAGACTGAATACAGTACATGAAATTATCCTCAGTAAGATCATCTGGGCTTATTCTTTAGTTCAGCTCATCAACATAAATCCACAAGAGGATGATGATGTTGAGGCCTAGAGGAAGGCCCAGGCAAATATTTATTTACATATTATATTTATGACAACTCCTGCCTCGTGTACACCATGTGAGTCTTTCAACCAGTGTCGTGTGCTGGAATAATACAAGATAACCCCAGTTTTATTTGTGTCATTAAGATAAATATACCATGTTAGAACAATGTGATCTAAAATCAAAACAGGTCCACAAGATTGCAGGACACATCTTGACATTTGCAATTAACACAAACCAACAGACACACAGTGAATGTGAACCAACAGCTCACTTTGCCCACTTGTCACTCAAGCTTTCTCTTGAAACAAGAAAAAAAGTTAAAAATCAAGTTTTATTTTGAAAGTGAACTTCTGGTCTCATTCAGTTGCATGCTGCTTGGCTGCACTTGGCCGTGTGAATGCCAACACTGGCTGAGCTACAGCTGCCTTCAGTACAGGCGGAAATATTGCATTTACCACCTGAGCTCACATGATAAACAGAATGAACATGACTATTGTTCAAATATGTCACATAATGTGTCTTTTCCCACTGGAGTAATATGATGATCACAGAAACAAAGTGAGGTCAGCCCTTTAAGAAAGTCTACATGCTGAATATTCTGAGATGATAATACAAGAGAAACAAAATTATATTGCAGACTTTGTAATTACTCTGATTCATTTTGGAACAAAAACTCGTCTGCACACTGAAAGTTGCAGGTCCATAAATGAGTCACGATACAGGCACGTGACGATTTGAGTGTAGTGCTTAAATCTCATATAGGTTACATATTGCCTGACTTCTAATTTCAGCAGTTATATGGTCCATTTTGCTCTTATTACTAAACAAAAGTAATGCATGCACTTGGAGTTACAAGTTTCCAAGGAGCACTTTAAGGCAGCAGGTGACGTACTGTAATCCTCTAATGGGAGTGGACTGTTGAGCTGAATGAATCACACCACCTCCACCTTCACCCCTCTCTGCTTCTTGGACCTTGTAGCCGCCTACAACCACACCTCTGTGGGATTGTGACAGACAGGACTGCCTCCAGACAAGCCACAAGGCACATGTTAATCAGATGTAATTACAAATGACTCACAGTTTATAGAAGCACATAAGGGTCATTAATATTTTTGAGCTTGTGAAATGAGGCTTTTGTGTGCGTGTGTGAAAAAAACAGCTTCACTTCCTCACATTTGTTCAATAGAGGTGCTTCATTGCTGGTACCCATTCAAAATTGGCTGAATAGTCTAAGACTGAGACTATGACAAGTTCAGCTTTACTGCGAGTACTACAGGTGAGAACAGAAGATGAGGACTGGGATTTAAGTTTTCTCCATATACTGCAATCTTGTCACGTCATGTTTGGCTCAATGGATCCTTATATTCAAGGTATTATTACATACAGACATACATGTTATGTTATCCTCACTAGGGTCGCAGGGGTTGGAGCCTATCCAAGCCGACACATGTACACATTTAATGAAGCTCAGAGCAAGTTCAATTAAAACTTTCTTTATGCCTCATTCATTCTCAGTCCTCTCTCATTATTAATCAGCTCAGTGTTTGCTCTTTCACAGTCTCTGTCAGCCAATCAGTTCATTGCTGTTAAATCTGTTGTGTCATTTTAATACGAAATCACCACCACCATCAGACTGTGAATTTATATTTTTATTTATCTCAGTTTAACCCCGAACACACATACAAGGGCTCATAGACATGCAATGTGGAGAGAGATGGTGGAGTACTTTGGTCCATGCTGGACTTGAATCGGCCACCCTCCGGTTCCCAAGCCAAGTCTCTATGGACTGAGCTACTGCCGCCCCCAAGATTATCATATACATTGGTGAAATGACTTTATCTTTGTGATATCATGTGTTTTCAAATTCATCATGAGAGTGCGACAGTCTCCTGTTCTCGCCACAGCCCACCACCACTTCAGAGAAATGGTAGATTTGTGGTGTTCTTTTCGTTACTGACTGGAAGGCCAGCCACACTTTCATGTTCTCTCTAAACGTGTGAGTTTATCTATAAACCACAACGACCACCACCTGCTCCACCCCCCGGACAGGGTCTGCTCAACATCGATGCAACTGGCAACAACTTTTTTTCCCTTGCTCTCATGAAGACCACCTCAGTTCACACCTTTGTAAAACAAACAAACAAACAAACAAACAAACAAAAAAAAAACATGACAGGAGGTGGTCCTGTTAAATATTTTGACTTATAAGAGCAATGCTATGATATTGATGCTCAGTTTCACAGATGCAGCGTGAACAGTCAAGACGAAGGTGAGTCTATGTTGATGATTATTATGCATCGGGTACGAACTGTGCATCAGGATGTGCAATTCAGGACAGTTTAGTCCTGCCGAATTTGTTGTGCATTAGTTTGAAACATCCAGTTAGTTGTGCTAGTTGTTGTATCTCAAATGCATTTTAAAAATATACTTAAGAGAGGATTTAACAAATGACAATAGACTGGAAGGACCTGACAGTAAGGCCTGAAATGTTCCCCAGTCTGAAGGGAACAATGTAAAATGTTTTATAACCTTTTGGATTTTGACTTATTTCATGGAACGAGGAGGAGTATTTGATCAAAGCATCTAAGAAGTTAAAAGAGAACTGAGGTGTAAATGTGTGCCGAACCATGAAGTGCTTAAAAAACAGTGAAAGATTCTTAACATCAGTTCTATATTTTATTGGTTTCTTCTTGGTACCGGAGGAGATCAGTGACAAACTGAAAGCAAGACAAAAAAAGTTACAGCGGATAAAACATGTAAAACACTCTCCTGATCCCTAAATGGTCAAATTTTAGATTGTAAGATATCTAATGTTGATAATTACAAATAATGTAAAGTTTGTATATATATTTAGTATATAAAGTTTGTCAAATTTTACACATGTTTGCATGTTGAGAGACATTTAGGTATAGACCACTGACAGAAACTGAATATGAAGGAATTTGTCTTATTTTCATTTAACCAACCTGACAACCTCATGGCAACGAAGAGGAGGGACTGTTTTCTTTGAAACAACAACTTTCATTTAAAATCTGCTTTTTTCACCAAAACCTATTCTGTGTATTTTGGAGGTTTAATAACCGGGCTGAATGCATTGCCTTCTTCAAAAAACATCCACAAGAAATCATGAAATGAAATGAAGTCCATAAAAATAAATAAATAAATAAAACCAAAGGCAGATAAAGAGATATAACTCATAATTTGAACTAATTACAACAAGGCCTTCAACTGAATGACTGAGATGGCCCAAAAGAACAAAATGGTAAACTTTATTGAAAGCAGCAGAGGGGTTGAATATTATTAAAATAAGAAAATTTCCAATATCTAAAAAAGTTTTTATTCCAGTTCATCATAAGTTGTTGAGTTCAGTTGGACCGCGGGTACGTTTTACTGATCAAACGTTGCTGCATGTTTCAATGAATGACAAATCAACTCACTAAAAAAAAACACACAAAAAAATAATTTATTTTTTGTCAACAATTTATTTGGGAAATCAGCCTACAGATACAGTTTATAGAGGATTTGTAACATTTTAACACTTTATTAGTTGAGATTCAACAACCATTTTCTGATGTTACATTACATTATTCTGATATATTCTCTGCGGTTAAGGTTTGGTTAGGTTTAGGTACAAAAAACATAGTTCAGTTATGTTCGTGAACTGACAGATATACTCCACAGATAATATGTCAATCAGACAAAGCGAAATTTCAAAATGTTGCAAATACAAACTATCTGAATGCGTCGGATTATTCAAATAAAATGTTTTGACGAATGTCCAATAACCAAGCAGTAGTGGTGTACTAACCAACTGCTTCACTCGCTCATGTTTGTTCAACTACAATCTTTCTTTTTCAGGAAAAACCATCAGTTTGCCTCCATCACCAAACTTAACAGCGACATGTCTCTGTTGAATATTTGCATCTGTGCAAGCCTCATGCTGTCCCTCCCTCAGTGTACGTATCAGTCATGCATAGACGGGACACCTAAACAGTGTGCGGACGCAGAATTTGCTCCAGGTACCAATTTGGCCGGAGAAGGCTTCGACATCACCAAAATGGAACGTAAGGGGGCCTTTGTGCTCGACATGAATAAGTGGAAACGCAAAGACAAGACATGCATGCTGTGTAGCAACCCCTATATGGAGAACAAAAAGCAAAAGCTCCCCTTGTCAGTGGTGGACTGGAGGCCAAACCACTCCTGCAGCAAGAAAGTGGCCAGTAAACTCCACCGATCCAGTGAGTCCCTGGTCAGTTCCAGCACCTCTTCTGTGAATAACAACTGGAAGGTCAATCTAGACGTTAATGTGGGTACAAAAGGTGGCTCAGCGATGTTAGCTGGTACCGATTCTAAACTGGCTGAATACTCCATGGGAAAAACTAAGAATGACAAGTTCAGTTTCACAAGCCAAAGCATATCCTGTGAGTACTACAGGTAAGAAGATGACCACTGGGGTTTAAGTTTTCTTCATACACTTGCAATATTGCAATATTGCATATTGTTATACATTTTTCATGCTGGTTAAAATTTGGTGTCTCTCTGTAAACAGTTATCGAGTGTCCAGCATGGCCAAGTTGCACCAAGAATTTCGCAAAGCAGTGAAACAGCTCCCTAAAATCTACAGCCCTGAAAGCAAGCAACGATTTTACAAACTGATCGACAACTTCGGCACCCATTACATCACAAAGGTAAACTGAGATTAAGAAAACAAAAAGAATGAACACATTGGCAAAAGTATACAAAGTAACACAGTTACTTATGTGTTAAAATATATAATTTCAGGTGAAACTGGGAGGAAGTGTTCAGTCTGTGACCAGCATCAGGCAGTGCCAGGCCAGCCTCCAGGGGCTTAGTGCAGAGGAGGTGCAGATGTGCCTGGAAGCTGAGGCCTCAGCCAGCATCAAAGCTAAAATTAAAACTGAATCAAAACACTGCCAGAGCGACATTAACAAGATGGAAAGTCAGACATCCTTCTCCGGACTCTTCAACGACAGGTATAGAACATGTTTTCTATTCATTTGCACACTTTCACTGAATACACTCTTCTAAACGACTATTTTCCACACCCAAAAAGTCAAATAGGATCAGTTCTTTAAGCAACTCTGTTCTCTACAGGTTCACAGAAATAAAGGGGGGACATACATCAGAGCCAGACCTTCTCTTCTCTGCTGACAAAGATCCATCCGCCTACAAGGAATGGCTGACCACACTTCCACAGAATCCAGACATATTTGAATATTCTCTCGACTCACTTCACGAGTTACTGCCTACCAACACCCCTACCCGGAAGAACCTGCGCTCTGCCATTAGCCATTACATTCTGGAAAAAGGCCTGTGGAAGAACTGCAGTGACCACTGTCAGGCCGGCATCAAGAGCGACTCGAGGGATACCTGCGTCTGCCAATGTCACAATGAGCCAGCTGTAAACCAAGACTGCTGCCCGACCCGTAAGGGCATGGCACGGGTCATCATAACTGTACAACGGGCTTCTGGTCTTTGGGGAGATTACTTCACATCCACGGATGGCTACGTGAAGGTGTTCTTCAATGGGATGATGCGCCAGCGTTCTCCTGTCATTCACAACAACAACGACCCACACTGGGCCATGAGTGTCGACCTGGGCACGCAGGATTTATCAGCGGGCAATAAAGTGAGATTTGAAGTGTGGGATCAAGACAACAACTGGGACGATGACCTGTTGGGCGCATGTGAGCGAGATCTGTCTGCTGGAGTCAAGGAGGATCTCTGCGCTCTGCAGCATGGCAAACTGTTCTTCAAATGGGAAGTGAAATGCGGTCCACATCTGAGTGGAAACTTATGCACGGACTACAAACCTTCGCCTATGAGTCAAAGTCTGAAGAAGTTGTATGTGTCCCGTCATGCCCACCCGGTTCCAAAGGCCATCCTGTTAGAGATGGGTGTGTTTGTGGATGAAACAAGCTCACAGAGAAACCAGAGCCTTAGTGCAGCGAGTCAAAAGGTTGATGTGATATAAAACCCATGAGGGTGTTTTTACTGAAGCTTACACAGCAACATTACTTAATTAGATGTATCGACGAGAGGAAAAATGTCCCTAATATTTGGTGTGACCAGTTTTTGTTTTAGCAGTTGCAGTTTGCAGTTTGTGTACACACTGAATGATTTGTGTTTGACAGTAGACTATTGTTAATGTAGGCTCTTTGTTGTCATTATATCCTGTATCTGTGCATTTTTTATCATATACCGCCTATTATACATAGACCTGGTCTTTCACAGGACAGCAAAGTATATGCAGATTCAATGCAGCTTTTACTTATTTCTGCCTTATATTTTATATACCGCTTTATTTGCAGATTTTAAAAGAACATGTTAACAGATTTTACATATTGTGCAATCAGTTTGTAGCACTTTTATGTATACATACATTTATATTATCTGCATGTGTTATATGTATCTTAATCACGTCATTGTTTGGTTTGGAATAAAAGCATAGTGTCCAACTGTTTAGTATTTGATGTTTCATGCAGTCAGTATCTGTTTGAGTTAGTCTGTAAACCACCGTTTCCTCCCCCTCAGGACGGGGTCTGCTCGTCACAGATGAAACTATCAAACCGCTTTTTTTTCCCCTTGCTCTCATAGAGACCACTGTCACCTCACCCACTCACCACCTCATGTTTTCTGACTTTTAAACGCAAGGCTATGATATTGATGCTCAGTTTTGCAAATGCAGCGTGAACAGGCAAGACGAAGGTGAGTCTATGCTGATGATTATTGTGTGTCTGTTTCGAACGTTTCATTGCAATGTCAGTGAGTAATTCAGTAGAGTTTAGTCCTGTCGCATTTGTCGAGATGTAGTTTTAAACATTCAGTGAAGTATACGGAAAGTCGAGTCAATTTATTTAAAGAGAACATTTAAAAATAACAAATGTTGACCGAAGCAGTCGGTTGTGCTCGTTGTGGTAACTCAAATGCAGTTTTAAAAATAATGGTCTTAAGAGAGGGTTTCACAAATGACAATTAACTGGAACAGACATAGACAGTGAAGGGTGAAATGTTCCACAGTCTGGAGACAACAATGTAAAATGTTTTATAACCTTTGGATTTTGACTTCGATCGTGGAATGAGGAGGAGTATTTGATCAAAGCATCTCAGAAGTTAAAGAGAACTGAGGTGTAACTGTGTGCCGATCCATGAAGTGCTTAAAAAGCAGTGAAAGATTCTTAACATCAGTACTAAATTTTATGGGTGTCTTGATCCCTAGAAGATAAAGTTTCATTTTTGCAAAAATGCTAATGTGAAAAATACTTCAAATAATGATGGAGTATGTCAAATTTTACACCTAGATCTTTGCATGTCGAGGGACATTTGGGCATAGATCACTGACGGTAACTGCAGGACAGAAAATGCAGGAATTTGTCTCATTTATGCGTAGAAAGTTTTTGGCCATGCAGTACTCGATGACCTCATGGCAAATGAGCGGAAACTTAAAGGTGCCCTGCTGAGTTTTCTCGGAAACAGACACGTTTCATTATATAATCCATGCAACTCACCAAAACATATTCTGCGTATGTTGGAAGTTTAACACCAGCATGGGGCCTTGAGGTACACCACAAGAGAAAAAAAATCAAAGGCAGACAGGCAGACAGAAAGACAGACAGATCAAGAGATCAAAACTCAAAACTAAAACTGATATATTGTTCAGATAAGATTCAAACCTCAAGGCCTTACCCTGAATATGAACTTTATGTCTGAAATAGCCCACAAGAACAGTATGGTAAACTTTATCAAGAGAGGCAGAGCGGTCTAACATAATTAAAATAAGGACATTTCCGACATCACAAAGGTCCTTCCGTTGACTAAGTCAACGGGAATTTGTTTTTACCAAGAGCTCAGATAAAAATTAAAAACTTGAAATTGGCTGGAAGTTATTAAGTTCAGTCACATCAAGGGTACGTTTTATTAATCAAAAGTGTATCACTGTATGGTTAAATTAGTGACAAATCAACCGACTAAAGGGTAAGACTTTTTAATTAAATTTTTGATAACACTTTATTTGGATAATCGACCTACAGATAGTTAAGAATATTTGTAACATTTCATCACTTTATTACGCTGAGATTCAAAAACTGTTTTCTGATATCACACCACTGTGGTTAAGGTTTGGTTAGGTTTAGGCGCAAACAACATTTTGGTTTGGGCGTGTTCATGAATTGTCACGTATAGTCTATAGAGAATTTGTTAACCGTCTACATACAAAATGAAACATTTAAAATGTTACAAATTCTCTATAAACTATCCAATGAAAGTGTGACGCAGTTTAATATTAGTGGTGAACTAATCAACTAATTCACTTGCTCATGGTTGTTCAACTACAATCTTTCTTTTTCAGGATAAACCATCAGTTTGCATCCATCACCAAACTTAACAGCGACATGTCTCTGTTGAATATTTGCATCTGTGCAAGCCTCATGCTGTCCCTCCCTCAGTGTACGTATCAGTCATGCATAGACGGGACACCTAAACAGTGTGCGGACGCAGAATTTGCTCCAGGTACCAACTTTGGCCGGAGAAGGCTTCGACATCACCAAAATGGAACGTAAGGGGGCCTTTGTGCTCGACATGAATAAGTGGAAACGCAAAGACAAGACATGCATGTTGTGTAGCAACCCCTATATGGAGAACACAAAGCAAAAGCTCCCCTTGTCAGTGGTGGACTGGAGGCCAAACCACTCCTGCAGCATGAAAGTGGCCAGTAAACTCCACCGATCCAGTGAGTCCCTGGTCAGTTCCAGCACCTCTTCTGTGAATAACAACTGGCAGGTCAATCTAGACGTTAATGTGGGTACAAAAGGTGGCTCAGCGATGTTAGCTGGTACCGATTCTAAACTGGCTGAATACTCCATGGGAAAAACTAAGAATGACAAGTTCAGTTTCACAAGCCAAAGCATATCCTGTGAGTACTACAGGTAAGAAGATGACCACTGGGGTTTAAGTTTTCTTCATACACTTGCAATATTTCATGCTGGTCTTTAAAATTTGTCTGGTGTCTCTCTGTAAACAGTTATCGAGTGTCCAGCACCCCCAAGTTGCACCAAGAATTTCGCAAAGCAGTGAAACAGCTCCCTAAAATCTACAGCCCTGAAAGCAAGCAACGATTTTACAAACTGATCGACAACTTCGGCACCCATTACATCACAAAGGTAAACTGAGATTAAGAAAACAAACAATTTGGTTTAAAGGTTTAACACATTAGTAAAAATTATAGAAAGTAACACAGTTGCTTATGCAGGATGTGTTAAAATATATAATTTCAGGTGAAACTGGGAGGAAGTGTTCAGTCTGTGACCAGCATCAGGCAGTGCCAGGCCAGCCTCCAGGGGCTTAGTGCAGAGGAGGTGCAGATGTGCCTGGATGCTGAGGCCTCAGCCAGCATCAAAGCTGAAATTAAAACTGAAATAAAACACTGCCAGAGCGACATTAACAAGATGGAAAGTCAGACATCCTTCTCCGGACTCTTCAACGACAGGTATAGAACATGTTTTCTGTTCATTTGCACACTTTCACTGAATACACTCTTCTAAACGACTATTTTCCACACCCAAAAAGTCAAATAGGATCAGTTCTTTAAGCAACTCTGTTCTCTACAGGTTCACAGAAATAAAGGGGGGACATACATCAGAGCCAGACCTTCTCTTCTCTGCTGACAAAGATCCATCCGCCTACAAGGAATGGCTGACCACACTTCCACAGAATCCAGACATATTTGAATATTCACTAGACTCACTTCACGAGTTACTGCCTACCAACACCCCTACCCGGAAGAACCTGCGCTCTGCCATTAGCCATTACATTCTGGAAAAAGGCCTGTGGAAGAACTGCAGTGACCGCTGTCAGGCCGGCATCAAGAGCGACTCGAGGGATACCTGCGTCTGCCAATGTCACAATGAGCCAGCTGTAAACCAAGACTGCTGCCCGACCCGTAAGGGCATGGCACGGGTCATCATAACTGTACAACGGGCTTCAGATCTTTGGGGAGATCACACCACAGCCACGGATGGCTACGTGAAGGTGTCCTTTAATGGGATGATGCGCCAGCGTTCTCCTGTCATTCACAACAACAACGACCCACACTGGGCCATGAGTGTCGACCTGGGCACGCAGGATTTATCAGCGGGCAATAAAGTGAGATTTGAAGTGTGGGATCAGGACAACAATTGGGACGATGACCTGTTGGGCGCATGTGAGCGAGATCTGTCTGCTGGAGTCAAGGAGGATCTCTGCGCTCTGCAGCATGGCAAACTGTTCTTCAAATGGGAAGTGAAATGTGGTCCAAGTCTCGGTGGAGATTTATGCACGGACTACAAACCTTCACCTATGAGTCAAAGTCTGAAGAAGTTGTATGTGTCCCGTCATGCCCACCCGGTTCCAAAGGCCATCCTGTTAGAGATGGGTGTGTTTGTGGATGAAACAAGCTCACAGAGAAACCAGAGCCTTAGTGCAGCGAGTCAAAAGGTTGATGTGATATAAAACCCATGAGGGTGTTTTTACTGATGCTTACACAGCAACATTACTTAATTACGCAATCAAGCAGCGCCAACTCAAATATGGAAAATGTCAATAATATTTGGTGTGACCAGTTTTTGTTTTAGCAGTTGCAGTTTGCAGTTTCTGTACACACTGAATGATTTGTGTTTGACAGTAGACTATTGTTAATGTAGCACAGCAAAGTATATGCAGATTCAATGCAGCTTTTACTTATTTATGCCTTATATTTTATATACTGTTTCATTTGCAGATTTGCAAACAAGAACATGTTAACAGATTTTACGTATTGCGCATCAGTTTGTAGCACTTTTATCTATACATACATTTATAATATCTACATGTGTTATATGTATCACAATCACGTCATTGTTTGTGTATCATAAATAAAAGCACAGTATCAGTATATAACTTTTGATGTAATGTTTCATCTTCTTACTTTTAGTTTTGATTTGAGCATTTGTGTTGAGTTTGTCTTATGCAGTGTTGCCCGACATGAGAAAGGAAGTGGTAAAACTTCCTGTGTCCGGATGAGGCTTTGCTGACGCTATTTAAAAGAACAATGTGTGCAGGTAAACATTATGTCAAAATTGTTTTCACTCAGAAGCCTCTATTCAGTATCATTTGACATATAATTTATTGGATTCAAACAGTAAAATCATCATTTTAATATTTATTTTAAAACATAGAGACAATTTTCTTGCACTTAACATCCATTTATGTTCATCAATCACCACCATTTTTTTCACTATTGACAAAATAAGACACTGGTGGGGCACTGCAGGTTTTGGACCGACAAGACAAACAGACACGGATAGCAAATGTCTACTTACAGAGAAAAGACAAAAGGGGTTAGGAGAAGACAAAACAGACAACACAACAGGACACAATAGAGGGAAACACACAAAAAGCTTTAAAAACACATTACACTGAACACATCATGGAAATGATCCACTTGAAGAAGTCCAGGTCGTTTGAATTAGCCTGGTTAAAGAGACAAAGAGGACGGGGAGACACACAAAGACAATGAATCAGGAAATATTCATGATGACACACACAAGATTGCAACAAAATGTATGCAGTGGGCTATAAAAAAGGTTATCTTAACAAATAAATGTGCTTTATATTCAAATATCATTAAATATGCTTTTAAAAATGAGAGAATCTGCTTCACTCCTTTCTTAGTTTTTTTGGTTCATGCATCGATTATGAATTCCTCATTCTCACCTTTGTATCCATTTCCATTCACCCCAACGTATTTGCCAGCTTGCTCTCCTGTGAAAGAATCAACCCAGTTCAATGTAATGAATATGCTCAGAAGGAAACTGCAGCAGTTACAAAAAAAAGGTTCAACAGCTCAGTTCAACCTTGCAACAAAAAGGGCTCTGAGGGTTTTATAAGAGGACTCAACCAACTCACTATGCAGGCTTGAGTGGAAAATAATCCATAATTTAATTTAAGTTTATTTTAGTCAAGTAAATGTGTGAAAGCACAGTGATTCGCATGCATGTGCAGCACACTACGTGCTGTCACTTTAGTGTTATGCAAGAAGACAAGGCTAATAAGGTCACCAGAAACAGTTAAGTGGAGGTTAACCATAAATGAGCAAGTCTGGGGGTTTCTTGCTTACCCAAGGCATCTTGAGTTGCTCCTAGCTGTGCACCATAACCTTATCACACACAAGCAAAGCAAAGTTACACATTTAAAACAGACTAGGACAAAGGACAAATAAAAACACATGTACATTATGATTAGCTTTTTTTGGAGTAGCTGGAGAAATGTGTGCAGCTAAAGGGTATACATTAACATTTTAAAATCAATTATGCAAGTCATACCGATACTAAAAATACTTATTACTGTCATGCTCATGCAACCACCTCTATAAACTGCAATGTGATGTACTGGTGTGACGACAGACACACAGACGTGGTCTTGTGCATTGTGTGAAAGGATGTGTGTGTCTTTGGGTTAGACTGCATGAAAAAACTCTCAAACCTGTTTGCTGAGCTCCATATCCTGCAGCAGCTCCTGAAACAGCACAGAACTTGTCAATAGAGGTAACAATGATGAGTCATAAAAAACAGAAATATTGGACATAATTGGATATAGATACAATATATTGAAATATTGGATACAAATACAACACTATGTCCCATACTTTGGGCCTTTGCTTATTGTATGCATTCTTAATTAATTGTAGTTTTGTAGTAGTTCTCTTTGAGGGTTCCAACATCAATGGGACTTATCTGGTTAAATAAAAACAACAACACACTGCTTTCTTCCATCACATACAGTTTAACACTTTATAGCTCACACAGTCATTCGTTCTCACCATATTTGTTGGCGGTTTTGGCGCTTTCAGCACCGAGGCCGAGCTGCTGAGCAGCATACGGGTAGCCACCATCACCTGAGGGGATGACAGTTTTTTAACTGTTTTAATGAACTGACAGGTTGGTTTATTGTTTATTTATAGACACTGAAGTGTCCAGATATACCGCATACTCTTACCTTCCAGTCCAGTAGGAATCACTGGAGCATTACCATAAGGAACCTGAGCAGCTCCTCCTACTGCAGAAAAAATAAAAATCAAACTGACTCATATAAACCAGCTCTGTGCTATCAACTAGTTCAAGTCTGACTCTTGCATGGAAAGCCGAGCCAACGTCCACAGAAGTCTGACTAATAGCGCGACAGAAGGATGAGGTCATGTCAGAGCTGCTCACCATATTTGCCACCAGTTGATTCCAGTCCTGCACCGAGTGCTCCTGAAAGACGACAAGAGGAGCCTCGGCTTTCAAACATCACATAGAATATATTCACACATTCATATTCATAGAGCTCTTAGTGTTAAGTTTCCCTCCAGCATGTCTGGTGGTTTAAGACATATGTGGTAGAGGTGATGCATGCTTGCATTACTGACTGACACTATGCTGTTATTTATTAGCTGAGCAACTCACAAGTTACTATGAAGAGGAATTGTTTGTACATATCATCTTATCCACATTGTTTAATTATAAATTGTATGAATTGGATTGTGCTGCCTTTCACTCTTCCAGTCATCTCTATCTTACCATACACTCCCTGGACCTGTCCAGCATAGCCTCCTGTATTGAGAGCTGGGAAAATCAGAAAAAATATAAACATACAGATCAGACACTGTTCATTTAATAACTGATTCACTATTAAATAAAACCGTGTGAAAGCACCTACAGGAGCAGGAAGTCAGAAACCACCAGATTCAACTGGCAAGCTTCTGTAAATAAGAGACAACAGCTACACCCAGTGGATAAAAGGCCACACTGGTTGTTCAGCGGAGGAAGTGTGTTTCCCTGACGGCCTCTTATTTTTTCAGCTGTGAAACGTCGCAGGTTAAAGCATCTACTTGTTAGTGCTATCACCTGTTATGGGTTTCAGCAGGTGATAACTGCTCAAAGTTGTTACCTTTATTCTTCCCTGCTTTGTTCTCAGCACCATCAGCTAACTCTGCAGGGTAACCAAGCCCTGAAACATAGTTCTAATTAGCATCATAGTTATCTAACATCCCTTCTTTTTTCTTTAAATGACACTCACCAGCCCCGTAACCATCGCTGTAACCATTCCCATAACCTGTTGAGAGACGGGGTTGAATGTTAAAACATTTAAAAGCCATATTTAGCTGTAAAACCTGAATTCAAAGCTAATTTTTTCAGTCTTTCTCACTGTATGAAGTACTAAAAGGAAAGGGAATATTTAAGAAAGCCTTTAGCATGCATGTGAAAATACCTGGTGACAAAGATTTTGCACCAGCATCTCCACCTACAGTGAGAACAGAACAAAGAAAGTCACTCAGCACAAAGGATCGGCCTGTCTTAACTGAATACTATCACTCCCGTCAGTGACGGCTTTGATGCCGTGATTCCCTCTGACACCAAACAGAATGGAGGATGATCCTCGGCCATTGCGGGCAGACAATTGACGTTTCAAGATTTAAGTTTTGGTTTTTAAATTTGACTGGTAGAATTTGAATTTCTCTGTGCATGTACTGAGGAGCTGCCACGTACCGAAGCCATTTCCTGCCATAGCACCCAGGTATCCTGTTGCTCCGTCGCCATAGCCTGTGGCACACAAATTCAAAACATATTGCATGGTACACAGACTCATCTACATCTGCATTTGTTTAGGTCACCAATACTTAACTCGGGACAAAGATGAAACATGAAAAGCTACAAAAGAAGAAGAAAAGACACCCACAGGAGTACAATCTGGATGTGACTGGAATGGTTTGTGAGTCGTTCTTTGTTGTTGTTGTTTACTGCTTTTTAAAAGCACTATCAATAATTCACCAGAAAGGAAAGCAAGATACTGAAGCCGTCTCTCCTATGACGTTTAAAGAAAGGTGAAGGAGAACACAGACACAGCTCACTTTTTCTATAAAGACTCACAAACAAATGGTTGGTTTACAAGGCAAAGTAGGAGTAAGAGCTGATTTTCTGCTGTGGACATCTCCTGTGTGTCCTCGGCTCCACTCACATGTTAAACATTAAAATTCAGGTGGAGAAGAATCCTGAATCTTTTAAGTCTGTGTTAAGACATTTACATACGATCATATGGTTTGTGGAGGTTAAGAATCAAAAATCAGAGCACTAACTCTGATAGAAAGAGACAGATAATACAAAGCCTCACCGGGTAACATCCCTGCAACACCTTGGGGATACCCACCCTGTCCATGAGCAGCAGCAGCTGAGATTTATTTTAGAGACAGAGTAAAGACAGGGTGCAAAAGGAAAAAAATGAGAACATAAACTGTAAATTAAAACAAAGAAAAGAAAAATGAATGGAAATGTATGTCTTTACCTCTGAGTTTGCCAGCTGCACCACCCAGGTATGCTCCCTGTCCCACACCTGTAAGCAGCACATGGGAATCTTTTACCACAGGCGGTGTAAATCTGCATCAGCATCTCCATCTGCTTGCAAGAACTGTTCTTGTGTTATGTGTCAGCACCTCCAACATTACCTGCTCCATTGCCCCCAGTGCCCAGGCTCGCTCCCGGATAGTTTCCTGCTCCACCAATGTAACCTGTGGAGGAAGATAGCACAACCTTAGCAAAATCAAATGTAATTTGCTGTGAGCATGATCCCTGATTTTTTCAACAGTAATGCCAACATGATGAAAACATGATGAAAATACGAGTATCGATCGCTCAGCGCTGTTTTTGGTTGGGAGGTCAAAATCACATTTTAAACAGATGGTAAAACTGGGACAGAGCATCCCGCCTCATTCAGATGTTTCCATATACAGAGGCTGCTGTTAACAGACTGACATTTGCAGCTGACAATGGAACAAAAAAAAACCCCACACATAATAGAATTCAACATTTTTGCCACGGATGGATGCTTTTTAGCACTGGACACAGACTCTCCTGGACTGAATACGAAAAAAACCTCAACACCAGATGCTGAATCTTCTTTCAGCATCTCTTCATAACATCTCTTTATAACTTCAGATTTTTGGGTCATACATTTATTTCTTCTTGTTGCTTTATGCATTGCACTTTGTAACATCTGTTCTTGAACAGTGCTGTATAAGAACGCTTGCTTGTTTTAAGTATGACCTCTAACATACTACATGCATCATAGGTTAACCAGACAGACACGCAATAAGACACAGACATATTGTTGGAGGTATTAAGTTTCACCTTTGCTTACAGCAGCATGAAACAAACTGCACCATATGTACCTATTGCACCTGTAAATATGCACCAATCATTATAAAACAGTGCGATGTGAAGATTAAAAGATTAACTAACATTGACTTTAATAACTCTGATCTAAACCTCTTTGTCCTGACAACTAGATCAGTTCTTAAGAGATCATCACCTGAAGCAACCCTGAGCAAATATGAGCCATATAACACACAGCCCCAGGCATTAGTGAATACAACAAAACCCTCCACAAACAAACATAGTGTAAGGACAACAGAGATATATCACTGTCACAGTTTACAGTTGACCTAGTAAAATAAGAAACCACACCTGTAACCAAGAAGCAAACAGAGTCCTGCAACAGAAAAAGAAAATGTTCCTCCTCCTGTTTTTGCTTTTTTGGGAGCCGTGAAACTCAAACACACAAAGTCTATGGTCAGGACAGAAAGCGGAGAGAGCTTCTGAGTTCTGTTTTTATTCTCAGTTGTTTCGTAACTCCAAGTGACACACTGAGAGAGGTAGAAGGTGCACTTCCATTGCTGTTAGCTGCAGAGGGCCCTGAAGCACACACAACGTAACACAGACATCAAAAATACTCAACAATAATAAATAAATCTATTTTATGTCTAAATTCAAAAACACTGCTTCTGTGACTATTGGCTTACTCTCTATTCTGAGTTATATCCCCTGGATCACAGCCTGTACAGCACAGGTCATCTCTCCCATAAGGAATCTGTCAGAAGCTTCAGTCTCACAATGATTAAGGCTCTGTGATTGCTATGATTCTCCATTCAGGCAAAGGTGAAATTATACAAGGACACATGGCTCAGCATGCCAGGCAATATGTATGCAGGCTAATGGCTTTACTATTTATAGAACCACTGGTCACTCCAGCAGCTGGCCCATTATCTAGAGACCACAACTACTATCATCAAGCAGAACACGGAGTGTACATGCTTATTAGCATATCCTGAAGACTTCAGCAATAATTATTGACTGGCACAGTTATGTGTTACTGATCACAGCTTACAAACTCTTCAAAATACAGACAGAGATCCATACATTGTCGCTTCAAGCACTACACTGTACGTGTGTGTTGATATTTTAACCATTTTGCCGGTTGCACACAAATATGCTCCAAAGCTTGATATAGTGGGAGCCAGGCGACGGGATTACTTTACATGGACTAAAGCAGGGTGACAAGAAACATATTTATTTAGGATAAACAAATGATTAGCCCATTTTTCAAAAGACATTCCACAACTATAGGTTTGATGAGGCATTTTTAATAAAGAAAAACTCAATATTCATCTGTGTTTGCAGTAATGAGCACTGAGCTGATGATATATGCATTTAACATTGGCAAGTGGCACATTCAGGATAATAAAATATTCATAAGGTACTGAGAATTATGTGCCCACCTTTATATTTGAGCCTTTGCCCTATTTAGTAATCTGCACCATACACTGTATGTGATAAATATGGATGTCACAAAAACAACCAACTGGCCTTGACAGACTAAAAGTGGTTTGGTGCATTTTACGTTTTTGATATCAGCTTCTCTGACAAACCCAAGACACAGGAAGTGACTAAATGTAGGCTCCATCCTGCAGAACACTAATCTCACAGCTACGTGGAAATGAGGAATTCTTAGACTTTAGACTTAGACGCCAACTTTTCAGAGGAGATAGATTTATAGAGACACTACTTTCCAAAGACAACAGGCACCTGAAAAAATGGCATTACTTAGTAAATCAAGAAAAAACAGAGGTGAGGAAATATCGAAGCAAAGGAGTTTAAGAGAAAAAATAGACATTGTGATGGTGTATAAAGACAAAGCTTTGCTCTTACTTGTTGCCTGGTTATTCCTCCCAGTCTGTCCTGGGATACTGAGAGCTTTAGGCTTTATGACTTCATGTTCGGCATGGGAAAGGTGTTTTGATTCCTGACCATCAGCAGTAAACCCTTTACCTTCCTGCCTTTCTTCTGTGGTGACGCCTAAACTTTGGGTTCCACTTGCACCTGGGATCACTGGTCCATAACTTCCCCTCTCTTGTACTTGAAGAGAACCACGATAGTCGTGGTTTTCTACAGTAACAGTCCCGTGGATTCTAGGCCCATTTTTGTCTTTAGCCACAAGCCCAAGGTCTTTGACACCCTGCCCATCTGCTACAGCAGATAAATAGTCTCTAGTAGCCTGACCTTGTGGAAGAGAGAATATATTGCCTCTCACATCTTGTAAAAGAGGCAGTCGATAGGTTCTCTCTCCTTGTGCTTGTGAAATTGCCCGTCCAAGATGTTTGCTATCCATACCAACATGAGGCTGATGCTCTAAGCCTGGACTCCTCTGTGATTCTGAACCCAAAAGCTCATGGCGATTAATCTTCAATAAATCTGACAAATCACTAGTCGATCCACAGTTTCGTGTCCGTGGATTTTGTTGGCTAGATGAATCATAGTCTCTTGTCCTCTGTACCTGAGTGGAAGCAGAGCCCAGACTTCTGATGTTGTCTTTATCAAGAGGTAGTTGCTGTCTTACACCTCCAGCGGACAGTGTGGCTCCATGGCTTCCTGTGCCTCTTCTTTCTGAGACCATACGCTCCTGACCTTCTCCTACTTGTGCTTGTGAAACTTGCATTTCAGGTCCAAGTGCTCTGCTCTTTTCTCTGTTCCGATCTTCAACAGATTGACCCAGACCGGCCAGCTCAGGTCCACCCAAATCTGCTGTAGACACACCTGGCAGAGAAATATCATCATGCATTCACGACTTCTTGGTGGCTCAAAGGCAACAGTGCTTCTTTGAGGGTAAACAGCACACTGTAGTGACCAGTGGTATTTCAATTGATGTGTGTATCAGAGCATTCAATGCACTATAACACATCATTAATAGAGTAATCAGTACTCAAATGAAGGTAATTCAAGACCAAACGGAGACAAGACAAAATCCATTTTGGCCTGAAATTAGTCCCGTTTCAAAAGCTGGAATCGTCACCATAATTAGGACGTGAGACAACACACAACTGAGGCCACGCTTTAGAAGGACCCACATAGTACTTCTTATTAAGTCAGAGCAATGACATCAACACATTAAATGCCATCCCAAATTCAAAGACACCACCTGACTCAGACGGCATCGTTGTGTGGCAAAGACAACTGATAAACAAACACTGATGGGACAAAAACCTACAGTACTCAGCAAAGGTTTTAAAAGTGAAAAATATTTGCCAGTAGATTGAAATAATTCCACTTTTACAGCACCACTTTTTACAACTACGGGCATTTGCATGCATACTACAACCCAATTACTGTGAACCAGAACCATTTCATGGCTTATAGTAACTTGAACAAATTAAGTGTGTGGGTGAATAATTTGTTTTTGTACCCAAATAAATCAAATAAATGGATCAAATTATATGTCAGATTCTGATCAACTTGATTACAGGCTTAATGGAGCAAAATAGAATTTTCACAAGTATCACCGTCATGTTATTATAATGGAGTTGTTAGTATGTATTTCATTTGTATAACCTATTTTCCAGTGGCCCTTTCAGCTCTTGTAAACCACATCAACTCTCTTTATCTCTCAGACTGAAAGTGTGGTGATAAGAGCTGGTGAACTCATGCAACATGCAACACAGACGAAACACCGACAGACAAACACAGTCAAACATCAGCATGTGAGTCTCCCGCTGTGCACGCAAAATAAAAAAAGAGGTGCTGATGATGATACTGTAGATAGCCGTGATTTCATGCAAGCGAAAGCTAGCATGATCTCCACATCAGTGAGGTTACAGACGAATACGACACAAAGCAAAGACAGACACAGACTAACAAACACAAAGATCACGGGTTGCTGTGATGAAGGTTTTACCAGGTTTTTGTTGCTTAGCCCTCTGTCCAGTGGGATACCCAAGTCCAATTCCTAATGACAGCAGAACGGGGAACTGTCACTGATTTCACTCAACACACCGAACTGACACTCAGGCTGTTCAGGCATACAGGAAACAGGTTTGCTCTCTCGAACAGTCGAAGCAATGATAAAATAAAAGGCCCTCAGTTCAGTGGAACAGGACAAATTGTTAAATTAAAGATGTTGGGCTCATTTTGTAAGATTACCCAGCTGCCTCAGATATCTTTCTGTGCACTGAGCTGAAACTGATTTTAAGCATGACTGACAGCGTAAGTGTGTGTTTGTGGTAAGAGTGATGGCACACGAGAAAAAACCCTCCGGCATACAACTCAGCTCAACCCAGCTGAATGGAAGGAGTAATGGCTTCTGAGGTAAGGCCTGATTCATCACTTACCTGGTCGGGCTCCAGGATAGCCGATGCCAGCTAAAGCTCCATATCCTGGCAAGAAAACAAAGCGCCGAGTTCAGAGGACGTGGAGCAAATCTGTAAATCTGACAAGCACTCCGATTACATCACCGGTGCCCTGGGGTTTTTCTGTGTTTTACAAGGACACAATTTATTTGCTGAGATGCAACCTGCCCCATATATCATATTTACAGACAATGACAGAGTGCCACTTAGCAGAGATTTATCAAACAAACAAGCAGAGGGTTTACAGAGTGTATGCTCTCATTTGGGCAAACAATATAAGGAGACTATGAAACAAACTACATAATAACTTACCTGGCAGAGTGCCAAGGCCTGCACCATAAACTGGAAAGACACAAAAGCATAAAGTAATTTTTATTTACAAAGAATTCTGCAGCTCAAACCCAACTCTTTAAGATTTGTCTTCATCTCTGCCTTCTTTTTCCCTAAGACACTACACACACTGTTTTAACTTTGAATTTGAACATTTAAAAATGAGCAACATAAATTAACATTTCATGTCTAAAAAGGAGCAGCAGGAATAATATAGAATATAGGAATAATATAGAATATGGGTATATTATCCATCAATACTCTGAATGTTATAATTAGAGGTTCACAACTCAACAGTCTTCATTCATCAACAGCACTGCCTTCAGCCTTCAGCCTGCTCCAGTGTAATGTCAATAAAGAATTACAATAAACAAACTGGTTTGTCTGGTTTGAATAGAGCTTATGACGAAGACACGCTAACAAAGACGTGCATCATTATATAAATCCCTCTTAAAGAATAAGTCAGATTTAATGTCTCACTCTTTGGCTCAGCAGCTTTCATATATCACATTTCATTTTAGCTTTTGCTGCTAAAATCTGCATGCACCACAGACAAGATCACAGCTGCTAGAGGTGAACACAACTTATGAGTGACTACACTGTGTTTTTCGTATAACATTAATATTAATTATCAGATAAGAAATGATAAAAGTTGAAGTTTGGGGGAAACTTTAGGACTGTTTGGGTGTGATTCAATCAGATTTGGATGACCTGGCAGCATACGCAAAATAAGCTACCACTGTCATCTGATTTAGATTCAAATGTTGATTCCAAGCCTGACTGGTGCACAGACATGCGTGACTTTTGCCATTTCCCAAATGAGACCTGTCCACTTGAACCCGGAGAGGAAGGCACAGACAAAAACAGAGATGCCGTGTTGCAGAGATGACCACAAATGTACAACTCTGTTGCTTGAAATAAGAGTGTGACTGAGAAAATGTGTTTGTTGTTGTCAGGTTTGCAGTGTGTTCTTTACATCTGTTATTAGTTCTACAAAGGTATCCGATAGGTTTGGCTGCCACTAATGGTTTAATTTTTATTAATGCACATTGCCATCCTGCTCATTTTTTTTACTTCAACACCGTCTACACATAAAAACTTGCTTCATTTTTAATAGCTATGTAAAATATTAATTGGATTATGACATATTCTTTTATATGACAGTCTTACCACGTTTCCCCGCCTGGCCCAAATTCAGTCCCAGTCCATTTGTAAGTCCAGTCCCTAAACCCATTCCTGTGCCCAGACTGGCACCTGCAATCACAAGACAGACATTGTGTCAAAAATATGTAATATTTTAGTAAAAAGTTTCATTATGGACCCATGGAGCGAATCACTAATCTGCCACAGAAGTCAAGGGATGATATTTAAAATCAAGTGAGAGTTTTATGAGTGCTTATATTGTTGTACCATAAGGTCCCTGGTGTCCATATCCACTGGGCTTCAGGCCTGCTCTACCTCCTAATCCAAGAGCTCTGTAACCACCTGTGAAAACACAAAGAACACATTTCATATTGTTGTTGAACAGACTGCCAAGTGTCATCACTCAGACTTTAAATACACAGATTGTTTCTCTGCACCAGGACTGGAAAACACTCACAAGTTCAAATGAAATGAGATCATTCAACTTGAAAGAATTTAATGGTTGTTAATGTAAAAAAATGTCCTTTATTTTTGTATTTGTATTTTGATTAAATGTCCAGACAGCTTACCAACACCAAGATGAGCCGCTGGATAACGTCCAACTAAGATTTTAAAAAAGAAAAAATACAAACAATACTTATTTGAGGTAGAAGTAATACGAGACAATGCTGTGTGCAGAAAACAGAAAGTTAAACATACTTCCAGTCTTCATTGCTTTGCTGCCATATCGGTTGCCCAATGCTCCGAGGGCACCTGCAACTGAAAAAAGTAGAAAAATCGATTACTTTATGTATATATAGTATATATATACTTTATGTACGTCATACATACCTAATTTTACATCTGCAAATGCTACAACATCCAGATACACGTTGCCTACAGTATATGATGGGTTACACACTACACACATGCATCCACAAACCTGTAAATCAGCCAGTGTTGGTGCTAATCTTAGCTAAGCTTTTGGCATTATTTTTTAATTACATCATTTGGTGTAAAAGTTAATGCACGCTAACAAAATCACTCACCTCCAGGTTTTACTCCAATGCCAACACCTGGAGAAAAATAAAACACACACATTAAAAGGAGACAGACATGAGTAAATCTCACATTTAAAGAAAATATGTGTTTTCTTATTGGTGTTTCCAGGAGTTAATATTATCATGACAATTTGGTCTGTTGTAACAAACTGAAAGAAACTGTGTATTTGGGTACAGTCTATGTTAGCTATTGCTAACTTTCCAAGCTAACTTTCAGAACAGACCTTTAAAGCTAAAGTTCATGAGACTCGTGAAGGGATGAAACTGTTTCTCAGTCCTCAAAGTCATTCAAACATTTATACAGAAGTTAAAAACACACCTCTGGCTGGCAGCACTCTTCCCCAGGATACACTTTGAGGTTTAACTCCTGAAATCACAAAGGACCGAAAATTATCCTGTGAAATTATTCCAAACAGCTCATGCAGTAAACATAGATATGTTACTATATGGAAATGATGACAGTGATGGACATAATGAAGCATGCACATGCAAGATAATGTCCAACAGTGTAAATGTGCAATGAGCAAGTGTGCACAAAACTGGGGAAAAAACCTCTGGTGTAAATAGGCCTTTTTGATTTATTTTATCTAAATTATTAATTGAAATATTTACAGATTTTTGCTGCCATAGTTTGGTTTATATTACAGTGTTTTCTCTCTCTTTATATTGCATAGATTTCTGATTTCCAGGAGCTGTACCAGCCGACCTGCTGGATGTCAGATAAGGTGATGTACAGGAGTATCAGTAACTTTACTTTCAGCCTCCTTAAATACTGTTCCCAAAAAGGTAAGTACCTTATGAGGCCTACATCTGACAATATGAATTACTTCAAGTTACTGAGTATCACAAGTGTCACCATAGTGTTTCATGAATGCTGCCACCTGACTGGGCAACAGGAGGAGAGAGAAACAGATATCCATTGATGGAAACAGAGGATGAGAGAAAGTGGGGCGACTGTGTGGAGCCTGTTAGTTCATCTCACAATTAGTCGTCAGATTTTACCTGCCACTGCCACCTTTTCATCGCGTCCTTTGATTCAAAGAAATTAGATAATATAAACCGCAGTGACTTGGTGAGATCACTGATGGTGGAGCCAGCGTAGTCTAGTAGTTTTTTTTCTCCCTCAATCTCACAGACATGATATTTAACAAGTAAGTGAGAGTGAGTCACTGGAGATGCTGATCCATGAGAGCATTCAAGGTGATATCATACTGCCTTTGACATATGTAAGCTCTTTGATGAAGTCAAAATGACAAACAACTTATCATGACAGCAACAGCTTATAAATACTAATTCTATATTTACGACTGTGGCGACAAGTTTGTGCAGAAATAACCAGTGCTTTACATTTTTGATGGATGAAAATTGTTACGTTATCATTGTATAATCGTATAATTTTAATATTTAATATCTACTTTTAATATTTAATTTCTGTTTCACAGTAATATAATCTTTCTTAACCTTCTTAAATCAGATCATTTCAAGACATTATAGGAACTATATATTACACTATACACAATAGGAATTAAACTTGAATTAGATGTTTTTCCAGCAAGAGCACAGAATGATCCTGAGGTTCAAGACAAGCTGAAAAATAATAAAATCTGTTCAAACATTAATCTCAAGTTTTACAAAAACGGAAGAAAATAGTTCATAAAACTGTCATTTTAGTATATAATCAGTGTTCTGCATTTATTTATGTAATTCCATGTTTTTCTTACCGCCTTGCAGAGTTTGCTGAGCCAACCAGAGAACCAGCGAGGTCTGCAGCAGAGTTTGAGCCAGCATGATGGAGGAGACACAAAAAACTTCAGACAGACAGCGGAGAGACCGACTGATGGGCAGATGAACGGATGGACACTTGAAGCACGACTACCCCTGATGTCTTATATACGGTATTCTCTTTGATACACTCCCACCGTCCTGTCCTGCCCTCTGCACACACACACACACACACACACACACACACACACACACACACACACACACACACAGCTGGTCTGATGGGGCAAAGCCAAAGGCCCATTTGGTCCATTTCTATTAACTGAGAAAGCACACACACACACACACACACACACACACTAGAACAGATTTTGTATTTTCTCCTGCACCTGAAAGTTCACACCATCCCCGTGCTTGGCATGTTGCACCAAGAAAATAATGGTTGCATCTTTCATTTTCTGC
Organism: Argyrosomus regius; assembly: GCA_946959425.1. NCBI lineage: Eukaryota > Metazoa > Chordata > Actinopteri > Sciaenidae > Argyrosomus > Argyrosomus regius. The sequence goes on along the minus strand of OX336897.1, from coordinate 3,190,240 downwards.
TTAGCCAAAGATTAGAATTACGGTAGATCAAATGCTTTCTGCAATAGTAATGAGTGTCGGGAAGGAAACTGCTGAGGTCAAAAGCGTGAAAGCAACTGTGTTTAAAAATCCAGCCAGAAAGGAAATTCTTCTCTGTGAAGACAGTGCTAAAGATCAAACAAACTCAGTGTGTCTGTCTGACTTTTCTGCCAGTTACTGCACTGTTATCAGAGTGACTCACATCAGTAGTGGATTCAAGTTTCAGTGGTTTATTTGGAGTAATATTTGGTGGTAAAAGCAATATGAAATGAAGGATGAAACTTGAATACAAACAAGAAAATGGACAAATACACAGTGTGCAGCAAATGACCTGATGATGCACATAGGTTAGTGGGAAGAGTTCATGACGTGAGGAAAGAAGCTTTTTCTTAGCCTCTCCTTGTTGGGCTTGTGGTTATGGAGTGCAGAAGCTGGAAGTTTGTTGCTGGGGTGGTGGGGATACTTTATAACCTTATGAGCTCTGGTTCTGCACCTTCTGGTGTAAACTGTAGGGAGTGTCTATGCGATGGCATGTTCTGCTGTCTCTTTTGGTCTCTTTGGTCCTGTTAGGATGCTTTCCACAGCGTTACACTACAAGCTGTCAGTCATGTTCTCCATAATTACATACTTGACAGAGTGGAAAAGAATCAGTGACAGCATTTAGCAGCTCTATAAAGAAAGATGACGTCCTAATGACATAATATCACACAGAGAGAGACATTTACACACACAAACACGCTGACATAAATCTGTCAGCCTCAGAGACTCATAACGCAAATACACTGTCCTCGTCCAGTAATAAGCTTGTGCAAAATTAATATGAAGACAGAAAAATTATATTATTTTTTGTAGAAAATTAGGTTTTGACAGAGGGGTTGAACTCTCTCTAAACCGCTGCGTCAAAGACTATGAAGAACAGATGTGTTTTTCTTGGGTTTTATTAATAGAGTAAACATTACACCTTCTAAAACAAGAAGGGGAAAATAATTAGAGCAAGCTAACTGAATATGTTGAAGCAGCATAAATATCCTGGTTTTACAAAAAAGCAATTTTACATCCTTTTTGTGTTTATGTTTGTTGGGGTTGAGTCAAGGGTACAATTTAGTGAAAAACATGCGACAATAAATGTTTAATGTGGAAACACACACACACACACACACACTGTACTGCTGTCGAAACAGCCCTCAAAGCTGACACCTCGCTTAAAACGTCATTTTCAAGGAGTTTCCATGGGTTTCTACAGAAGAGCATTGTAATCTCACTGCTGTCATCAGGTTCTTTGGGGCAATGTAATGTGTGACTGTTGAGACTGCGTACAAGAAGCATTAGTCCATGGTGGTATCTTAAGTAAGCTCCAGGGTCATCCTCGTATTCTATAGTGTGGGAGGTCCCTTGTTTAACAGCCATTTCTTAATGTAATGTTTAAGTTTATGTCTTAACCTCAGGCACGGCAGCACTCAATGCAAACGTCTGGCTGGAGAACCGCATATGATGGTTATGTTTTGAAAGAAGCCAGTTGTTTTTATGCCACCTGAGGAAAACTGAAGTCACATTTTGCAGACCACCACATCGTCTTCCATGGTGGTACCGAGCATAAGACAATAACATAACCCACGTCTGACTCATGACTCCTTCACCCATGATTCACCTCTAAACATTTATCTGTCTGCATGTTTGAGAGGTCCCTATTAAAAAAACAAAAAAAAAAAACACGACAGATCCATAAGGAGAGTGTCAATTTGTCACGATGAGATGTCAAAGCTTTGAAAAGAGGCAAGACAAAGGTGGTGCAGACTGTGTTGGCTCATTTACACCAGAGAACTGTATGAGAACAGGGAGTGCAGTGTGTGTGGAGACACATCTGGATGGCAGTTTCACTGTGGTCTGTCATATTAGAAACACTGTGTGCCCCAATATATACATACAAATTACATTCTGTGTGTGTTGTCCTTATGTGTCTTTTAAGGACAAAGAGGAGAAAAAAATAAGTTAGGAGATGTGGATCTTGACCTATACAACGAGCATGTTAGTGGAGAATTAAGGATAGACTCAGGATTATGTTTAGGTACAACAGATTCATCAAACAGAAACATTTTTTAGAGGTTGACTTTATGGAAATAACTTCATATAGCTTCATAAAGAACAACTTCATTTCTGTAATTAATGTATGTTCTCATGTCACAGCAGATTTCTCACTTAATGTTGTTCTCCTGACACCTCCTGGTCAGTGTTTCTCAGCATTTATTTTAGCAAAAGAACAGAGAGGTGCACAGCATTTAGTGACTTCCACTGGATGCTGATATACACACATTTGCTCTACCTTTACATATTATATTGTAAAAGATCTGCAAATATAAGAATGTGAGGAAAATGAGTTATATAAAGCATTGAATAATGGAACTTTTGGACCATTTGGTGTAACTTTCCATTTAGCTTCTAAAGCAGTTTAATGGTCATTTACTCTTCTGATAAATATTGAAAAAACTATGTTGGTCGTCCCATTGTATATTCTTAAATGTGTTAGTTGGGTCCACCAAGGACAGGTGGACAACTTTGGTTTTTCTAGTGATGACGTACCCCCATGGGGGGTCTGCTAAGATTCAGTGATGATGCTTGTGTCTGTTGATAAAGTTAGCTTCCCATTTATTGTTGCAATATATTCTATTGTTTGCTTTCCGGTAAGAACCAAAATGTTCCCTATAAAGTCCAAAACCACAAATATGAACACAGACTGCACACAGTGCAGCAGCAGCACGGTCAAAAACAGTGTGCTGCAACACCTGTCCCTGATTACATAATACATTCCTCAATTAAGCATATCCAAATATAGAGTACTATACTTCATGGTCATTATTTGTAAATACAAATAATCACAAATACATGCACAGAACTCAAAATGGCTCCTTCAGTCTGTAACAGGCAGTTTCATTTGATGATGAAACTTTCATGAACAGCTTCACATTTCACTTTTTAGAAAAGAGAAAAACTCTTCCTGACAAATCTTTCTTTCTCAGCCCGGTGACTGGAACAGTTGTGTTTATCAGTGGTTTTGTGCTCTTCTTCTTCCAGTATGTTATTGGGCCACCTCCAGGGGGCTTAATATTAGCGTTCAGCTCCATGTAGCATGTACACATTAGGGGAAAAACACAAAGACCTACAGAGTGATGGTGCTGGCACACTTCTCCATGTAGCTCAACCTGCGTCTGCCTGAGAAGTTTAGGTCAGAGAGTGTTAGAGCTGATGTGAAATAAAACTCTTTTATGTGTTTTTAATACTTTTCGGAAGACATGGGAGGGACAGAACGGCTAAAGTTATATCTGTGGTTGTGCCCAAAACTAATAATGAAAATAAAATAACCTCAGCCTTGTCCTTAGATTTTGGCTACCAGAGAAGTTATTATATTTTACCCCTGTTTACGGAAATATTGTGACAGTAGGAGCATTACCATCCACCTGTGAATAAAAACCTAAGTGGAAATCCTGAAAATTTGGGGGAAAAAACTCAAAATAGTGCAAAAAAAACACTTGGCTGAGGTGTAAACCTTTGCATATAAAAAGAAAATGTGACAAAGTGCAATGGAAACACAGAGAATTAATCATAAAAACATGAAACAAACAAATGATGTTAATACTCCTTGAAGCTCAGTTTTAAAATATCTGGTTCTTTAGCTGCTAAATGCTCTAGTACATTATGCTTGCTAACTGTGTCTGCTCTTTGGTGTTAGGCAGTAGTGTGCAATGGGTTTATAGATCAATTTAGATTAAGACTGAAGAATCAGATCATGTGATCTGTTTTTAATCTAAAAGAAATTATAAAATAATATTGATTACAGTCACTTTAAACTGGCTTCCACAAACTGCCACCATTAATGCACGGCCACTAGCAGCCAGTCATTGGTACTGCGTGTTTTCATGTTGAATTGAAAATTCAAAAATACCTCGAGCTAGCTATTTAAAACTTGTCAGCTGTACTTAACAGAGTGCCCGGCTTACTTGCTGTGTCAGACTGTAAGTAAACATCCACACTTCAGACAAAACACACTGAACTCTCCTTCCACCCGCTCCGTCTGCACCGGACCTGCTGATGTGATGGACAGTGTATGGAAGTTTCCACCGTAGAGTAATGTTGGCCCTCACATCACTCCAAATCTGCTGCTTTCTCAGTCTGGGACAATATTGATGGTGGATTCTGACTTCTAATGGTTTGTTCTGTGTCTGAAGCCAGAGTTACACCACAGGTCAATCACTCACAATTAGAGACACCAGCCTGTTTTGTATTTTTCAAAACTAGATTAACATCCTGGAATGGTCTGCATGAAGAGCAGAAAAGAGCTCTCTGTCCAGACCCGGTATAACTTCAGTAAATAGCTTTGATGTGAGCTGCTCTGAAGTGAATGCAGGAATATGGTTGCTAAGTGCCCAGAAAAGAAGGAGCCACATAGATTTACAAGGGAAAGACGGGACAGACTGTTACAACTGGCACAGGGATTTTTCACCTCTGTCCAACATCACACACACTTACTGCATTGCACACAATCCACAGTTGTCTTTCTCTTGGCATGACGTTAGGCTACACACAGAGAGAGGAGTGTGTGGGTGTTAAGGGATGTTGTGGAGGGTAAACGCACCTGAGCTCAGTTAACACACCATTTTTATTTGTAAAACACAGTTTACTCACACTTTAGGACGAATTAAATCACTTATGCTGTATATTCATTTAAATAAGTGGCATCAAATAAGACAATCAATCAAACAGTCGGGAAAAACAGTGTGCGATACTTTAGGAAAACATATAATTGAAATTTGTGTTTGCTTTTATGATGCTGGAGGTCATAGTTTACTCATTTTTATTTACACATCATTCCGTGCATGTCTGTGTCTATCCTGTGTACTTTTCTGTGTTGAGTCTACAGTGTTTCCTCTGGCTGCTGTGCATGTGTAAACTCCACACCCACCGTGCTAACAAGAGTGTTATGAGGATGGATGTTGGAAGGAAACTCGTAAATTTGAATTGTATTTAGAACAACAAGCGAATGGTAAAACAACAAACTAGCTACTAAAATTAAATAAGACAATAAACAGACTGGTGTGCATGCTAGCAGCTCTGTGAAGCACAGTGATGCTTTGAGCTAAATGCTAGCATCAACACAGTAACAAGCTCACATGTAGCAGGTGTCATGCTGATCATGTTCACCATCTTAGTTTATTGTGTTAGCATGCTAACATTTGATAAATAACTTATTAAGTGCAGAGAAGCTGATGGGATTGTCACACTGACACAGAGTACACCATGTGGAGCCGCCATGTTTCTACAGCAGCCCAGAAAACATACCTAAACACTGGTTCTATAGGGCCTCTCATGCATCTCTCATACATCTCATTATCTATGCTTGCATACAGATGAATGTTAAAGTCAATGCATATAGATTTAGGCAATGTACGTAATCTTAATAATATGTTTGTAGGATAGTGAGACTTTTGGCCTCTCCAGCTCTAACAGCACACCTGCAGCACATGCAAATGTATTTATCAGTCAGTTCATGTCTGTGCACAGAGCCTTCAAGCTGAGATGGTGTTTAAGTCTCTGCCCACAATAACACAAGTGCTAGACTTTCAGACTGGCTGCTTGCATGACCGGCTGACATCACTGCTGGCTCTGGCTGCTGTTTGCACTGCAGCTTGAAGCTGCCCAGACAGAGACGGCAAAGGCATTACTAATAGTGTGAAAATCAAGAATTAACACTTGGGAGAATAACCTACAAAAACATTGAATTCACACTTGAGACAATGCCTCTGTGTGATTAGATATTATATATGATAATAGTATGAAAACAGTATGAATACCTACCTACATAAATGCTGCATTTTGTATCTCATTATATCTTTTGAGCTTTTAAAGTTGAAAAATGGACTTTGATCTTTAAAATGAAATAATACTCAGTTAGTAAAACAGAATTTAAATGTATTACACAACTCTTAATTCAAAGGTTACACAGAGTCACTTCAGCTCTGCAGTAAACTCTAAGAGGAAGGAAGCCCACTGCAGAAGTGAGACTGTGTAACACAAATGACCAAAGAACACTCCGCGTGTGTTTAAAGACGATGTACTCAGAGAAACACTCATAGCCGCATTGCCCCATCTGGTGGACAGTCTATCTCAAGGTTAAAAAATCAGTTTACAGTTTCTTTAACTTGTTGCTGTTCTCACATATGGTCACAATTCATCAAGTGAACACATGAGCAAAGGATGGGTGCATCCAACTGTGAGACTGACATTAGCTGACACTTGTCAGTCATTATTGCCCGACCTTAACCTTGTGCAACTTGTATGTTTTCATGTCTTGCCATATTTCCCTGTTCACTGAAATGCCAAAAGAAAGCCTACCTACCGGCAACACGTGGTTTTTAAACATTTATATTTAAGGTGTTGTTCATTCACATCTAGGTATAATAATGTGCACATAATTCACGGGCAGCAGTGTAATGGCACAGGCTGCAGAATATGAATAGCAATAAATAATCTGCTCAGTTTCTTTCTTTATATATTTGCATATATTACAATGTTGTCAGACCTATAATAAGTTGTAAGATGTTATTATATGTGTTTCAGATTTTGTCATTTATGATAACCAAAGCTGCAAAAGAGCCTAGAGGCCTAAATTTGATCTAAGTAATTTATGCACAGGAGATGTAAATAAGGGAATAATATAATGGCTTTAATATTTCACTACAAGATATCAGTGCTCTCTAATCTCAACACAAGACAGACCAAAAAGGATTTACAGTAACAGCTGCTTAATAAATGACTGTCACAGGTGCTTTCAGTACACAGCTGTACAGACTTTCAGTACTGCTGTAGCTGAAACTAAAAAAGCTAACACACTGATTATGTTAAAAACCTGATGAGCCCTCTGCCCTTATTTCAGTCTTCAGTCTGCAGGTTGAATGTCCTTAAAAGCACCATACCCCCTCCTCCTCCCCACCACCCTCTTCCTTTTCGTCACATTATCAGCCCGCCTTTGCACTTGCCCAAATATAAACTTTCTTGGCAGAGACATTGAAATGGGGTGGAGTCTAACACGTTCAAGAGTTCAGTCCAGGACAGACTGAAGGACAAACAAGCAGGAAGAAGGAGAAAAATTTAATCAACAAGGGGTTCGCCAGAAAAATAAAAGAATAATAAGGCATATTGAATATTGCCTGCCTGAAGAACAGTAAGTTTTTACCTGATCTTCTTGTATTTTAGTTACAGTAGAATAGCCAACACTCTTGATACAGAGCAACAGTAGTAGGCCCAGCCTGAACTGCATGCTGTATTATATTAATACTTGTCCTACATTGGTTGTCTGCAGAGGGAAATATGACAGATATCATCTGCAAATGACATTATGTTAGAAATGCTGTTTAAATGTCTGTGTAGAGGTTCTCTTTAGTTAGGTCATTATTTCAACCTTGGTGTGTTGTGTGTTTTGGCTGCATGTAAAGCTTATGAAGTCAGGTCAGTTAGGTCATTCCAATTTCCTAAACTACTTTTCTTACAACTTTAAAATATGCCGCAAATGTTTATCTGTCTCTTTCTTTTTCTCCCTCTCCACCTCTGCAGATGTCTCTCTCTACAGCTGCCTTGGCCACTCGTCGAGTGCTCGCTGCTGCGTCACACTCAAGCCACGAGGGAGGAGGTCAGTGTGTCTTTACCATCACTGTCAACCAAATACAACCAACATGCATCAAAGCATCCAGATCATAGCTTCTACTGCAAACAACTCCCCCTGAATCAGATATGAGCCTTGTGTTGAACATTAACTGAAATGTCTACAGAGTTGGCAGCGGTCCTGCACATTCATGCTCCTTGGCAAATCATCAAGAATTATATTTTATTATTGATATGAAATCTGCAGAGAGAAGCTGCTAGAATTTATTTTTCATGCCTCACTCAGTGCTTTGGTCATGTACTTTCACTGGCTGTTTTTCTACAGCGAGGACCTGGAAGATACTCACCTTTGTGTTGGCCTTACCTGGTGTCGGTGTCTGCATGGCCAATGCCTACATGAAGATGCACGCCCACTCACATGATCAGCCAGAATTTGTGCCGTATCCTCACCTGCGTATCCGCACCAAGGTCAGTCTCAAACACTCTCCTACTTAGCAGGCTTTACAATAAAGATATACTATGTGAAAAATATCAATGTTTCTCTGTTGTGTCTCCTTCCAGAAATTTCCCTGGGGCGATGGAAACCACTCTATGTTCCACAACCCTCATACAAACCCTCTGCCTGATGGCTTTGAGAGCTCCCATCACTGAGAGGATCAGTCATATTTCTCAGCTGTGTTTCCAGTCAGCAGTGTACTTGGCTTAATTATACTGACCGAGGGGGCCAAGCTGCGCCGCTGTTGCACCCAACCAGGAATAAAACCACTTTGTGCTGTATCACAATGAGTGCCATTTCTTTTGTTTAATTCGGAGTAGTGCTCATTTTAATCAACCCTCAACGCTTATAATCAAGACTGTGGTAATATTTCATGTGTCACAGCAGAATGCACTGTGGTGTCTTTTTATACAATAGCACAATTGTCGTCAAGTCCTGCACATACTGGCTTTCAAAGATCCAAAGGAGGCTCGCTGACATTCTATATTTTTCTCATTGTTAAAAACTCTCATGAAAAGACCAAAACCAACAATGAGCTGATCTACTAACCCACATCACTTTAGAAGCCTCCATTGTTGTATAAAAATAACATAAATGAGCCACCGGTGCACTTAGTGGCATGTTCTTTCATTACTTTGAACATAGTTTATTTTGATCCCACACACACACACACACACACATCAACAGTGTATTATTTCACTTCTGAAAATAGTTCCCAACAGATGCAGAATTTACTCCTGTCAGAGTAATGTTTGCTAAAAACTACTTTTGAAAAAAAGAATTTGATTTTCATGATCCATTTTTAAAGATTTATGTCTGTCTTTGTGGCTGCGAGCCACACACAAGATATGGAAGCTGGAATAAGAGTTGTTGGTTCTCGTCTTTCATGCAATTAGCTGGCAATAAGAAAAATACAGAACATTGCTGTAGAACAGTTTACTGATCACTGTGGCCATTTTCTGTACCCACACTCCAAAAGAAGAAACCAAAAGCAAAGTCATGTTCCAACAATATATTCAGTAGCTTAAATTAATATGGGACAGCTGGAATCTATACACTGTATATCTGCTAACTCATATTATCTCTATGTACAAAATAAACAACTGGCTTCTAGACCGACCCTGATATTCCAGTACTTCCAGCTAAATGACATTTATCAAATGCATTGCAAACATTTGTTCTGACTTTTTCCCAAAAATAAAAAAAAAAGAAATCACAATACAAATGTCATTAGAAGTTAATCCAGCAACAGTAAATTATAATACAATTATGACATGCTGGGACGAGCAGTTTATATCAGATTACATCAAAACTAAATAGAAATTTATGCTTCCAGTTTATGAAAATAAATCAACAGTCAGTTCTGATAGTTGTGAAGAAATTCATACAGCATGTTTTTTTCAGGTAATCATGCGGTTGATGTAACCTGCACTTGTACTTTCCAGACATTTCATATAATATAATGGCAGCTTTTCTAGAAGCTTTTAACAAGCCCCAAATCTGACTCTTACTTAATCTCTGTCCTCAGCCACCCATCACTCAATACTTCCCACCTATCTTAGCTCAGAGCTGCTGTGGCCAGACTTAGTAGATCCTGTTTAAGAGTCTCCGTACAATCAGCTTCTCTGGCAAGTCTGCGAAAGCAACCCTCAGCAAGGGAGGAGGACAAGAGCGGTCGAGGACAGTCCTGGCAGCCCAGCAGCAACGACAGACAGGCCCGACCCAGTGCTGGGTAGTTGTACCGCTGGGAAAACCAGTATACCTGGGGGAGGAGAGCGGCCAGGGCCCGACCTTCAGCACTGGCTTCTGAGGAAGAAAGGGAGTCCTGAGCTGCTGATTTCAGAACCTGTACTGAACTTTTCATCAAGTTCTTTGGTCTCAATCTCAACTTTTCTGGTTCAAGTGATTTGTCCACAACTTGACTGGATGCACAACTTGATTTGGACACTGGAGTGACACTTTTAATTGTCTTATGGTCTGAAGTCGTATTGAGTCCTCTGCTCGCCTTTTTAACTGTTCCAGCAACGGAGATCTTATTACTGTCAGTCTGGTGTAGGGAACTGTTCGCCTTCTTCGTCTGTCCTGATACATTTTCTGTTGGCACCTCACAACCAGTCAGTTCTAACTCAGACGTTCGATTAGCCAGGTTCTCCTCAGCAGACTCGAGGCTTTCCCGGTTCGTATTCGATGCAGCGGTTTCAGCGTTGTCCTCTGTGGGAGCTGATGTGGCTTGACTGGCAGCCTTGGTGGAGCAAGACAGGAGAAGAGACACACAAAGATCCTCCAACTCTCTCTGCAGCTCAGTCACCAAAAATCTGCATGCTCCAATCATCATCTCTCCTAAAGGTGTTTTCTGGAAAGCCAGGTCTTCTGTTGGATGTTTTTCAAGGCCCTTAAGGACCAATGTGTCCAACATCTTGCACTGTCCTCTCGTCTCTCCTTCGTCACTTTCTCTTGTTGATTCTGTGTCCTTGGTGAGGCGACACCCATGCAGATAATGCAGTACTGGTAGCAGCATACCTGTGCTGACATCTTTAATGCGGATGGCTTCTTCTGCGTTACCCTGAGCTTCTCCAAATCCGCCTTTCAACAGGGCCCAAAAGTATTCAGAGCTGACCGTAGCCACAGCCTCCCTATTGGCTGGGACCTGAGTCCCGTCGTCCAGCAGCAAGATGAGGTCAAAATTCGAGAGTCCATAAGGACAGATGTCAGCCAGGCGAGGCTTTTTCGAGGGAGGGGGTGAAACTCTGCCAGTTTTAGGGTCCGACTGTGTTGTAACTGAATTGAGATGTTTTTTGTCGAGGTCAATTTTGATGCCAGCCATCAGAGTGGACAGGCAAGCAATCAGGAGGGAGATGTAAAGCGAGTGGAGCCGAGGAGTCAGGCCTGAATGTGGTGAATTAAACCAATCAGAAAGCAACCTTCCACATTCAGCCGGTTGGTCTTCATCCACGTTGTCGTCATCACAACCAAGCGGCTGCAGAGCCAAGAGCAGTCCCCCACTGTCCAGAAGAAGTTTCTTCAACAGGGACTTGTTGCTGTTGGAGAAAATGAGGGTTTGTAAAGCTCATATATGTTTATTATCCTGATTCATCTTTGTAATGGCATAAGTAAACAGGAAACCATTAAATGAGAAAATCTTAAATACACGTAGATCAGGGATTGTGGTTGGGTCTGCTGCTGGGCCATTAATTAAAAACATGAACTTTTTTACATCACCTAAACTAAACTGCTGCTAAATTGACAGAAAATGTTTTTTTTGGGGAATTAAGTAATTACACGTACAGCCTTTCATGATTACTGAGCTCATATTAATACAGATCTACTACCCACCTGCTGATTAATGGTAGAGACAGCGCACAGTTCATCTTGTCAGACTCAGAGCCTGACAGCATCACATGGGCAAGAACCCCCGAGCCAAATCCAGACTCACACTGGACACGCAGATTATTAAGGAGAGCAAGACCTGCAGAGACAGACAGTGCAGAGACAGACAGTCAGAAATATTCTAATGAATTCCACACACTTACAAGATACTAGATATGACTAATAATAGCACAACCACTGTAGGTGAAAATTTTTATGGGTCAAATGTAGATCACTGATCATTATCTTACCAAGTTGTTTAACTTTGGCTTTCACTCGGTCCGTCTGCCTCTCCTCCCCCTTAAATCCTCCGCCTCTCTGGCAGAGATGGTGACGAATCAGCGCAACTGAGCCGGTTCGGACCAGCGCTTGCAAACAGTTTGGGTTGCAGCTCAGCCGGCAAAGCATACGGAGGCACCTGCTGCTGGGGTCCTGATGCTGGGTGAGGTAGTAGAGCAAGCCAGACATGACGCCCGAGCTGACCAGAGCAGTGCTTGGGTCGGTGGCGTGGGAGAAGCGCGACAGCAGCAGCAGGATGGGCGACTCGGGTGTCCAGGGTTCAGGGTGGTAGGGGTGGTGGTAAGCCATCGTGCGAGGCACAGATGGAGGGGTGTCAAGAGTGACTTTAGTCAAACAAGCTGCTGAATGAGCACGCTGCCTCCTTCTGTGAGGGGATGAGAACTTTGACGGAGAAACTGGTGTTTGGGTTGTTTTAGTGGGAGAGGAGATAGTGGAGGGACTGGGCTGGGTTTGGGGTGTGAGTGCACTGGAAGGTTGAGGACTAGAGGGAGGCAGATCAGTGATTTTTAATGAGGACGAAGAGGAGACAGGTGAAGGCTGAGCTGCTTTTTTGGAAGAGGAAGAGGCAGTCGGGTTGAACGGGGAAGTGTTTTTAAGAGAGGAAAGGACATCAGGGTTTGGGGAGGAGGTTTGAGGGGATGAAGACGGTGGGATATGAAGACTGCCCCATTCCCCTTCAACACCAGAGGAATCCAGCAGGTCCCCCTCTGAAGAAATCAAGCCCTCCGACACCAACCAGGACCTGAAGAGAAAGCATGTAGATGAACAATAGAAAATAGAATCCTAAAATAATGAACTGGTAAAATAGATAAATATGAAATAGATACCACACCTGAGACTTAAAAAGCTGGATGAACATAGACCTTGCTCCCTACCAGCTTCCTCCTTCTTGCAGCCTTCAGGAGGAGGAAAGTCAAAGGACTCAAAGCATGACGAGGGCAGGAGCTCAGTGGGAGACATGTTGGAGGAGATGCTCACATCCATCTTCTCAACAGATTGTTCCTCCCCTCTGGTGAGCTCAACTAGTCGTGTAACCAACAGAGGGACCAGCCCTAACTCTTGCAACTGCTCCATGGCAGATTCATCAAAAACAAAGTCTACACAGGCCAAGATGGCTAGTCGGGAAAGGGGATGACTCTGATGGGCAGCCAAAAAGCCTATTAGCACCTCCAGTCCACCACTCTCCTTCACCTTGGCACGATTGACTGCCTCCTTGCAGCACAAGCACAGCGCCTTGAGGAAGACTCCAGATTTCAGTGGGTCCCTCTTGACTTCCTCAGTGAACTTCTGAATGACCCCCAGTGACCCCACGAGAGGGCGCATGCAGCCTTGGGAGCACATGTTGGCCAGAGTTTTCAGTGCTAGTTCCTCAAAAGGTTTACCAGACTCCCCAGATGCCATGACACCGAGCTGAGCGAGGACTCCAGAACGGGACACCTCCCTGGCACATTCCACACCACAGCCCCGGGTGAGCTCGTGGAGGGTCCTGAGGGCCGCCCGCCTCAGGCCAAGGGGATATTCTGGAGCGATGAGAGGGGCGAGAGCAGATAAGGTCCCTTGGGTGAGCAGTGACAGGCGGTTAGAGGGCGTATCTGAGAGGTAGAGGAGAGCCCGGGCAGCTGACTGAGCGCATTCTAGTTTAGGGCAGGTGTCTTTGGGTGGAGCAGCAGTGGGGGAGGATGGGCCAGAAGAAAGAGACACACAAAGGAGGAGAAGAGGAACACCACCTGTTACAAAAAGAGAAGAGAGAATGGTTTTAATCTGAGGACACAAAAACATTTTACAGATTATTAACAGTTTTAGCATTAAGTGAAAAGACATTTCACATTGTGACATCACATTTGGACCTTTGACATGTTTCTGTACATTATGCTTCTTCCATCCACTGATAATGAAAGGTTGAACGATAATAATGAATAACTGGATGTTCACAATTTCCTAGAATCCAAAGTGACATTATTAACAGTCCAAAACCCAAATATTTTTTTACTTTAATACAATGTAAGACAAGGAGAAGTCTCACATTTAAAAAACTGGAACCATTTATATGTTTGGTATTTTGGCTAGAAAAATAACTCAAACAATTAACTGTTGCAGCTCTGGCCGGATTGGTTACTTGGCTCTTCTTTTATTGACCTCATAAGATGTCATATTATAAGAATAAAATAAGTCATTTCCCAGTAAAAACAGACATTTTCTCTGTCTCCTGAACTTCTTAAATTCCAGTATATATAGGCCCATTCTGCAGCAAAACAAAATGTCAAAATGTATGCGTGAGTGAGACTGTGAACATCGTATTTAGTAACACAGTGTGTCCTGTTCATGCTGGTTATGTGACAAGTACTAACCCATCTAAACGATTTGTGCAACTGTTTTATAAATAAATCTAAAAATGTGAATATGTAAGATGCACATCCTGCTGCACATACACTGTGTGAGTGTAAGACTATAAATATCAAACCACCAATAAACTTGTCCATTAGACCAAACATGATTATTATTTCAAACCAACAGATAATCAATATTATAACAATTATTTATATTGTGCTGCAGTGATGCTGCGAGACATTTCAGACTTACCAGCAGAGTGGATGAGTGCAGAGCTCTCTGGATCCATGGCCAAGTTTCCCAGTGCACGGGCTGCTCGGTTCTGGACAGTCTCCAGGGCCACATTTCTCTTCAGGATCTCCACTAAGACAGTCAAGAGTTTTTTCAAGATTAATTGTGAACTTACCGTTTTCTAAGTTGTCACAGCTGATGTTGCAAAACCCAAGTTTAAAAAGTCATCATCCAAAGATAAAGAATCTATAAGAATAATACTTACCTACAATATTTATTCCATCAAGCTTACGAACCTGTAGTGGAAGACATTTTAAATGTGAGCAGTTTTAATGGGTAGTTTAACAAGAGTGTTCAATATCTTCTCTATTATTTCCTTTATCTCACCTCTATACGCGTCTCCAGCTCAGTGCAGCAGTTTGCCAGGATGCTCAGAGCCAGGTCCAGGGTTTTCCTTGAGCAATCTGGGTGTTTGAGTAGGTCCAACAGGGGCTGGAGACCACCTTGAGTTCTGAATCTGGCGATGCCAGCCTTGTCGCCTTTGATGTGCTGCGTCCGGATAGCAACCAGGGCTCGCCACTGAGAAACTCTGGACCTCTTGTCCAAATCTCTGCCACCGCCTGAGTCCGCCTTACCATGCCCATTATGTTCAGCCCCTGATCCAGGTTTGGAGAGGTGAGCCAAGCACCAGGTCAAAGAAGACTCTGGTGATGATGGGTGCCCTTCTCTGGAGGATGTCCGAGATTGTTTCCATTCACCTTGCACAGGTGAAGCAGCCATGGTCCCTCTGCCTGCCAGGCTACGGGTTCAACTGTCTTAATCTTCTCCTTTCAGTTTAGACAGATGTTACACAGAGTGTGGCGCATCACTGGACGCTTCCAGTGCAATACTAAGAAATTAAACATGTCCTTTCACTTTAAATTGTTAGCTTATTTACTCAACTGGTGAAGATGTACTTACTCTTGTGAGTTCGTTCATGTTTTTTCAAAGTTTCCGCAAAAATAACAGTCAGGCGTGGACAGAAAACTACAGATACCATGAAATAGGAAAGTTGTACCACCTGACGCCGCACTCGCTGATGGGAGATGGAGTTCCAACAGCTTCGGTCCACTCCCTAAAAATAGGCCTACATCGTGAGAAGGCCGAACAAGCGTTATTCTACTTAATGGACGTGTATTTGCTCAATGTAACATATATTTGCACATCAAATGACGAATTAAAGCTCTATTTGAACAATGTCTTTTTACCATTGGCCGAATAATTTTTGTGAAACAAAATGCAATCGCCTGTGTTAGCCGCTAACGCCATCTTTAGCCAAACAACAAAACAGGGGCGGTCGAGGGAGGGTGCAGGGAATGAAGAGGTGGGTCGGTTAGATATATGCTGGGAGTTGTAGTTCGAATGTCGCCGCCTTTCACTTCCCCTTAGTGTATTTCCCCTCTTGAAAAACTACATTCCCCGTGACATTGAGAAAGGGTGGCTTGATTTTAATAAGTCGCAGCGTTTAGGGATTGTAGTTCACTTGGTACACCCAGTAAACTCGAAAGCCTCTTTGTAGCGACCAAAATGGACTACATTTCCCGAGCTGCGACGCGACGTTGTTATAGTCATCGTTTTACTCGATGCGAGAAAATGCATCGGTGCCTCAAAGAGGTTGTTAAACTCCACGATAAATACTCCGCTAATTAAAAAAAACAACAACTCTGGTTGTAATTGTAATGGTTTAACAAAATGGAGGTAATCGAGACGATTGTGATTCAAAGCACTGACGTGGAAGGAAAGGAAACGGTCGTGTCCAGTGTGGACACCGATAAAACCAAAGCAGGTTAGTAAACAGTCTGAAGTTAAACAGCTTTCATCCAGTCATCGCATGAAGCGAGGAGGGCCTGATGAGTGCGCAGTCACTGCCTATTGCAGTGATTATAGTCATAAAGCGCGATTCATATAATAACATATGTCATCAGGTAACTTATGACATCAGAGAGGTGTTTCAGTCAGACAAGCTGCCAAATATAATGAGTAAACTTTAAAAACAGTAAACAGGTTCAGTGCAAGCTCATATAATTAGATAATATAATAACAAATCACATGGTGCACCTTTGTTTTCCTCTCTAGAATTTATATGGACACTGCAGGCTACATGGCACCTCGTCAACGTCCGGCTTGAAATGGATCAGGCTTTTGACCAGCCAGTATGCAAGAAAAAGAAACTTTGGGAGATGGTGGCGGAGAAAGTGAACGCCAAGCTGAGGGAGTCAGAGGTCACTGATGTCACTGTGAAGGCATACGAGTGTGACCTCAAGTGGAGGAACATGCTGGCCACTTACAGGAAGAATAGTGAGAGGGCCAAGAGGCTTGGGGCAGCCAGCGTCCACTGGGAGTTCTTCAAGGCCATGCACGAGGTCCTGGGTAAGAGTAGAGAGGAGATCGAAGCCCAGCGAAGGGCTAAGCTCAGTGGGACGAGAGTGGGCAAAGCCATAGCCAGCAAGAAGTTTACCCCTATCCTACCTACACCTCCTGCAACAGCTGCTCCCTGCTCCGCCCGGCCTCCACAGGACGTCCTACAGCTGTACATGGAGCTGCAAGAGAGGAAGATGAACATGTGGGCCCAGCAGAAAGCTCTGGAGGAGAGGAAGATAGAGGCCATTAACAACCTGGCCCAGGCCATCTCTAGCCTGGCTCAAAAGAACAGCACAGTGATACCAAAAGATGGACATTAGGTCAGGAGAGGTGTGGCGTGTGTTGTTTGTTCTTACCAAAAACTTTTATTATGCTGCAGGAGGAGAACTGTTTGAGTACGTTTGTTATATATGTTTTTAGATTTGGTCATTTTGGCACACTGTTAGAGTTTTAAGAATAGTTTGGCCAGTTTGAATTCTGTAGAGGTGCCAGCCTTTGTTTGTACTATAAGCAGACGTTACACGCCTCCTCAGAGTTGTAATTTTCTCCTGATGTCCCAATGTATGTAATCATCTATTATTTTTATATAAAAATAGAAGAGTGAATTATGATTGGCTGATGTGGGAGAGTAAGAAAACCAAAAAATGACTCATAAATAAGATTAATACAGACATCCTACCAGTTATTGATATCAAATGTCAACAGCCTATGCAAGAGTGTTATTTTTTACAAGGGCTACGAGACTGACACGATCGAAAAAGAGCTAATGATTATGATTATTTGTCAAGAGAAGTCACAGTAAGACTAAAACTTCATATTTTTCAGTAAAAACAAACACATATTTAACTATTATTATTAACTATTATTCCTAAGAGGCACCAATAACAGTATTCATAGGCACGCTTGAACTGTAAATGTATTAATAATGCACACCTTTTTTTTGCTGTCAGACAGTATTAACAACTTCACCATATAATGTGTTTCATAAACAAACCTGCAATAAATACTACCTTTGTGAATGTTTTGTCCACCCACACTTGCAGATTTGGCGGTGGACAGAATATTAGAAACACTATTTGTTTGTTTTATTGTGATTTTTTTTTTTTTTTTTTTTTTTACAGATATGTTGTTTGTGTTTATCTATTATGAAAGTTGAAATGCCATCCAGTGGTCTCAGTGTGGAACTGCAACACTATGTATTAGAGTTTAGTACCAGTATAATCAATATTAGTATCTATACACAACTCATTATTAGTGTGATTATTACAGATGACAGTAACAGCAATATTGGTGCCAACTGTGTAAACAGACAGTTCAGTTTATCAGTTTAACCTGGTAATGTTCATGAATAGCATACACCCCCTCTTGCTACTTTCATAATAAATTTGAGTGATCAAACAGAAACATTTAATATTCTTTACTTTCTTTACTTATTCAGCCTTTTCTGGCAAATTGTCAAATGTTCCTTTTGGCCACCCAAAGTTTCCAAGAGCCTGAAAAGAATCTCACTTGTCAATAATCCCCTTTCAGTGAATATTATTTGTGTTCTTTACCAGTATGCTGCTTTAAAATGATGATGAAGGCGAATACAAAAAGTCTTTTATCAGACCTAAAGTCTGTTTTTGTGTGATTACATCTTTATTTTTTATATCTATTATAATCGGATGAAACTGCCCAGTAAAAATGTAAACTCTGTCAAATATCATTTGACTGCTGATTCACACAATGTTGATGTTGATGATAGTTGTAATCAGTGTTATGTGTGCAGACAGACCCAGACAAGAGATATTCTGTTAAAATAAACCTTTATATGACAGAACTATTCATTTACATCTATAAACACAAGTTTTCCATCAGGTCTCGTCGCATTATGTGCTTCCAGAGTTAAAGCTTTTAAACAACAAATCTGAGATGGCGTCACGTCTTTGTAAACCCTCATCATCCACCTCTCCCTCCTCATCCTGGGTTATGGCTTCCTCTTTCTCAACTTGTCCTTGAACGACTTGTCCCATGTCCAAAAACACATTGTGCAACACGCAGGCAGTCAGCACAACAGCTCTGGCTCGATCATAGTTTCCAATATCCAGATACCTGAGCCTTTGAAATCTCGCTCTCAGGTTGGCAATAGCCTGATCCAGTATGTGAAAATGCTCTTCCAGCGTCTTATTGAAGAGCTCCTCTCGAGGTCCGTGACTCCCTGAGTATGGAGTTAAAATCTGAGCAGTGAGCGGGTAGCCGGCTCTGGCCACGAGGCAGGAGCCGGAGGGCATCAGTTCAGGATGCTGTTTGAGTTTGTCTCTCAGGGCGCTGCCTCTGTCCACGTCAGACCCTTTACTGATTCTGCAGTGTAGGAACCGGCCCTTGTGGTCGCATATGAGCTGAAGGTTTAGCCACGAGTCAGGGTGGGCCTCCTTCTTCATCCTCTTCACCTCAGGCACTGTGCTCTCCACATTATGTTTCCCTATTGGCAGGCGGATAGGGATGCGGGTGTGTCCCAACACTCCCAGGACATGAGGAATACCTTGCTCCTCCCGTTCCTTCTCTGGACAGCAAAATGGAACCAGAGCCTCTACAGCCTCTGTGCCTGGAGAACAGAGAAGAAATATCATTTTCAAGACCCTTTTGCACTCAAATCAATGATAACATTGGACTGATCATTCAGCAAATCTCCTACAAACAATACTCAAATCAACCCACCGACTGGCCATCTGATTAGCGTCTCTTCCAACATGTTGACGCGCTCACAGAAAGAAAAGAAGATCCTGTGGATGTTTCCTTTCTCCAGGTGGAAGCGGCGAGACACAGAGCGGTAGCTGACACGCTCAGTGAGCAGAGTGAGGGACAGCAGGACGGTGTGGGAAAGGGATAAGCGAGCCCGCCCGGCCATTCGAGCCCTGGATTTGGAGCTTTGAAGCAGGTCTGCGATGTGCTGACGAGAGGAAAAATCATGTCACAGATGCCAACAGATACATCTCAAAGATTAGACAGCAGAAAAAAAACATGGTTGGATTATTTATTTAGAACAAAGGGCAGCTAAAAAACATTAAACAAGGCTGAAACATTTGGTTATGAAGTGGCACAAAAAAGTTCTATATTTTTATTAAAATGTGTGTGCGTACATATTATGCATGTACGCTTTATTTATCTATTAGTTAACAGAAAAAAGTGACCATATTAGATTATGATATAGATATATAGTTCTGCAGCCTGGACTGGGACTGCACTGTTGCCAAGCAACATAAAAACACTTCCTGAACACAAGCTCGCTAACATGTTACCACAGGCCAGCTACTCAAGACTCTGATAACATTCGCTTTAGTAAAAATAAACTTTTATTTTAGTGCGACATCTTCTCCCATTAAAATAGCACAGCAAACCCAATGAGTGTGGTAGAGACTTCTTGAGTTGTTGAGGCGACATGTCATGTTTGTGATACCTTGACTGCAGCAGTGTCTTCAGTGTCCAGCGGGTCTCTGGGCTCTGGTGTCTCCTCCTCTGGGGGACTGGGTGTTGCAGTCTGTAAAACTTGTGGCTGCACGTTAGCTTGACCCGGCAGTAGCTGTACATATATAGTAGGAGGCTGAGTCTTGAGTTTTGCTATCAGGTCCGCTTCTAAGATCTCCTCCACCGCCTGGTCCAGCCGCTGCTCAAGCTCGCCCGGGGACAGCGGCTGCCACTCCCGCTCCACCATGTCCAGCACGGCTTTGCCCGCCGATAAAACATACTCACCGACGTCCATTTGTACTGGCGATGGATAGTCTATGTTCCCTTAGACTTAGTTAAGCCCGGGGTCATCTCTCATCTCTTCATACGTGGAGTAAAACAAGTTATTTGTCGCTGCTGGGACAGGAGTCCCGAATTAGCGTTGCTAGCTAAATGCTAAGCTACTTTGCTAGCTAAGTTATGCTGCCTTCAAGTGCTGTCGGAAAATTCGAAGAGAGGTCTGGGGTACTTTGATGAACAACAGCACAACTTTACATCTGCAAAGTGTTATATTGTAAAATTTCATTTGATCACCTGATAGACGATAGGCAGCTGATATCACGATTGACAGAAAGAGACAAAATAAAAAATAAAAACAAAAGAATAAACTACATGCAAAAGAATAATCTTCCCGATTGAACTTTTTCTAGAGATTTTTGCAGCAGCAGCAGCAGCAGCACTAAAAAAAGTGAAAATCTAGGCCATTAATGAAGAATGTATTGTATTAAAAATACAGGTATCTGGAAACTATCTTGTCCTCTGCTCTAAACTCTAAAATCGTCAATATCAAACCGAACAGTTGGCAGCCTTTGTTATCGATATTAATCCAAAAATAATATGATATCAAATGATGAACATTAGATCCTCCCTCCACACACACACGCACACACACACACACACACACACACACACACACACACACACTTTCCTGTGACATTGTTATGTAGCGGATTCAGGTTCAGATCGCTTGTTTACTGGAAAGGACCGTGGTTAGATTATCATCCTTTAAAACTTGACACAGTGAAGCTGATGGGACAATAAGAGTATAAAAATGGCGAGGTAGGTTAAAGCTTTCATTTTTTTTTTTAAGTTTGTTTGTTTTTAAGGACACATAAATGTGAAACCGAAACATAAAAAAAGAAGTAGGTCTGGGTTTTCTATAGTTTTGCATTGTGTTGGTTTATTTTCCCGTTGTCAGTAATCTGTATGATGCAGTTCCCCCATGTTTTCATAGCTGTTATCAAATGGTATTTATGTGGGGTAAATTTTAATATCTTAGGTTGTTTGTATGCATCAAACGTCCTGTACTGACGAACAAAGTCCTCCTGGAAAATCCCAGTGATTCAAGATGCCTATGCAATTTTGATATAGCTGTTATGCGTCTCATATTCTCAATCTAATACATAAACTCTCCAACATCGACGTGCAATATACAACTCCTTTATTTTACGTTCGTCAACATATCAAACTCACGCACATTCACAGTATTGTGCGACAATATCTTAGAGTGTCTCAAACGATGGAGGAAGTTACAGCGGGAATCGAAACCACCCGATTACATAAGGATCATAAAAAGATATTTGCCCTTTGTTGGTTTTAAAGGTGTGTACAGTAAGAGCTATTCTCCCTCTATTTATGTACAAGCAGTAAGGAAATAAGAATGAACCTTTATTCTGTGCCCTTATACCAATGCTAAATTTGTCTAATGACAGTTGCTGTATGCACATTATTATATGATAGATACATATTAGATTAGATTAGATTATAAGTCATTTTTCGGAGATGGGTCAAAACGTTGCAAACACTGTAAATTAGCGCAAAAACATAAACTTCTGTCTGTGCTCTGAATCCTTCTTCTTTGTCCAGCACCTGTTGATTTATTTATTTATTTATTTTTTGGCTGTGTACATTTTTCCTAGTTTTCAAAGTGTTCAGTGGATCATTTTAATTTTTATTTACTGGATGACAGAGATTAATTTACAGACAATGTTGTTTTGTGTTACAGAAGAATGTTAAAAGTGACTTTATACCGCTACGCCGAGGATACCCTCACCTGCTTTGACACAGTAAAAGAATTCTGTGAGAAGATCTCTACATGGACAGATGCAAGGAACACAGAGTTGAATAAGATGAGGGAAATCAAAGAGAGGGCTGATAAAATGGATTTCAGCTATGTTACCCAGTCAGAGACAAAAGGTAAGGCTTTGAAGGAATATTTGAAGTGCAAGTTGACCCCAAAACTTGCCAGCAGCCGGCGTACAGAGCTGGAGACGAAGCTGAAGCTGGTGCTGAAGGTCACTCTGAGAGGGCTGAAGCAGCTCAAACGCTTCCTGGATGCAGTGGAGAAGCTGGCGGTCACCTCACTTCATGTGTTCATGGAGGAGAACCAGGTGTTACATCTGCCCAAAGGGATCAGCCTTGAACAGGTTCAGAATATCATCGCTGCTGCACGAATGATCTGCCCTCTCCTCCTCGAGTTTAAAAGAGATGCAAGTGCCTTCTTCTGTCCCAGACTTCAGAATGTGGAAGTGCTGTTAAATCAGCTGGACAAATACATTCAGACCACCCAGAAGATCTGTGACAAGTTGGAGAAAAGGTATTTAGGTCTTAAAATAAAATAATATTAGATAAGGAATTAAAAACAGAAAGAAAATGTAATTTAATGAAATTGTAAATATTTTTTTCTTTAAGCAGAAAATGCCATGGTGCTTTACAAGCAAGAAATGATAAATTATAACTAACTGTTCCCTTTTCAGTCAGCGGCCCCTGATAATAACTAGAGAAACTCTGGTGGACCTCGGCATGAATGTGTCTGAAGATGACATGCAAAAGACTGTTTGTCTCTTTAATGAACAGTTTGCTTTCAGGTAAGTATTACCTCTGTATAGTTTGTACTGTATGCTTGTAAAGTATTATGTTATATACAGTATACTGTATATATGTACTGTACAGTATATATATGTTATACACTCAGGTGCTTTTCATACAAGCTATTATAGGAGATTGTTTTTCTTTCTTTTTAGACAACGTGTCCTGAGAATGACCACAACAACTGTGATAGAACTCAGTGAGGATTTGTCCGAAGAAGATGCACAAAGGATGCTTTGTCACATGAATTCACTTGATGAACTCAGGTAAGTATCAGGGGGGGCGTCGTGAGGAGAAATAGGACTGATTAAGTTTGTTTTTGCTTTTTTGCAGTAATTAGTGTCATAACTTTATTAAAACTGACTGAATAAATCATTCGAGAGGCTGAACTTGAAAATATCCAAATCTCTATACTCTCAGTTTACAAATCCGTGCCAACCCAATATAAACTGTGTGCTTGAATTCATAATCTGTGCCCATATTGGCACACTGGACTAGTAGCCAGCTACAGTAAGCCTACATGGCTTTTGGCCAGATGGCCAGAATAGTGAAAGCATACATAACTGAAGTTTGTTTCTTATTGTATAACCAATTGCAAATTTTGTCCTTCTAGTCTATGTAAATTAGGTGGACAAAATATTAGAAACACATCAGTCCAGTTCAAAACCATTATAAACTCCTCCTAGTATTTAACATCCTTCAATGTGAATTTAACAAGGCAAGGCAAGGCAAGGCATTTTTATTTATATAGCGCATTTCATACCAAGAGGCAACTCAATGTGCTTTACATACAAACAGAGCATTTAAAAAGAACAAATGAAAACACACAGTTAAAAGCAAGAACAAAGAAAAAGAAAAATTAAAAAGAAAAGTATATTATATATATATATATATATATATATATTAAAACGATTTAGAGGACTTACAGTGCAAATCCAAGATTACGATTTAAAATTATTTAAAAGGGCTCAGCCATAAGCACATGAAAAGAGAAATGTTTTTAACCTGGATTTAAAAGTGCTTACAGTTGGGGCTGATTTGAGTTCTGCTGGTAGTTTGTTCCAGTTGTGTGCAGCGTAACAGCTAAATGCTGCTTCACCGTGTCTGGTTTGAACTCTGTGCTCAACTATCTGACCTGAGTCAGTAGATCTCAGAGCTCGACTGGGTTTATACACTGCTAACATGTCATTCATGTATTCTGGACCTAAACCATTCAGTGATTTGTAAACCAGTAGCAGAACTTTAAAATCTATTCTGTAGCTGACTGGGAGCCAATGTAAAGACTTGAGAACTGGGGTGATATGCTCTGATTTCTTTGTTCTGGTTAAAACTTGAGCTGCAGCGTTCTGGATGAGCTGCAGCTGTTTGATACTTTTTTAGGGGAGTCCAGTCAGAAGACTGTTACAGTAGTCGAGTCTATTGGAGATGAAGGCATGAATCAGCTTCTCCTGATCCGTTTGGGACATAAAGCCCTTAATTCTGGATATGTTCTTAAGTTGATAAAAGGCTGTTTTGGTGATTGATTTGATATGACTATTAAAGGTCAGATCTGAGTCTATCAGCACGCCAAGGTTTCGGACTTGGTGTTTAGTTTCTAGAGACAGTGACTCAAGGTGTTTACTGACAGTAACCCTCTTCTCTTTATTGCCAAAAACAATGACCTCAGTTTTTTCTTGATTTAACTGAAGGAAATTTTGGTTCATCCAATTTCTGACTTGCTCTAAACAGTGACACAATGACTCTATTTGATTGCAGTCATCTGGAGACAGTGCAAGATATATCTGTGTGTCGTCTGCATAACTATGATAGTTGACATTAGAATTCAACTAACTTTATTAACAATAAAAATATTCAGGAGACATCATAAGTACCACATTAAGTAAAAACACAGAATCATATTTTTGGATGGTCATGAATAAACCAACATTAAATATCTAATGCTCTGTGGATTATACACAGTAATCATATAAAATGAGGAGGTAATAAAAACAATGAGCTAAAAGAGGGTAAAATCTTCAAAGCAGAGATCCCTTTTCACATTACACATAATAAGCTAATAAATTGTTCATATTAAAGCATTGATTAGTGAAGCTTTAATTGTGGCTTTCTTCTTTTTCAGGATGGACCAACACTTCAGGATGGTGTTCCTGTTTCAGAAATTTTCCTGTTCTGACTTCATCGATGAGTTCAGCAAGCGTAAATCCAGGATGGAGCAGTTTCTAAAAGACCTAGAGGAGAGTGCTGTTCAGCTAGACAAAATGAATAAGGGGGCAAAGATTTCGAGTGTGGCAGGCAGCTCCGTGGGGGCAAGTGGAGGCGTGCTTTCCATTGTTGGTTTGGCACTAATTCCTGTAACAGTAGGAGCGTCTCTAGCTCTGACAATCACCGGGGCAGTGCTGGGAATACTCAGTGGAGTTAACAGCGGTGTCACCACCGCCACAGAGATTGGAGTGAACCATAAACGTCAAAAGAAAGCCAATGAAACCTTCCAGAGCTTCATGGAGGATGTGCATAGTCTCCAGGATTGTCTGGATGAGGTGATCAGTCAAGCAGTCATCAACATAGAGGCAAGTGAGATAGATGTGGCTGTGGGAGTAGGCAAAGTGCTTCAGAAGGTTGGCACTGTTGGAAAATGTATTGATTCAGTTGCTGATGGTGCCTCTGCTTTTAAGATGTTAAAAGCTGAAGAGGTGTTTGCCAGTGCTGGGAAGGTGGTGGCCGAGGAAGGTAAAGCATTACGTAACGTGCCCAAGATGGCCGCAGACATCCCAGATATCGGTCAGGCAGCAGTCAAAGGCCCTCTTGCCCTCTCCAAGTCAGCCAGAGCAGGTTTCATTGCAGCCAATGCTCTTTTCCTCGGCATGGATATCTTCTTTATCTGCAAAGACAGCATCAGTCTGTCCAAAGGCAGCGAGGCAGAAGTCTCACAGTTCATCAGAGCCAGATCTGCACTCTGGAGCTCAGAGATGGACTCATGGCAGAAGATGTGTGATTCCCTGCGAGAAGGCCTGCTGACATCAGAGAAACACCAAGCTGTCCTGGACAAGCCATTTTATTTACTTTCTTCATAGTGGGAATAAGAAACTATTGAGAGCTGCAAAGGACTGTATTCAGGGCCACTTCTAGCTGTTTGGGGGCCCTATGCAAGATGCTATTTGGGGGCCCCTTTTTTGTCAAACTCTTTTCAGATGATCTGTGGTGATGCAACACTCTGTTACAACAAAGGAAACAGGTTAGAGTGCATAAATAAGAGATGAGCCATGTTCCTGAAAAATGTTTATTGTAAACTTTGAAAACAAGGTGACATAAAAACGCTCTCCCAACAATCCAATAATAAATACAATGGACCAGCATCCATGATGATAATGTGCAAACAATAAAAAACAAAAAAACTAGTAAGAATAATACTGAAGAAACATTTCGTGTCCCATGGATGCCATTTGATGCGATGATGCAACTGTTAATGGTGTTAATGGCCTACCGTTTTCTCCTCACTTCAGTGAATGGCGGGTGGCTGTCATTCATTCATATCTGTCAGCAGATGTCACTCACTGTGTGACAGCCCAAAGATGATTTTGACTGGATTTCCCCACAAACAAAAAGTCACAGCTTCCCTATCATGGCAGCTTAGTTTTGCTTATAAAAAAAGCTTATATGCTTTTTTAATCATATAAGTGCTTCACAAATAAATGAGGGGGTTTGCCTGCCTACAAATAAAGACAGGTACTTTAAATTTTCCCAAAATATATTGAGGCTGAACTTGCAGCCTGGGGGCCCCGTGGTGGTTGCGGGGTCTTCTGCATCCGCAGCAAGAAATGGCTCTGACTGTATTCAATAAATGTATCAATTTAAAACAGTTAAATTTTCTTGTAAGATCACTTTTATGAACTTCTATGATATACATTGAAAAAAGGAAAATCTCAAATCAATGGCAGTGCAGTATGTTGTCCATTCTCAGTGTGTCTGTACAGAAAGATTCAAGTTTTCACATCACATTTCTGTTAGCTGCACATCAAAACTCTTTTACTTTATCATTCATAGAGATGTGCTGAAAATCAGGATTTTGTATCTATTTTTATATCTCTATATACAGTCTATATACATTTAAATTTGTACCTGTAATCTCATTTCTGTAAGCTTGCATTTTCAGGTCTGTCCTGTCTTTATTTTACAAGTTTGAACATTTTGGTTTCTTTCTACAAACTCAATAAACAAATAAATCAATTCAAATCAATGAACCAAAAAGCCTGTATTGATCCTGATTTGCTGCGTGTCGGCTCAAGACATCCTTTAATTTTCATTTCATTACAAATATGAATATTGTATTTAGAGTCCGAGGTGGTGCAGGGCTAATGATGGCAGATTTCCAAGGTGCAGGAGTGCAGATGTGACCGAGGTGTGGCAGGTGAGCAGCGGTGAGAAGACAAGAAGAAAACAAGCAAAATAACAGGTCTTGCATTAGGCCAAAGCTATTTTTAATATTGAGTACAATGTTCAAGTCGAGGACAGATCCTCACACACTCTTGTTGTAATCTGCTTGGTTATCAATTTCCTTCATACAGGACTTTATTTTTTTAAACTGGAGGTGAACTAATGGACATGCAGGGTCACAAACTAAGCAGCTGTACTTTAGCTTTAGCTGGTGATTGTGCCTTTTTCTGATGACTAATGCTTTATTAACTTCTCAGCGCAACTCTTAGGGGAGAAATACGAGCATCCGTCTTCACCTGTTAACCAGCAGTGGTTTGAAATTTTAGAGGCATTGTGTAATCTTAAAGGTGTTCACTGTTCGCACAGGATGAAAGCACAAAGTAATACATAACTGTATTAGTCCTGATCTCCTGTGAGTCAGCTCAAAACATCCTTTCGGTTTTACTCTCGGCCCTACACTTTCCTCTTAAGTAGTTTCATTTTCATCCTGGGTTGGTCTTACAGCCACAATAAGGCGGCCACTGCCCTGCAGATGCTCAGCAGAGAGGAGGGAAGCTGGGTTCAGCTCACACTGACGGTAAGCTCTTCTTTTATACACAGCATATTTGGTTTATTGGCATAAAGTTATATGTTTAAAGCAGATGTTAGTGAACTTGGAGTTAGGTTGGGCTCGTACAGCTGTCTCTATATTGACCTGCTAGGATCTTTTTGTAAGTCGCTAAAGCGTCAGTAAATAACTAAATGTAAATGTTTCGTTAACTACTGGTTAGGATTAGGTCATGGTTTGTAGAGTGAAAACCTTTACTGTTTTTCTTTGTGGTCTTTCATCGCCTGCAGACCAGGCTTGGTCCACGTCACTGCCTTAAAGTCTGTGTAAAGTCAAAATTACCCACCCAGCCAAATTTGAATGATTAAAAATAACGATAAGTTTATGAAATTAGGTGTCAAAATCAGGTAAAAATGGGCAGAACTCTCAGCCAGGACTGTGTGGGCGTGTCCGTTGAAACACTCTGACGTCACGCGGTCTCGTTTTAGGACCGCCCAAAAAATCCTGGACTGAAAACTGGTGAAAAACTGTTTGAACCTCTAACTCCACATTTCAGTAATATATCGTTCAAAGTCTTTTCACGTGTTTTCAGCAACTATTTTCCAACATATTTATTGTGTTTTGAAAGAAAACGTGGAATTTCCTTTACACAGACGTTAAGGTAGCAGTCACGAAGTAGAGCTGGCTGTCCATTGATGGAGAATTATGTTCATTAGTGGTCAGTTCAGCTGAGAGAAAGTGCACAGGAGTCCAAGATATGTTATGCTGAAAGGTTTTTTGGAGCTTGGCCAAGGAAAATGGAAGATTTATCAGTGCACTAGTCATGACAGGATGCTGCCTCAGTTCTATTGTCCGTAAATGATCAAACTCACTGTATCTACAGTATCAGATATTTGTCAATTGGTCATAAGTCTAAAAACAAGAAAATATGTTTCTTTGGCTTATAGGTTATGTCGTGTTGAGGGAGTGAGACAGCCCTCCTCTGACCTCGGTTACCATAGTAATGATCAGAATGGCGCCTACTTTCCTAAACTCAAATTTACAGCTGCTCTACATCTCAAGGAGAAGAAGTCAGTGTCACCATAACAATCTAAGATTTAACACTATTCTTCAATCCACATATGCTATATGTCTGATACTTATAATATATTATGAATAATGTTGTATATTTACTTTATTAACTTATTGTATAGTATTGTGTTTTAAATAATACAATTTTATTTGTACCTGAACACTGTAGTGGACAGTACCCTTCATTAGCCCTGAATATTGTCTGCAGGTATTCCTTTCAGGCAGCCTCAACATCAGTAAGGCAGGTCAACCTGTGAACCCCTGGGCTGTATTGCACATATGGTTTTAAGGTCACCTAGTGGTAATTTAATCATAACTTTAGCAAATGTCTATTTTCAATAGACACTCAGTGCTAATAGTTTCAAAATCTTGACTTATGCGCTCTCTTCTCACAGGTAATAGACTATTTTAGAGCCTCAAAGCCTCAAAGCCAAGTAAGGACAAAAAGATGTCGTCAGAAAGGTACGGTTCCTTTCTCACCTTTACCTTTTTTTGTTCTCACACTTCATTTCTCAGAATGTGAACAGACTGACAGAATGACGGCTGAATCTCCGCCCGGCCTCCACAGGACGTCCTACAGCTGTACATGGAGCTGCAAGAGAGGAAGATGAACATGTGGGCCCAGCAGAAAGCTCTGGAGGAGAGGAAGATAGAGGCCATTAACAACCTGGCCCAGGCCATCTCTAGCCTGGCTCAAAAGAACAGCACAGTGATACCAAAAGATGGACATTAGGTCAGGAGAGGTGTGGCGTGTGTTGTTTGTTCTTACCAAAAACTTTTATTATGCTGCACGAGGAGAGCTGTTTGAGTATGTTTGTTATATATGTTTTTAGATTTGGTCATTTTGGCACACTGTTAGAGTTTTAAGAATAGTTTGGCCAGTTTGAATTCTGTAGAAGTGCCAGCCTTTGTTTGTACTATAAGCAGACGTTATTGATATCAAATGTCAACAGCCTATGCAAGAGTGTTATTTTTTACAAGGGCTACGAGACTGACACGATCGAAAAAGAGCTAATGATTATGATTATTTGTCAAGAGAAGTCACAGTAAGACTAAAACTTCATATTTTTCAGTAAAAACAAACACATATTTAACTATTATTATTAACTATTATTCCTAAGAGGCACCAATAACAGTATTCATAGGCACGCTTGAACTGTAAATGTATTAATAATGCACACCTTTTTTTTGTTGTCAGACAGTATTAACAACTTCACCATATAATGTGTTTCATAAACAAACCTGCAATAAATACTACCTTTGTGAATGTTTTGTCCACCCACACTTGCAGATTTGGCGGTGGACAGAATATTAGAAACACTATTTGTTTGTTTTATTGTGATTTTTTTTTTTTTTTTTTACAGATATGTTGTTTGTGTTTATCTATCATGAAAGTTGAAATGCCATCCAGTGGTCTCAGTGTGGAACTGCAACACTATGTATTAGAGTTTAGTACCAGTATAATCAATATTAGTATCTATACACAACTCATTATTAGTGTGATTATTACAGATGACAGTAACAGCAATATTGGTGCCAACTGTGTAAACAGACAGTTCAGTTTATCAGTTTAACCTGGCAATGTTCATGAATAGCATACACTCCCTCTTGTTACTTTCATAATAAATTTGAGTGATCAAACAGAAACATTTAATATTCTTTACTTTACTTATTCAGCCTTTTCTGGCAAATTGTCACATGTTCCTTTTGGCCACCCAAAGTTTCCAAGAGCCTGAAAAGAATCTCACTTGTCAATAATCCCCTTTCAGTGAATATTATTTGTGTTCTTTACCAGTATGCTGCTTTAAAATGATGATGAAGGCGAATACAAAAAGTCTTTAATCAGACCTAAAGTCTGTTTTTGTGTGATTACATCTTTATTTTTTATATCTATTATAATCGGATGAAACTTCCCAGTAAAAATGTAAACTCTGTCAAATATCATTTGACTGCTGATTCACACAATGTTGATGTTGATGATAGTTGTAATCAGTGTTATGTGTGCAGACAGACCCAGACAAGAGATATTCTGTTAAAATAAACCTTTATATGACAGAACTATTCATTTACATCTATAAACACAAGTTTTCCATCAGGTCTCGTCGCATTATGTGCTTCCAGAGTTAAAGCTTTTAAACAACAAATCTGAGATGGCGTCACGTCTTTGTAAACCCTCATCATCCACCTCTCCCTCCTCATCCTGGGTTATGGCTTCCTCTTTCTCAACTTGTCCTTGAACGACTTGTCCCATGTCCAAAAACACATTGTGCAACACGCAGGCAGTCAGCACAACAGCTCTGGCTCGATCATAGTTTCCAATATCCAGATACCTGAGCCTTTGAAATCTCGCTCTCAGGTTGGCAATAGCCTGATCCAGTATGTGAAAATGCTCTTCCAGCGTCTTATTGAAGAGCTCCTCTCGAGGTCCGTGACTCCCTGTGTATGGAGTTAAAATCTGAGCAGTGAGCGGGTAGCCGGCTCTGGCCACGAGGCAGGAGCCGGAGGGCATCAGTTCAGGATGCTGTTTGAGTTTGTCTCTCAGGGCGCTGCCTCTGTCCACGTCAGACCCTTTACTGATTCTGCAGTGTAGGAACCGGCCCTTGTGGTCGCATATGAGCTGAAGGTTTAGCCACGAGTCAGGGTGGGCCTCCTTCTTCATCCTCTTCACCTCAGGCACTGTGCTCTCCACATTATGCTTCCCTATTGGCAGGCGGATAGGGATGCGGGTGTGTCCCCACACTCCCATGACATGAGGAATACCTTGCTGCTCCTCTTGTTCCTTCTCTGGACAGCAAAATGGAACAAGAGCCTCTACAGCCTCTGTGCCTGGAGAACAGAGAAGAAATATAATTTTCAAGACCCTTTTGCACTCAAATCAATGATAACATTGGACTGATCATTCAGCAAATCTCCTACAAACAATACTCAAATCAACCCACCGACTGGCCATCTGATTAGCGTCTCTTCCAACATGTTGACGCGCTCACAGAAAGAAAAGAAGATCCTGTGGATGTTTCCTTTCTCCAGGTGGAAGCGGCGAGACACAGAGCGGTAGCTGACACGCTCAGTGAGCAGAGTGAGGGACAGCAGGACGGTGTGGGAAAGGGATAAGCGAGCCCGCCCGGCCATTCGAGCCCTGGATTTGGAGCTTTGAAGCAGGTCTGCGATGTGCTGACGAGAGGAAAAATCATGTCACAGATGCCAACAGATACATCTCAAAGATTAGACAGCAGAAAAAAAACATGGTTGGATTATTTATTTAGAACAAAGGGCAGCTAAAAAAACATTAAACAAGGCTGAAACATTTGGTTATGAAGTGGCACAAAAAAGTTCTATATTTTTATTAAAATGTGTGTGCGTACATATTATGCATGTACGCTTTATTTATCTATTAGTTAACAGAAAAAAGTGACCATATTAGATTATGATATAGATATATAGTTCTGCAGCCTGGACTGAGACTGCACTGTTGCCAAGCAACATAAAAACACTTCCTGAACACTAGCTCGCTTACATGTTACCACAGGCCAGCTACTTTGTATCATGTGTTTTAAGAGTACTCAAGACTCTGATAACATTCGCTTTAGTTAAAATAAACTTTTATTTTAGTGCGACATCTTCTCCCACTAAAATAGCACAGCAAACCCAATGAGTGTGGTAGAGACTTCTTGAGTTGTTGAGGCGACATGTCATGTTTGTGATACCTTGACTGCAGCAGTGTCTTCAGTGTCCAGCGGGTCTCTGGGCTCTGGTGTCTCCTCCTCTGGGGGACTGGGTGTTGCAGTCTGTAAAACTTGTGGCTGCACGTTAGCTTGACCCGGCAGTAGCTGTACATATATAGTAGGAGGCTGAGTTTTGAGTTTTGCTATCAGGTCCGCTTCTAAGATCTCCTCCACCGCCTGGTCCAGCCGCTGCTCCAGCTCGCCCGGGGACAGCGGCTGCCACTCCCGCTCCACCATGTCCAGCACGGCTTTGCCCGCCGATAAAACATACTCACTGACGTCCATTTGTACTGGCGATGGATACTCTATGTTCCCTTAGACTTAGTTAAGCCCGGGGTCATCTCTCATCTCTTCATACGTGGAGTAAAACAAGTTATTTGTCGCTGCTGGGACAGGAGTCCCGAATTAGCGTTGCTAGCTAAATGCTAAGCTACTTTGCTAGCTAAGTTATGCTGCCTTCAAGTGCTGTCGGAAAATTCGAAGAGAGGTCTGTGGTACTTTGATGACATCTGCAAAGTGTTATATTGTAAAATTTCATTTGATCACCTGGTAGACGATAGGCAGCTGATATCACGATTGACAGAAAGAAAGACAAAATAAAAAATAAAAACAAAAGAATAAACTACATGCAAAAGAGAAATCTTCCCGATTGAACTTTTTCTAGAGATTTTTGCAGCAGCAGCAGCAGCAGCACTAAAAAAAGTGAAAATCTAGACCATTAATGAAGAATGTATTGTATTAAAAATACAGGTATCTGGAAACTATCTTGTCCTCTGCTCTAAACTCTAAAATCGTCAATATCAAACCGAACAGTTGGCAGCCTTTGTTATCGATATTAATCCAAAAATAATATGATATCAAATGATGAACATTAGATCCTCCCTCCACACACACACACACACACACACCTACCTGTGACAATTTTTATTAATTTAATTAATTGTTATGTAACGGATCGGATTCAGACCACTTGTTTGTGGAAAGGACCGTGGTTAGATTATCATCCTTTAAAACTTGACACAGTGAAGCTGATGGGACAATAAGAGTATAAAAATGGCGAGGTAGGTTAAAGCTTTCTTTTTTTTTTAAAGTTTGTTTGTTTTTAAGGACACATAAATGTGAAACCGAAACATAAAAAAAGAAGTAGGTCTGGGGTTTCTATAGTTTTGCATTGTGTTGGTTTACAGGTGTGTACAGTAAGATCGATCCTCCTTCTGTAATAAGCGATAGGAAAACAAGAACATTAATTATTATATTTTTTTTTGTTTGTTTGTTTGTTTTCCTACCGAATTTTCCCGTAATCTGTCTCAGTAATCTGTATGATGCACTTCCCCCATGTTTTCATAGCTGTTATCAAATGGTATTTATGTGTGGTAAATTTTAATATCTTATTATCTTATCTTATTATTTGTATGCATCAAATGATTCAAGATGCCTATGCAATTTTGATATGCATCTCATATTGTCACTCTAATGCATAAATTCTCCAACAACGACGTGCAACATACAACTCCTTTATTTTACGTTCGTCAACATATCAAACTCACGCACAGTGGCGTCGTTAGGCCTGTTTTAGGGTAATCTTAAGCCCCCCTAAATAGTTTGGTGTTGTTTTATTAATATATATATATATATGGCATGGATGCACACCGTGAAACAGGAGCTGAGCTCATTCACGTATGATTATCATAAAGTCATTTGTGATGCAGACAGTCTTGGAATTTTATGGAAGTAAATTTGAATATGAAATATGAAACATTTCAGTCAAGGTGCACCATATAAGACTTATTTAACTTGAGCTTTTATTTCAAATCAAATCAAATCAAATTTTATTTGTATAGCCCAAAGTCGCAAAATACATTTTGCCTCGGAGGGCTTCACAGTCTGTACAGGGAGTGACACCCTCTGTCCTTAGACCCTCGGTTCGAGTGAGGAAAAACTTGCCCACAAAAAACCCTTTTAACAGGGAAAAAGTGGAAGAAACCTCAGGAAGAGCCACAGAGGAGGGATCCCTCTCCCAGGACGGACAGACGTGCAATAGATGTCACGTGTACAGTCAACAAGTCAACAGAAACATTTTGTGTAATTACAATGAAAAATGACAATGGATTACAATGAATGATAAAATGATTACAGTAGCAGTGGAACCTGTGATAGAGATAGAGAGACACAGATGCACAGCAGCAGCAAATCATTAACTAAGTTACTATAGACTGTAATGGAGATCTGGTAACATTAATGACAGTAATAATATATGTAGTGGACGTCATGCAGGACCACAGCAGCAGTCACGATCCACGAGAACCTGCTGGACGAAAGAGCACAGAAACTCCGGGGGAAGAAGTTTAGTTAGTAAGATGCATTAATGTACATGTATGACAGACATGTATGTTTACAGATGGTGGTGATGGTGAGAGAGAGAGAGAGAGAGAGAGAGAGAGAGAGAGAGAGAGAGATTTCAGTAAAGGGAGATGTGACTGCATCTTCAACCAATACCATGCCTGGCTAGGCATAACCCTGAAAGGAGGAGTCCCCCGGCAGTATAGTCCTATAGCAGCATAACTAAGGGATGACCTGAGCCAGCCCTAACTATAAGCTCTATCAAAAAGGAAAGTCTTAAGTTTACTCTTAAAAGTGTTGACCGTGTCTGCCTCCCGAACCCAAAATGGTAGTTTGTTCCACAGAAGAGGAGCTTGATAGCTGAAAGCTCTGGCTCCCAATCTACTTTTGGAAACTATAGGAACTACAAGGAACCCAGCATTCTGAGAGCGCAGTGTTCTAGAGGGGTAGTAAGGTAGTATGAGCTCTTTTAGATATGATGGTGCCTGACCATGAAGAGCTTTGTATGTAAGGAGAAGAATTTTAAATTCTATTCTAGATTTAACAGGTAGCCAATGCAAGGAAGCCAAAATGGGAGAGATGTGATCTCTGATCTTGGTTCCTGTCAGAACACGTGCAGCAGCATTCTGAATTAGCTGCAAAGTCCTAAGAGACTTATTGGAGCAGCCTGATAACAATGAGTTACAATAGTCCAGCCTAGAAGTAACAAATGCGTGGACTAGTTTTTCTGCATCTGCTTGAGATACAATGCGTCTGATTTTGGCAATGTTGCGTAAATGGAAGAATGCAGTCCTTGAAATTTGTTTTATGTGACATTAAAGGACAAATCCTGATCAAAAACAACTCCAAGATTCTTTGCGGTGGAGCTGGAGGCCAGGGTGATCCCATCTAAGGTAACTAAGTCTCTAGAGAGAGAGTCTCTGATGTTTTTGGGTCCAATTACAAGAACTTCAGTTTTGTCTGAATTTAACATCAGAAAATTGAAGGTCATCCAACTTTTTATATCTTTAAGGCATGCTTGGAGTTTAGTTAATTGATTGGTTTCATCAGGCTTGATCGATAAATATAATTGGGTGTCGTCGGCATAACAATGAAAATTAACGGAGTGATTCCTAATAATGTTCCCTAGAGGAAGCATATATAAACTGAATAGAAGTGGTCCGAGTACAGAACCTTGTGGGACTCCATGACAAACTTTGGTATGCATGGAGGATTCATCATTGACAAGAACAAACTGAGAACGATCTAAAAAATAAGACTTAAACCAGCTTAGGGCGGTTCCTTTGATGCCAATTTGATGTTCCAGTCTCTGTAAAAGAATTTGATGGTCAATGGTGTCAAATGCGGCACTAAGATCTAACAGGACAAGTACAGAGATGAGTCCTTTGTCTGATGCCATTAGGAGGTCGTTTGTAACTTTGACTAGTGCGGTCTCTGTGCTATGATGCACTCTAAATCCTGACTGAAAATCCTCATATAAACTGTTCTTATGGAGAAAGTCGCACAGCTGATTGGCTACAGCTTTCTCAAGTATCTTAGAGAGAAAGGGAAGGTTTGATATCGGTCTGTAATTGGCTAAAACCTCTGGGTCTAGAGTGGGCTTTTTAAGAAGAGGTTTAATTACAGCTACTTTAAAGGACTGTGGTACATATCCTGATAATAAAGACAGATTAATCATATCCAATAAAGAAGGGCTAACTAGAGGTAAAACATCCTTGACCAGCCTGGTTGGGATGGGATCTAAGAGACAGGTTGACGACTTAGATGAAGAAATTATTGAAGTTATTTGATGAAGGTCGATTGGAGAAAAACAGTCTACATATATATCAGGTTTTACAGCTGTTTCCAAACTTGCTGTATCAGAATGCAGATCAGTGCCTGTTGAGGGCAAGAGGTGATGAATTTTGTCTCTAATAGTTATAATTTTATCATTAAAGAAGCTCATG
The DNA here is from genome assembly GCA_946959425.1 of Argyrosomus regius. NCBI lineage: Eukaryota > Metazoa > Chordata > Actinopteri > Sciaenidae > Argyrosomus > Argyrosomus regius. Next base: position 3,153,043 of record OX336897.1, on the reverse strand, counting down.
AAGTCATTGCTACTTAGACCTAAAGGAATGGATGGCTCAATAGAGCTGTGGCTCTCTGTTAGCCTGGCTACAGTGCTGAAGAGAAACCTGGGGTTGTTCTTATTTTCCTCTATTAATGAAGAGTAGTAGGCTGCTCTGGCACTACGGAGAGCCTTCCTGTATGTTTTAAGATTATCTTGCCAGGCTAAACGAGATTCTTCCAGTTTAGTGGCACGCCATTTGTGTTCAGATTTACGTGCCTCTTGCTTTAAGTTGCGAGTCTGCTGGCTATACCATGGTGCTAACCTCCTTTGTTTAATTATCTTCTTTTTCAGAGGTGCAATAGAGTCTAGAGTTGTTCGTAATGAGCCTGTAGTACTATCAACCAGATGATCTATTTGTGAGGGGCTAAAGGAAGCAGACAAGTCCTCTGCTACATTGAGACAAGTCATTGAATTCAATACTGAAGGAATCACTTCCTTAAATTTGGCTACAGCACTATCAGATAAACATCTGCTGTAGGAGTTTCTGCAGAAAGGCTTATAGTCCAGTAATATGAACTCAAAGGTTATTAAAAAATGGTCTTTGAGAGTAATGATTAGAAAGTGGAGAAAGCCAAGTTATTGTTAGTCTTTGCTAGCTGTTCACATCGCTCACATCCTGTGCATCTCCTTGCGGCTAAGCCCCCCCCGTCCTTAAAACCTAGTGACGCCTCTTCTCACGCACATTCACAGTATTGTGCGATAATATCTTACAGTGTCTCAAACGAAGGAGGAAGTTACAGCGGGAATCGAAACCACACGATTACAAAAATATCATAAACAGAGTTTAATGTTTGCCCTTTGTTGGTTTTAAAGGTGTGTACAGTAAGAGCTAGTCTCTCTCTATTTATGTACAAGCAGTAAGGAAATAAGAATGAACCTTTATTCTGTGCCCTTATACCAATGCTAAATTTGTCTAATGACAGTTGCTGTATGCACATTATTATATGATAGATACATATTAGATTAGATTAGATTCGATTATAAGTCATTTTTCGGAGATGGGTCACTGGTAATATAATTTATAGTCTGATAGTTTGATAACACTAAAACATCCACAACAAATCAAAACATTGTAAACACTGTAAATTAAAATTCTGTCTGTGCTCTGAATCCTTCTTCTTTGTCCAGCACCTGTTGATTTTTATTCATTTATTTATTTTTTGGCTGTGTACATTTTTCCTAGTTTTCAAAGTGTTCAGTGGATCATTTTAATTTTTATTTACTGGATGACAGAGATTAATTTACAGACAATGTTGTTTTGTGTTACAGAAGAATGTTAAAAGTGACTTTATACCGCTACGCCGAGGATACTCTCACCTGCTTTGACACAGTAAAAGAATTCTGTGAGAAGATCTCTACATGGACAGATGCAAGGAACACAGAGTTGAATAAGATGAGGGAAATTAAAGTCAGGGCTGATAAAATGGGTTTCCGCTATGTTACCCAGTCAGAGAGCAAACGTAAGGCTTTGAAGGAATATTTGAAGTGCAAGTTAACCCCCAAACTTGCCAGCAGCCGGCGTACAGAGCTGGAGACAAAGCTGGCTGCTGTGCTGGAGGACACTCTGAGAGGGCTGGAGGAGCTCGACCGCTTCCTGGATGCAGTGGAGAAGCTGGCCGTCACCTCACTTCACCTGTTCACGGAGGAGAACCAGGTGTTACATCTGCCCAAAGGGATCAGCCTTGAACAGGTTCAGAATATCATCGCTGCTGCACGAATGATCTGCCCTCTCCTCCTCGAGTTTAAAAGAGATGCAAGTGCCTTCTTCCTTCCCAAACTTCAGAATGTGGAAGTGCTGTCATATCAGCTGAACAAATACATTCAGACCACCCAGAAGATCTGTGACAAGTTGGAGAAAAGGTATTTAGGTCTTAAAATAAAATAATATTAGATAAGGAATTAAAAACAGAAAGAAAATGTAATTTAATGAAATTGTAAATATTTTTTTTTCTTTGAGCAGAAAATGCCATGGTGCTTTACAAGCAAGAAATTATAAATTATAACTGACTGTTCCCTTTTCAGTCAGCGGCCCCTGATAATAACTAAAGAAACTCTGGTGGACCTCAGCGTGGATGTGTCTGAAGATGACATACAAAAGACTGTTTGTCACTTTAATGAACATTTAGCATTCAGGTAAGTATTGCCTCTGTATAGTTTGTACTGTATGTTTGTAAAATATTATGTTATATACAGTATACTGTATATATGTACTGTACAGTATATATATGTTATACACTCAGGTGCTTTTCATACAAGCTATTATAGGAGATTGTTTCCCTTTTTAGACACAAGTCCTGAGAATGACCACAACAATTGTTGTAAAACTCAGGGAGGATTTGTCTGAAGAAGATGCACAAAGGATTCTTTGTCACATGAATTCACTTCATGAACTCAGGTAAGTATTAGGGGGGTCGTCGTGAGGAGAAATAGGACTGATTAAGTTTGTTTTTGCTTTCACTCCACCACCCGGCCTGTAGGAGTCAGGGCAGAGGAGCACAGTGAGTGAGAGGGGAGAGATCTCTACATGGACTCTGTCAGACAACATTGTCTGTAAAAGCGTAGACTGAGAAATTATTTATTAGTAGTTATTATATATATATATCTATATATATATAGATATAGATATATATATATTAAGATATAGATAGATATAGATAGATAGTGTGTATATAACTTGGCTTTCTCCACTTTCTAATCATTACTCTCAAATATGGACTCTCCACGTTCGCTCACATCCTGTGCATCTCCTTGCGGCTAAGCCCCCCCTGTCCTTAAAACCTAGTGACGCCTCTGGTGGGCGTTCTGAACAACTTCTACCGTACACTACGAAGTGAAGGGAAAACTGACAGATTTATGATCACATTTAAATCCTTAATGACAGGTTATATGATTATTTATTTAAACTGATATGCTGGCTGCTTTATATTGAATTTGTCGGCATTTTTTTTGTATAAATATAAATATATATATATATATATATATATATATATATATATATATATATATATATATATATATATATATATATATATTTAATTCTTTAATTATTTTTTTATTCTTAATAAAACAACACCAAACTATTTAGGGGGGCTTAAGAATATTTTAGGGGGGCTTCTGCCACCCTAAAACAGGCCTAACGACGCCACTGTATTAAGCATTGATTAGTGAAGCTTTCATGTGGCTTTCTTCTTTTTCAGGATGGACCAACACTTCAGGATGGTGTTCCAGAAATCTTCCTGTTCTGACTTCATGAGTGAGTTTAGCAAGCGTAAATCCAGGATGGAGCAGTTTCTAAAAGACCTAGAGGAGAGTGCTGTTCAGCTAGACAAAGTGAATAAGAGGGCAAAGATTTCGAGTGTGGCAGGCAGCTCAGTGGGGGCAAGTGGAGGCGTGCTTTCCATTGTTGGTTTGGCACTAATTCCTGTAACAGGAGGAGTGTCTCTCACTCTGACAATCTCCGGGGCAGTGCTGGGAATACTCAGTGGAGTTAACAGTGGTGCCACCACCGTCACAGAGACTGTAATGAACTATAAAGGTCAAAAGAAAGCCAATGAAACCTTCCAGAGCTTCATGGAGGATGTGCAGAGTCTCCAGGATTGTCTGGATGAGGTGATCAGTCAAGCAGTCATCAACATAGAGGCAAGTGAGATAGATGTGGCTGTGGGAGTAGGCAAAGTGCTTCAGAAGGTTGGCACTGTTGGAAAATTGATTGATTCAGTTGTTGATGGTGCCTCTGCTTTTAAGATGTTAAAAACTGAAGAGGTGTTTGCCAGTGCTGGAAAGGTGTTGGCCGAGGAAGGTAAAGCATTACGTAACGTGCCCAAGATGGCCTCAGACATCCCAGATATCGGTCAGGCAGCAGTCAAAGGCCCTCTTGCCCTCTCCAAGTCAGCCAGAGCAGGTTTCATTGCAGCCAATTCTCTTTTCATTGGCATGGATATCTTCTTTATCTGCAAAGACAGCCACAGTCTGTCCAAAGGCAGCGAGGCAGAAGTCTCACAGTTCATCAGAGCCAGGTCTGCACTCTGGAGATCAGAGATGGACTCATGGCAGAAGATGTGTGATTCCCTGCGAGAAGGCCTGCTGACATCAGAGAAACACCAAGCTGTCCTGGACAAGCCATTTTATTTACTTTCTTCATAGTGGGAATAAGAAACTATTGAGAGCTGCAAAGGACTGTGTTCAGGGCCACTTCTAGCTGTTTGGGGGCCCTATGCAAGATGCTATTTTGGAGCCCCTTTTTTGTGAAACTCTGAGGAAGAGATTCTTATCCTTTTCAGATGATCCGTGGTGATGCAACACTCTGTTACAACAAAGAAAACAGGTTAGAGTGCATAAATAAGAGATGAGCCATGTTCCTGAAAAATGTTTATTGTAAACTTTGAAAACAAGGTGACATAAAAACGCTCTCCCAACAATCCAAAACAGTAAAAAAATAAATAACTTAACTTACGTAATTAATAAAAATACAATGGACCAGCATCCATATTAATGTGCAAACAATAAAAACACTAGTAAGAATAATACTGATGTTTCAGGTAGTAAGAAACATTTACATGTAACACTGCAACCCCCTTCAGTATCATTTTGGATCTGTTTCTGTGATTGTGGTATGTAGAACCACAAGTCTGACAAGTCTAGGCCACTGCCCAAGTTCAACAGAAACCAGCTAAAGCTATTATCTTGAATAAAGATACAAGAAAGCAGCATCTGTTTTAAAGCGCAAACAATGGAAACGCTCCACCATGTCCAGCACGGCTTTGCCCGCCGATAAAACATACTCACTGACGTCATTTGATCACCTGATAGACGATAGGCAGCTGATATCACGATTGACAGAAAGAGACAAAATAAAAAATAAAAACAAAAGAATAAACTACATGCAAAAGAATAATCTTCCCGATTGAACTTTTTCTGCAACAGCAGCACTAAAAATGTGAAAATCTAGACCATTAATGAAGAATGTATTGTATTAAAAATACAGGTATCTGGAAACTATCTTGTCCTCTGCTCTAAACTCTAAAATCGTCAATATCAAACCGAACAGTTGGCAGCCTTTGTTATCGATATTAATCTAAAAATAACAGATATCAAATGATGAACATTAGATCCTCCCTCCACACACACACACACACACACACACACACACACACACACCTACCTGTGACATTGTTCTGTAGCAGATCGGATTCAGGTTCAGACCGCTTGTTTACTGGAGAGGACCGTGGTTAGATTATCATCCTTTAAAACTTGACACAGTGAAGCTGATGGGACAATAAGAGTATAAAAATGGCGAGGTAGGTTAAAGCTTTCATTTTTTTTTTAAGTTTGTTTGTTTTTAAGGACACATAAATGTGAAACCGAAACATAAAAAAAGAAGTAGGTCTGGGTTTTCTATAGTTTTGCATTGTGTTGGTTTATTTTCCCGTTGTCAGTAATCTGTATGATGCACTTCCCCCATGTTTTCATAGCTGTTATCAAATGGTATTTATGTGGGGTAAATTTTAATATCTTAGATTGTTTGTATGCATCAAACGTCCTGTACTGACGACCAAAGTCCTTCTAAAAAATCCCAGTGATTCAAGATGCCTATGCAATTTTCATATAGCTGTTATGCGTCTCATATTCTCAATCTAATACATAAACTCTCCAACAACGACGTGCAATATACAACTCCTTTATTTTACGTTCGTCAACATATCAAACTCACGCACATTCACAGTATTGTGCGACAATATCTTAGAGTGTCTCAAACGATGGAGGAAGTTACAGCGGGAATCGAAACCACCCGATTTCATAAGGATCATAAACAGAGTTTAATGTTTGCCCTTTGTTGGTTTTAAAGGTGTGTACAGTGAGAGCTAGTCTCTCTATTTATGTACAAGCAGTAAGGAAATAAGAATGAACCTTTATTCTGTGCACTTATACCAATGCTAAATTTGTCTAATGACAGTTGCTGTATGCACATTATTATATGATGATACATATTAGATTAGATTAGATTATAAGTCATTTTTCGTAGATGGGTCAAAACATTGTAAACACCTGTTGAGATTAATTTACAGACAATGTTGATTTGTGTTACAGAAGAATGTTAAAAGCGCGTTTATGCGGCTACGCCGAGGATACCCTCACCTGCTTTGACACAGTAAAAGAATTCTGTGAGGAGATCTCTACATGGACAGATGCAAGGAACACAGAGTTGAATAAGATGAGGGAAATCAAAGACAGGGCTGATAAAATGGATTTCAGCTATGTTACCCAGTCAGAGAGCAAACGTAAGGCTTTGAAGGAATATTTGAAGTGCAAGTTGACCCCAAAACTTGCCAGCAGCCGGCGTGCAGAGCTGGAGACGAAGCTGAAGCTGGTGCTGAAGGTCACTCTGAGAGGGCTGAAGCAGCTCAAACGCTTCCTGGATGCAGTGGAGAAGCTGGCGGTCACCTCGCTTCACCTGTTCAAGGAGGAGAATCAGGTGTTACATCTGCCCAAAGGGATCAGCCTTGAACAGGTTCAGAATGTCATCGCTGCTGCACGAATGATCTGCCCTCTCCTCCTCGAGTTTAAAAGAGATGCAAGTGCCTTCTTCCTTCCCAAACTTCAGAATGTGGAAGTGCTGTCATATCAGCTGGACAAATACATTCAGACCACCCAGAAGATCTGTGACAAGTTGGAGAAAAGGTATTTAGGTCTTAAAATAAAATAATAATAGATAAGGAATTAAAAACAGAAAGAAAATGTAATTTAATGAATTTGTAAATATTCTTTTTTCTTTAAGCAGAAAATGCCATGGTGCTTTACAAGCAAGAAATTATAAATTATAACTGACTGTTCCCTTTTCAGTCAGCGGCCCCTGAAAATAACTAAAGAAACTCTCGTGGACCTCGGCATGAATGTGTCTGAAGATGACATTCAAAAGATTGTTTGTCACTTTAATGAACATTTAGCATTCAAGTAAGTATTACCTCTGTATAGTTTGTACTGTATGCTTGTAAAATATTATGTTATATACAGTATACTGTATATATGTACTGTACAGTATATATATGTTATACACTCAGGTGCTTTTCATACAAGCTATTATAGGAGATTGTTTCCCTTTTTAGACAACGTGTCCTGAGAATGACCACAACAATTGTGGTAGAACTCAGTGAGGATTTGTCTGAAGAAGATGCAGAAAGGATTCTTTGTCACATGAATTCACTTGATGAACTCAGGTAAGTATTAGGGGGGTCGTCATGAGGAGAAATAGGACTGATTACGTTTGTTTTTGCTTTTTTGCAGTAATTAGTGTCATAACTTTATTAAAACTGACTGAATAAATCATTTGAGAGACTGAACTTGAAAATATCCTATATATATATATTTCTATACTCTCAGTTTATAAATCCGTGCCCACCCAATATAAACTGTGTGCTTGAATTCATAATCTGTGCCCATATTGGCACACTGGACTAGTAGCCAGCTACAGTAAGCCTACATGGCTTTAGGCCAGATGGCCAGAGTAGTGAAAGCATACATAACTGAAGTTTGTTTCTTATTGTATAACCAATTGCAAATTTTGTCCTTCTAGTGTATGTAAATTAGGTGGACAAAATATTAGAAACACATCAGTCCAGTTCAAAACCATTATAAACTCCTCCTAGTATTTAACATACTTCAATGTGAATTTAACAATAAAAATATTCAGAAGACTTCATAAGTACCTCATTAAGTAAATACACAGAATCATATTTTTGGATGGTCATGAATAAACCAACATTAAATATCTAATGCTCTGTGGATTATACACAGTAATCATATAAAATGAGGAGGTAATAAAAACAATGAGCTAAAAGAGGGTAAAATCTCCAAAGCAGAGATCCCCTTTCACATTACACATAATAATCTAATAAATTGTTCATATTAAAGCATTGATTAGTGAAGCTTTAATTGTGGCTTTCTTCTTTTTCAGAATGGACCAACACTTCAGGATGGTGTTCCTGTTTCAGAAATCTTCCTGTTCTGACTTCATCGATGAGTTCAGCAAGCGTAAATCCAGGATGGAGCAGTTTCTAAAAGACCTAGAGGAGAGTGCTGTTCAGCTAGACAAAATGAATAAGGGGGCAAAGATTTCGAGTGTGGCAGGCAGCTCAGTGGGGGCAAGTGGAGGCGTGCTTTCCATTGTTGGTTTGGCACTAATTCCTGTAACAGTAGGAGCGTCTCTAGCTCTGACAATCACCGGGGCAGTGCTGGGAATACTCAGTGGAGTTAACAGCGGTGTCACCACCGCCACAGAGATTGGAGTGAACCATAAACGTCAAAAGAAAGCCAATGAAACCTTCCAGAGCTTCATGGAGGATGTGCATAGTCTCCAGGATTGTCTGGATGAGGTGATCAGTCAAGCAGTAATCAACATAGAGGCAAGTGAGATAGATGTGGCTGTGGGAGTATGCAAAGTGCTTCAGAAGGTTGGCACTGTTGGAAAATTGATTGATTCAGTTGTTGATGGTGCCTCTGCTTTTAAGATGTTAAAAACTGAAGAGGTGTTTGCCAGTGCTGGAAAGGTGGTGGCCCAGGAAGATAAAGCATTACGTAACGTGCCCAAGATGGCCTCAGACATCCCAGATATCGGTCAGGCAGCAATCAAAGGCCCTCTTGCCCTCTCCAAGTCAGCCAGAGCAGGTTTCATTGCAGCCAATGCTCTTTTCATTGGCATGGATATCTTCTTTATCTGCAAAGACAGCCACAGTCTGTCCAAAGGCAGCGAGGCAGAAGTCTCACAGTTCATCAGAGCCAGATCTGCACTCTGGAGATCAGAGATGGACTCATGGCAGAAGATGTGTGATTCCCTGCGAGAAGGCCTGCTGACATCAGAGAAACACCAAGCTGTCCTGGACAAGCCATTTTATTTACTTTCTTCATAGTGGGAATAAGAAACTAATGAGAGCTGCAAAGGACTGTATTCAGGGCCACTTCTAGCTGTTTGGGGGCCTCTTTTTTGTGAAACTCTGAGGAAGAGATTCTTATCCTTTTCAGATGATCCGTGGTGATGCAACACTCTGTTACAACAAAGAAAACAGGTTAGAGTGCATAAATAACATATGCGTCATGTTCCTGAAAAATGTTTATCGTAAACTTTGAAAACAAGGTGACATAAAAACGCTCTCCCAACAATCCAAAACAGTAAAAAAATAAATAACTTAACTTACGTAATTAATAAAAATACAATGGACCAGCATCCATATTAATGTGCAAACAATAAAAACACTAGTAAGAATAATACTGATGTTTCAGGTAGTAAGAAACATTTACATGTAACACTGCAACCCCTTCAGTATCATTTTGGATCTGTTTCTGTGATTGTGGTATGTAGAACCACAAGTCTGACAAGTCTAGGCCACTGCCCAAGTTCAACAGAAACCAGCTAAAGCTATTATCTTGAATAAAGATACAAGAAAGCAGCATCTGTTTTAAAGCGCAAACAATGGAAACAAACCAACAATAGGTATAATAGTTATGTTGTAGTTTAAAAGGAACCACGTGTAACTCTACAACATGATCATATTACTTTGTGATCATAATCTATATGATCTCATGATTTTCATTCATGATTGATACTGTGCTTCACAAAACAAATGAGGGGGTTTGCCTGCCTACAATTAAAGACAGGTACTTTTAATCTTTCTTTTCTTCTGCATCCACAGCAAGAAATGGCTCTGACTGTATTCAATAAATGTATCAATTTAAAACAGTTTAATTTTCTTGTAAGATCTCTTTTATGAACTTCTATGATGAAATAATACATTGAAAAAAGGAAAATCTCAAATCAATGGCAGTGCAGTATATTGTCCATTCTCAGTGTGTCTGTACAGAAAGATTCAAGTTTTCACATCACATTTCTGTCAGCTGCACATCAAAACTCTTTTACTTTATCATTCATAGAGATGTGCTGAAAATCAGGATTTTGTATCTATTTTTATATCTCTATATACAGTCTATATACATTTAAATTTGTACCTGTAATCTCATTTCTGTAAGCTTGCATTTTCAGGTCTGTCCTGTCTTTATTTTACAAGTTTGAACATTTTGGTTTCTTTCTACAAACTTAATAAACAAATAAATCAATTCAAATCAATGAACCAAAAAGCCTGTATTGATCCTGATTTGCTGCATGTTGACTCCTTTAATTTTCATTTCATTACAAATATGAAGATTGTATTGAAACTCAGACTATGGATGAGCAATAAAAACTTTCCTCCTTCAGCAAATGAAAAGTGCTTTTAAGGGTAAAACTCTTCACAGACATCATTCTGCTCAGTGGAGCTCAAACATTCAAGTGAAGGAAAAATAAGCTAAACTAATTTTCTGTGAATTTGGGCTCGTACAGCCTGATGTTTCCAGAAATAAGCTGGCAAAGTCACCTTTCACACCTTGGCTTTTGCAAATAGACTTTTGAGACCATGTGCTTTTTGGAGTTCTGGTTGTATGAAATGATAAAGGCAGATAAAAGGGGTAAATAAAGAATGAATCAAACCATTGACAATAGGCAAATCAATAAAAGGTAAAGAGGGGAGTTTCCAAATGTCTATGTTGACTTTCAGTTTTGTAATTGAAAAATTACATTATTTCCTTTCAGGAAACCAGATCAGAGACAGATATAAAGTCACTTTTTATGCAGTCACCAGTAAAAGCTGGTAGCCTAAAGAAAGACAGTTTTAGAAAGTAGATGTAGTAATGAAATATGCACCAATGCCACCAAAGGACTCAAACATGTAGGTCCAGTCTATGTAGTCAAATGCTCTCTGTTCATATATAAGAATATAATTATCGCTCTGCTCGCCCTCCTGTGACCTGCATAAATGCTGCTGCAGGTTTCGCATTAAATAAGAATAAACTGTTAAGCTGAATGATTTCGGGGTCAAGATGCAAACACAAGTCTAAAGACTGAGTCAGTTTATTGCATTTACAAAGGAGAATGTGCAGGTGAGCTGGTGATTCAAAAGGGGAGGGGGGGGTGTCCGAGATGGTGCAGGGCTAATGATGGCAGATTTCCAAGGTGCAGGAGTGCAGGTGTGACTGAGCTGTGGCAGGTGAGTAGTGGTGAGAAGACAAGAAGAAAACAAGCAAAATAACAGGTCTTGCATTAGAATTGGCCAAAGCTATTTTTAATATTGAGTACAATGTTCAAGTCGAGGACAGACCCTCGCACACTCTTGCTGCATCTCACTTATGATTATCTGTTGTCTGCTTGGTTATCAATTTCCTTCATACAGGACTTTATTTTTTTAAACTGGAGGTGAACTAATGGACATGCAGGGTCACAAACTAAGCAGCTGTACTTTAGCTTTAGCTGGTGATTGTGCCTTTTTCTGATGACTAATGCTTTATTAACTTCTCAGCTCAAATCTTAGGGGAGAAATACGAGCATCCGTCTTCACCTGTTAACCAGCAGTGGCTTGAAATTTTAGAGGAATTGTGTAATCTTAAAGGTGTTCACTGTTAGCACAGGATGAAAGCACAAAGTAATTGTATTAGTCCTGATCTCCTGTGAGTCAGCTCAAAACATCCTTTTGGTTTTACTCTCGGCCCTACACTTTCCTCTTAAGTAGTTTCATTTTCATCCTGGGTTGGTCTTACAGCCACAATAAGGCGGCCACTGCCCTGCAGATGCTCAGCAGAGAGGAGGGAAGCTGGGTTCAGCTCACACTGACGGTAAGCTCTTCTTTTATACACAGCATATTTGGTTTATTGGCATAAAGTTATATGTTTAAAGCAGATGTTAGTGAACTTGGAGTTAGGTTGGGCTCATACAGTTGGTGTTGTACTTGGATTTTACCCCTGTATGTTCTTTTATAGTCAAGAAAGAAGTCACAGTGTTTCACTTTATATGTTCATAGACTCTTAGATACTCATACTCATATACAGTTGTATTTATTTATTAACATACCCTTACACTCATTAAGTAAGCCTTTTGCAGCCTGTGTGTCAGGAAATGTAGCTGTCTCTATATTGACCTGCTAGGATCTTTTTGTAAGTCGCTAAAGCGTCAGTAAATAACTAAATGTAAATGTTTTGTTAACTACTGGTTAGGATTAGGTCAAGGTTTGTAGAGTGAAAACCTTTACTGTTTTTCTTTGTGGTCTTTCATCGCCTGCAGACCAGGCTTGGTCCACGTCACTGCCTTAAAGTCTGTGTAAAGTCAAAATTACCCACCCAGCCAAATTTGAATGATTAAAAATAACGATAAGTTTATGAAATTAGGTGTCAAAATCAGGTAAAAATGGGCAGAACTCTCAGCCAGGACTGTGTGGGCGTGTCCGGTGAAACACTCTGACTCACGCGGTCTCGTTTTAGGACCGCCCAAAAAATCCTGGACTGAAAACTGGTGAAAAACTGTTTGAACCTCTAACTCCACATTTCAGTATTATATCGTTCAAAGTCTTTTCACGTGTTTTCAGCAACTATTTTCCAACATATTTATTGTGTTTTGAAAGAAAACATGGAATTTCCTTTACACAGACGTTAAGTTAGCAGTCAGGAAGTAGAGCTGGCTGTCCATTGATGGAGAATTATGTTCATTAGTGGTCAGTTCAGCTGAGAGAAAGTGCACAGGAGTCCAAGATATGTTATGCTGAAAGGTTTTTTGGAGCTTGGCCAAGGAAAATGGAAGATTTATCAGTGCACTAGTCATGACAGGATGCTGCCTCAGTTCTATTGTCCGTAAATGATCAAACTCACTGTATCTACAGTATCAGATATTTGTCAATTGGTCATAAGTCTAAAAACAAGAAAATATGTTTCTTTGGCTTATAGGTTATGTTGTGTTGAGGGAGTGAGACAGCCCTCCTCTGACCTCGGTTACCATAGTAATGATCAGAATGGCGCCTACTTTCCTAAACTCAAATTTACAGCTGCTCTACATCTCAAGGAGAAGAAGTCAGTGTCACCATAACAATCTAAGATTTAACACTATTCTTCAATCCACATATGCTATATGTCTGATACTTATAATATATTATGAATAATGTTGTATATTTACTTTATTAACTTATTGTATAGTATTGTGTTTTAAATAATACAATTTTATTTGTACCTGAACACTGTAGTGGACAGTACCCTTCATTAGCCCTGAATATTGTCTGCAGGTATTCCTTTCAGGCAGCCTCAACATCAGTAAGGCAGGTCAACCTGTTAACCCCTGGGCTGTATTGCACATATGGTTTTAAGGTCACCTAGTGGTAATTTAATCATAACTTTAGCAAATGTCTATTTTCAATAGACACTCAGTGCTAATAGTTTCAAAATCTTGACTTATGCGCTCTCTTCTCACAGGTAATAGACTATTTTAGAGCCTCAAAGCCTCAAAGCCAAGTAAGGACAAAAAGATGTCGTCAGAAAGGTACGGTTCCTTTCTCACCTTTACCTTTTTTTGTTCTCACACTTCATTTCTCAGAATGTGAACAGACTGACAGAATGACGGCTGAATCTCAAAAGACAGTTATTTTTTCCTGGCCAATTTGAGACTATAATCGAGCCCACAAATGCAGATGCTTCAGATACTTAAATAGCCTAAGCAGGGCCCAATTTCATTGCTTCATTAATCAGCGCAATAGTTTTCAGCTGTCCTAATATAATCACACAAGAATTTCAATATATATCAATCGATATCTGTAGGGTAAACATTGAATATCAAGTAACATCTAGGATCAAGTAATATTTACTTTATAGATCTTGGTTTAGCATTCAAGAATACTTTTTTACTGTTCGTTAAATTAGCAGTCAGTATTTGATATATTTGTACACCCCAAGACCTTATCATATTTCAGACTAGACAGCCCATGGCAGAAACACATACATTTCATACCTAGTGTTAATGTACTACGTGTAACTACACTGATATCTGGCCTTGGAGACTGTGTGAAAATTATTTGGCTGCATGTGGCAAAATACATAAAAGTCACCATTCTGATGTAACTATCCTTTAACCTATCTTAATTATTTTAATTATTAGAAATAATAATAATAAATAAAATAGAAATACAGGTTACAGGGGAAATAAAATAAAAGACCCTCACCTGTTCTCTCAAAAGAGTAAAATTACAATACCCCCCTCTGTCCTCTGACTGAAATTAGTTTGATATCGATGTTTTGCTTTACAGAGAGCAACTGGAGAAGGCCTTGGGCCAGTACATCTTATACACCTTTAACTACATGGACACAGTTAAAGGATTCTGTGAGGGGATCTGTAAATGGATGAGTGCAAGGAAGATAGAGTTGAGGAAGATCAACAACAAAAGTCAAGACAATTTGGCTGCTGTGTTGAAGGACACTATGAGCGGCATGAAGGAGCTTGACGGCTTCCTGGATGCGGTGGAAAAGCTGGCGGTCACCTCACGTCATGTGTTCATGGAAAACCAGGTGATACATCTACCAGAAGAGATCAGGCCTGAACAGGTTCAGGTTGTCATCATTGCAACAAGGCTGATCTGCCCTCTCCTCCTCGAGTTTAAAAGAGATGCAAGCGCCTTCTTCATTCCCAGACTTCAGAATGTGGAAGTGCTGTCATATCAGCTGGACAAATACATTCAGACCACCCAGAAAATCTGTGAGATTATAGAGAAAAGGTAAACTGACACTTCATGAACAGCACATGTTTGTTTTCATTAACATGAATTAAGAACTATGCAGTATCTCGAGTAGAAATGTATTGCAAATGTGTCTTTAACAGCCATATCAGAGACCTTTGCCTGAAGATGAACAAAGAAACTCTGGTGGACCTCGATGGGGATTTGTCTGAAGATGACATAAAAAGAATGCTTTGTCACATTAATCAGCTTGCTGAAATCAGGTAATTTCATCACGGTTACAAGTGTTACAAGTTACTTTAATGCAAACTGTATTCGCATGACTCATCCTTCAAACATCAAAAACTTTTTTTCCCTGCTACAGCCATGGTAACAGCTCTCTAGGTGCTGAGATGCCAGACACTAACATCAGGCATGATGGCAGGGCAGTGGTTTCTTCCCATAGTTATAAGAGGACTGATTCAGGGAAATTCACCTGTGTTTAGTTGACTACAGAGGTGAATTGCCCTGAAAATGCTGAGTGCCAGATTTATGGTAGACGTGGAAAACT
Organism: Argyrosomus regius; assembly: GCA_946959425.1. Classification (NCBI taxonomy): domain Eukaryota; kingdom Metazoa; phylum Chordata; class Actinopteri; family Sciaenidae; genus Argyrosomus; species Argyrosomus regius. The sequence goes on along the minus strand of OX336897.1, from coordinate 3,137,906 downwards.
TTTAACAGCTCGTCTCTTATTAGTTTATATCTTCCCAACACACAGATTAGCCTTGATACTAGTAGTAGATACTAGTAACTATTCTCTGCAAGTTTCTTTTTTAATTCTGTCTTTCTTCTTCACCAGGATGAACCAGAACTTTAGGATGGTGTTCTTGTTCCACGATGTTCCATGTTCTGGCTTCATTGATGAGTTCAGCAAGCGTCAACCCAGGATGTTGCAGTTTTTAAATGACCTGGAGGACAGTGCTGTTCAGCTAGACAGAATGAATATGGGAGCAAAGATCTCCAATGTGGCAGGCAGCTCGGTGGGGGTAGTTGGAGGCGTGCTTTCCATCGTTGGTTTGATACTAATTCCTTTCACAGCTGGCGGATCTCTAGCTCTGACATTTGGTGGGATAGGGCTGGGAATTGCCAGTGGAGCGAACAGCATAGTTACCGCTGCCACAGAGATTGGAGTGAACCATACACAGCAAAGCAAAGCCAAAGAGGTCTTCCAGAGCTTTATGGAGGATGTGCAGAGTCTCCAAGATTATCTGGAGAAGGCGATCACTCAAATAGTCACTAAAATAGAGGGAAAAGAATTTGATGTGTTTCTGAAGTTAGACAATGCATGTTTAGAACTTTGTTCGGTTGGAAATGTGATTAAATCACTTCTTGATGAGATGTCTGCTACTAAGGCACTGGAAAGTGAAGATGTCTTAATGGGAAAAGACTTAGGCATGGTTTTAAGTAATACTGGGACAGTAGCCCAAGGTATTGGTGGACTGGTGGAAACAGTAGCAATCAAAGGGCCTCTTAACGCCAGCAAGATAACCAGGATCGGTGGCACTGTGCTCAATGGTTTATTCATTGGCCTAGATATCTTTGATATCTGTAAAGAGAGCATCAGTCTGTCCAAAGGCAGCGAGACTGAAGTCTCACAGTTCCTCAGAGCCAGGTCTGCACTCTGGTGCACAGAAATAGACTCATGGCAGAATATCCATGATTGTCTGTGTGAAGGCCTGCCGACATCAGAGGAAAAACGAGTTGTCCTGGAGTCGCCATTTTATCCAGGGAGGGAGATCCAGAAATAAAGAAAACTTCTATCTGATGAAGTGGGTGAAAAGAAAAACAGTCTTATGCAATACAGTCATACTCAGTGAGAGTCCTGCCTTTATGGTAGCACTAACAAACCAAAAGCCACAATAAGTCTGTCAGAAATGGAAATAGAAAATACACGCATGCCCATAAAGATTGTAACTCCTTAATGATAATCACTTAAAATATTAATATAGAACAGTTCAAGGTTGTAAAAAACATTGTTTCCCTATTTACACACATAAAACATAATAGAAAATATGATATACTGTACTGTATGTTTTACTTAAGTGATTGTTGATTGAGTGTATGTATGTATCTATTTATGCCTGTAAATCAGTAAAAAAATATATTTCTTTCCAAATATACTGAATAAATAAAATCATGTGTGAAAGCATCATATCAACACTTTGAGCAGGTTTTCTCATGTTGCTTCTACATGACATATAATCTTATTACCAGAGGTGGGTAGAGTAGCCAAAAGTTGTACTCAAGTAAAAGTACTGTTACTTCAGAATAATATGACTCAAGTAAAAGTAAAAAGTAGTCATCCAAATAATTACTTGAGCAAGAGTAAAAAAGTGCTTGGTGAAAAAACTACTCAAGTACTGAGTAACTGTTGAGTAACGTCTGATTTATTTGTTAACACAAACATTCAATCAGACAGAAAAAAATACAAAATAATCATCTTTAGGCAAATTAAGAGTTCATCCAATCAATAAAATAAATTATAATTAATTAATTAATTACAAAATAGCTTAAATTAAAATAATCCAGGTAAATTCAAGTACTTCAATAAAAAATTAAATCAACAAAATAATAATAAATAAAAAATAAATTAAGCACAAATTTCCAAACCTTTGTACTTTTTTTACCAGGCTCTGCAGGCAGAACTAGAACAAGGCAGACCATAAACTCTCATAAACTGTGTGTGTGTGTGTGTGTTTGTGACAAAACATGCAGAAATAAACAATTTCACCAAAGAATCACTGACTATATATATATGTTTCCTCAAGTTAGATGCTGAGTTTTTGAATGCTGAAATGTCCGTTTGTTTTGGTAGACACAGAAGACACCGCATAATGTAGCTGCTGTTTCGCACTTTAAACACGCTTTCAATATGAGGCCGAGGCTGTTCCTCCTCGTCTGTGTCTGCATTGACTCTGACATTTTTCATTCGTTTCTCTTTTTTGTCTGCTACGACTGTAAACCATAGACATAATAAAGATAATACTCTTTATTATGTCTATGCTGTAAACTGTGAAGCTAACCCGTCCCGAGATTGAGTATGGTCACGTGACGAGACTGCACGGCTACGTTTGATTGGTGAAACACAGTCACGTGGTAGAGCCTTTGGCGGAAGTCTCTCTCTCTGTCAAAATAAAACATTAAAATGAGGCGTACGCGTAAGTAACGAGCTCATTGTAGCCTAATGTAGCGGAGTAAGAGTACAGTTTCTTCTTCACAAATCTTCTCAAGTAAAAGTAAAAAGTATAGTGATTCAAAACTACTCCTAGAAGTATAATTTTTTCAAAAACTTACTCAAGTAAATGTAACGGAGTATATGTAACTTAACTTCGTTACTACCCACCTCTGCTTATTACAGCATCCAGAGGATTTTTAAACATTAAGACACAAACACTGTTATATGTCAAGCTTACTGTTGGTGGCGGTGTGTACCGAGCTGTCAGTATTTCACACAAAGGTTTATCCTGAGAGAGTCCAACTGTGAGGTTTTTCTGATTTAACCTGGTGCCATATGCAAACATTTGTCTTATTCTCCTGGATGCTTCAGAAGTAACATGGAGCAGATCACAAACAATCTTTGCAGGTATAAAAACTACAACTTTGCCCTCAGTCTCACAACTGCAGAGTACATTGATTCACTCCAGAGCTTTGAAATTCGAGATAGTGACATATTCCTCGTCACTTATCCAAAGTCAGGTCAGTGAGACAAACTCTTCTGTATGACTTTATTTATATTTACACTTTTGTCCATTGCTGGGAATAGATTTACTTATTAGGTATGATGTCTCAAAACTTATGTCCTCCCACAGGAACTATATGGACTCAACAGATCATCATCTCCATCTGTGAGTTAGACGGAGGTCTCAATGAATATCCAAACAACTATGAGCAGATGCCATGGCTGGAGTACAGGGAGGGTCGAGAACTTTACGCTCTACGACCCTCTCCACGGCTCTTCTCTTCTCACCTCACGCCGGCTCTCATGCCTCTGGGACTGAAGGACAAGAGGGCAAAGGTCAGTATTTAATTTAGAAAATACATATATTAATATAAGGTAAGTCACAATAACTGCCTTATTATTTCCCAGAGCTCAAGATATCTTTTGAAATTGCTTTTAAAGTCCAAAACTCAAAGATATTCCAATTACTATAACAAAAGACAGGGAAAAGCAGAAAGTTCTCACATCTGGATAGCTGGAACAAAAAACTCTACTCATGCAATTAATCAGTAATCAGGTTGTGGATGTATTTCTCTGACTCCTCCTGTCCACATGTCAGTGTCCTTGGACAAGACACTGAAACCTAAGGTGACTGTGTGTGTGAATGGAGGTCAGCACTTTGTTAAAAGTTAACTTTATAAGTGCAGTCCATTTCCTACAATTATGAGATTGTCAAAATTCTGACAGTTAAACATTTCTAAAATATTATGATGCAAATGAAAAGATTTTGACTCAGTGAAATCACTTTTTTTTCCTGACAGGAAAGGGCTTCCATCTTTATATGTTCCTAACCTACTTATTAAGGTATCATACAATAGTGAATTATTTGAATGAAGTTTAGCATGAAGGAGAGAATTTGAATTTAATTTTAGTTTGTTCTTCTGTCAGATCATCTACGTGATGCGGAATCCAAAGGACAACATCGTCTCTTATTACCACTTCAATCGTGTCTTCACCAAACTGGAGGCACCAAACAGCTTTGAGAGCTTTCTTGAGGACTATCTGACCGGCAACGGTGAGGTACCTCAGTCTGGAAGATGATGACCAAACAGATGAATTTGAAGCATCTGATCATGGAGACTTGACAGAAAGATGATTTAATTTTATGTTTGAAAAATCCTGAATTGTGTGTTTGGATTGATAGTACCTGCAGATACAGAGCATTTAATTATTCACATTTCATTTGAAATGAAAATGTTAAATTAAGGCTTATATTACTTTATTATACAGTTGTAGGATCATCCTGGTTTGACCACATCAGAGCATGGCATTCAAGCAAAGACCAGTACAGCATCCTCTTCCTGACCTATGAGGACATGGTTTTGGTAAGATGTGATTTTTCTCTGCAGGTTTTCATGTAGCTTGGATAGAAACATGGTGTGAGGAAGACAGGAGACTCATGAATCAAAGAATGTTAAAACTTGTTCTGTTGGACTTCTGTTTCTCTTTTAGGACCTGAAGACGGCGGTAACAAAGATCTGCACGTTCTTGGGGAAAAACCTGAGTGAAGCAGCCATTGATCAAGTTGTAGAAAAATCGACATTTAACACCATGAAGAAAGACTCGAAAGCCAACTATAAGTTTCTGCCAGAAGAGAGCATGAAGGCTGACTTCATGCGCAAAGGTAACATCACATGACTGTAGCAGCTTTGTAGAAACACGTAAACAGATGTCAGGTCTAGTTTTTTATTCATGTATTTATTACAGGTAAGATCGGTGACTGGAAGAACACCTTCACTGCTGCTCAGAGCGAAAGAATCAATCAACTCCTTCAGGAGAGACTTGGTGATCTGTCTCTGAAGTTCATCTGGGAATAAGCAGAGCACCCAACATAAAGTGTCCCTCACTTACAACATATACAGTAGCTGCTAATGTGTAAACACTGTCTGACACATGTTTGGAAAAATGAGCACACGTGAGCAGAAAACACCAATAAACTCAGCTGGACCGATCTGTTGTCTTTATTGAACATCAAAAGGAATTAAATTGTTTGATGGAAGCACACTGGTAGTAAAATAGTGCACAAAGAAAGAACTTTTCTGCCCTTTTACACACCAAACCTGTAAAAAAAATATAGAATATAATTCAGAAAACTATAATATAATGTGTGTATGTGTTCTGTGTCGAAGCCTCATATCTGCACTTTGACCAGGTTTTCTGGATGTTACTCCAGATTTTTAAACATTAAGACACAAACACTGTTATATGTCAAGCTTACTGTTGGTGGCAGTGTATACTCAGATGTCAGTATTTCATACACAGACTTATACAAGAAGAAGCAAACAGCCTATAGCATGCACAAAGTTCAGAGTCCAACTGTGAGGTTTTTCTGATTTAACCTAGTGCCGTTTGCAAACAGTTGTCTTATTCTCCTGGATGATTCAGAGGTAACATGGAGCAGATCACAAACAGTCTTTGCAGGTATAAAAACTACAACTTTGCCATCGGTCTCACAACTGCAGAGTACATTGATTCACTCCAGAGCTTTGAAATTCGAGATAGTGACATATTCCTCGTCACTTATCCAAAGTCAGGTCAGTGAGACAAACTCTTCTGTATGATTTTATTTATATTTATATTTTATGTTAAATACTTTTGTCCATTGCTGGGAGTAGAGTTACTGATTATATGTGATCTCTCAAAACTTATGTCCTCCCACAGGAACTATATGGACTCAACAGATCATCATCTCCATCTGTGAGTTAGACGGAGGTCTCAATGAATATCCAAACAACTTAGAGCAGATGCCATGGCTGGAGTACAGGGAGGGTCGAGAACATTACGCTCTACGACCCTCTCCACGGCTCTTTGCCTCTCACCTCACACCGGCTCTCATGCCTCAGGGACTGAAGGACAAGAGGGCAAAGGTCAGTATTTTATGGAAGCTCAATCCCACCATGTAAAAAGTTATATTTATTGTGGAAAGTCACAATAACAGCCCGTAATTCCCAGAGCTCAAGATAATGTCTGAAATTGCATTTTTTTTAACCAACAGTTCAAAACCCAAAGATATTCCATTTACTAGAACATTTTTTTCCTGACAGGAAAGTATTTTTTGAACAATGCTTGGCATGGAGGAATCGTATGCATGAGTCTGGTTTGTTCTTCTGTCAGATTATCTACGTGATGCGGAATCCAAAGGACAACATCGTCTCTTATTACCACTTCAGTCGTGTCTTCGCTGACCTGGAGGCACCAAAGAGCTTTGAGAGCTTTCTTGAGGACTATCTGACGGGCAACGGTGAGGTACCTCAGTCTGGAAGATGATGAGCAGACAGATGAAACATCTGATCATGGAGACTTGACAGAAATTTAATCGTATGATTAAAAAAAAAGGCTGAATTGCGTCTGTTGTGTATAGTTGGAGGATCATCCTGGTTTGACCACATCAGAGCGTGGCATTCAAGCAAAGACCAGTACAGCATCCTCTTCCTGACCTATGAGGACATGGTTTTGGTAAGATGTGATTTTTCTCTGCAGGTTTTCATGTAGCTTGGATAGAAACATGGTGTGAGGAAGACAGGAGACTCATGAATCAAAGAATGTTTAAACTTGTTCTGTTGGACTTCTGTTTCTCTTTTAGGACCTGAAGACGGCGGTAACAAAGATCTGCACGTTCTTGGGGAAGAACCTGAGTGAAGCAGCCATTGATCAAGTTGTAGAAAAATCGACATTTAACACCATGAAGAAAGACTCGAAAGCCAACTATAAGTTTCTGCCAGAAGAGAGGATGATGGGAGACTTCATGCGCAAAGGTAACATCACATGACTGTAGCAGCTTTGCAGAAACACGTAAACAGATGTCAGGTCTAGTTTTTTATTCATGTATTTATTACAGGTAAGATCGGTGACTGGAAGAACACCTTCACTGCTGCTCAGAGCGAAAGAATCAATCAACTCCTTCAGGAGAGACTCGGTGATCTGTCTCTGAAGTTCATCTGGGAATAAGCAGAGCACCCAACATAAAGTGTCTCTCACTTACAACATATACAGTAGCTGCTAATGTGTAAACACTGTCTGACACATGTTTGGAAAAATGAGCACACATGAGCAGAAAACACCAATAAACTCAGCTGGACTGATCTGTTGTCTTTATTGAACATCAAAAGGAATTAAATTGTGTTTCTTTATGTCGGTGAAGGCTGCTTTGGTCACTCCACACGTCAGTTCTCTTCATCTGGAATGAGAAGGCAGAGAAGAAAACAGTTTTCTGTCAGTGAACGAAAACAAGATAAATATGGAAACAGTTCTTTGAGTGATCAGATGACTGCTGTCTAAGATTTTAAACTCAGGAGGAGAGAGCCACGGCCAGCTAGCCACCTGGAGACAGGCAGTCTACGTTCCTTTTAGAGCTTCAGACAACGCGATATTCAAGTTCACGCTCAGTAAAGTACGTCACATGGACTTGAACAACTGAATCTCACCTTCTTCCTCCTCGTCCTCTTCATCTTCTTCCTCCTCCTCCTCTTCATCAGAGCTGAAGGTTCCATCAGGCAGGCTGTACACCCGGATCACTTGCTGTTGACAAACCCAGAATATCGACCCATCAGCTCAACGATCCACAGCAAGTTTTCAAGAAGCGTGACTAGAGGCTGTGGTGGCTCACCTTGTTGGGGTCCTTGAGGATCAGGTACTTGCCCTCGTCCAGCTTGCGGCAGATATCGATGACGCAGCGGAGGATTCCCCAGGCGTTCTCCATGCTCAGGTTGATCTGGCTGGCGAACTCGTTGGGTTTGAACTGCTGGGTGCCCAGGATGACGTGACGGGCAGAGTCCTTCACGTGGTAACGAGATACGTACCTGAGGAGCACACGGTGATGAAATCACCACAGTCAGTCCGAGATTTGACAAACTACTCACAGTTCCAAGAAGAAACGGATAAACAAGCTAATACAAGCAGACAGATGCATCTTTACTGACACTGCCATAGAAGCTAAAACTAAATGCTAACATTATGATCTGGCCTCTACCTGTACATCTCCAGTATTATTTCATATATATATATATATATATATATATATATATATATATATATATATATATATATATATATAGTTGGACACAATCACAGGTGTGTGTTCCTCACCCCAGTTTGAGGTACTCTGATCCAGCCAACATGGCGCAGCAGGTCCAGCGGGCCAGTTTGTAGCTGTTGTTCTTCAGCTCGGTGGCCAGGACGGCTCCTCTCTGAGAGTCCAGCTTCTGACGCCAGTCCACCCCGTTACAATACTGAAGATCAAACAGAGACACAAAGACGTCACAAAGACAGAAACAATTCAACTGACACTGAAGGTTAAAGGTCTGTAAAAAAAAGACTTTAAAGTTTCATTTCACGTGAGAAAGATTTTTATAGTTTGGTGATTCGTGCTAATTTTAGACGGTCTGGTTGGTCACACTCACTGACCTCTTTTAACCTTTTTCTCATGAACTCATTCACTGTGTGTGTGTGTGTGTGTGTGTGTGTGTGTAAAGACGCTGGATATTTAGCTTTAGAGATGTTGTTACATAATGAGACATTTCCCTCCTGCTCCCTCTCACCCTCGAGTCCCACTCGTTCAGGGTCTTGACGTTAATGAAGGACACTTCTCCGTTGGCACCGGTCATCACTCCATCGTGCTCACAGCGGACAATCAGATCAATGTCTTCCCCGAGCTTCCAGTGACGGTACCTAAAAAACAAAAACGAGCCATCAGCCTGAGAGGAAGCAGTTATTACAGCGAGTGACAGCACACAGCCTCATCGTGAACATCTAATCTTCCAAACACAAGCAGCTGCAGACTTACAGGTGTCATTATGAAACTAACCAGCAGGGTTCAGTGTCTCACCTGTAGGCTACAGATGCCACCTCACTCTTGTCCATGTCCTCCTCCACAAACGGGTTGGAGTTTGGAAACTTGTACCGCTCTCCACCCTGAACAAAAGGAAACAAAGAAATTAGACTTTCTACAAATAAAACACACTGATGACGTCTTAGAGGAAGAAGACAGACTGTATGCAGTGATCAGATGACACAGAGGGAAAGGGAAAGGCTGTAGGGGCTCACACTGTGTTCACTCTTACCATGCGTAAACATTGCTGGCTGAAGTTGTGGTTGATGTACGTGGCCTCCATCGCCAGGTTACGAGGAGAGTTGAAGGAGTTGCCTTCGTCCTGCGGTGGCTCATTGGCCGTCTCACTCACGGTCAGCAAATCTAAGAGATGCAGATGTTACAGATGTTACAGCATTCAGTGTAAAAGCAACACAACAGAGTGTTCAGTCAAAGATCTGTTTGTGTCAGCAGATCTCTCGTAGACTCACCAAAGTCAGAGTTGTCTCTCTTGTCAAAGAACAGCTTGTTGCCCACTCTCTGCACGATGATGTCCCAGGAGTTGACTGAGCGTGTGCAGCACATCAAGGTGGCCAAGATGGCATCAGTGGCAAACACATTACCCTGAGTCTTAGCCAGCTGGAGAGAGAACACACATCTGTTGTTGCAAAGAAACAAACTTCTGATGGTCTGTGTTTACTGAGCAGCTCGTGATGTGAAATAACCTTGCGGATGACAGGATCGTCAGTGGTGGTGACGGTGTGGAAGATCCTCTTGATGCTCTTCAGCTGCTTTTCGTTGCGGGTGGTGATCCGGTCGAAGGCTTTGTCATAGTGCTCCAAAGCACCGCAGCACTCACTGCAGGAAACAGGAAACAGTCAGTGCTTTCTTTATTTCTCCCTGAGAGACGTTTAATGACTGATGATGATGAAGAGCAGGTCACTTACATGTCGACAGGGTCAGCCACCTCCATGTATCTCATCTTCATCAGCCTGGGGAAGTCCATCTCCTCCTTCACCTCCCAGTCGCTCCTCACCTCCACTGAGGAATCTCTGGGCTTCAGCTGGGCCTTAAAGTATAAGGACAGGGGGGGAGGGGGGAAGGGGAGTATGGGCGGGACACAGACATTCATATTAGCAAAAACAGAAGACTTCCACACCAGAAATACACTCTCAAGTATACTTAAAATTCATGAATTAAATCAATCAAGCGATCTAAACCTGGGATTTCTGGTCCCACTTCTGACGGACTCCAAACTGCTTTTGGAACTTTTTCTGCAGACGCATACGATCCCTGAAAAAACAGAAAACTTCAGGTTAAAGTAAAGAAATGTGCAGCACGACCAGCTGTCAACACAAACTGTGCAGATCTCAGTCTGCTGTGACAGGATCTCACCTCTCCTTCTGCTTGGCGCTCTTTGGCAGTGTCTGCATGTTGAACTGAGTCAGGTTCCTGCGGTCCTTGTCCCTGCGCAGGTTCCTCTGTTCAAGCAAACATCATCAGGTTATGATTGACTCAAAGACAATTTGTTATTTAAGTCAAAGTGTGTCTGCAGCCTCGGTCTGTCTGTACCTGAGCAAACCTCATGCGGTTCCTCTGGTAGGCCGTCTTCTGCGTCTTGGCCGTGTCCACCAGCTGGAAGCTCGTCTCATCCTCCTCATGGAAGTAGGCGTACTGACTACCGCCTCCAAACTGAGAGGAGTACTTATCTGGAGACAGAGTAATTTCATTTTAGCATAAGAAATCAACATGTTTGGAAAAGTACACTGAATCACATGTAAAGACAGTTTTACATTGCCTGTTATGCAAAAATAAAATACCTGTTTCCCACATTTATTAGTGGTGACTCAGTGATCTGATGATCAGCTACACTGCTTTCAGTGAATCTGGATTCTTAACTTTAGCAGGGGCACTAAAAAATACTAAATAACATTTTAAGTGGAGAAACATCTGGGTGAACAGCTGTCTTACTCACTTGTGTATCTCTTGTCTTGATAAGTCGCTCCAGTCCAGTCAGCAACCTGACGGAGGAAACACACAGCGTGAGGGAAACGGTGGAAAACAAACTCAAGACAACTTCTAGTGGAGAATGTAATGCAGATATGTGGAACATGAGAGAACAAACCTTTCCCAGACGGTCTCCTTTGCTGAACGGCTGGTAGGGCATGTCTTTAAACTTCTCTGGGACCGCACACGGACCCCATCCGGACGGGTTGTCCTGGATCACAGGGGCGTTGAACTTGGCCATGGCCTGAAGTCAGTGAACAAAAAAAAAATAAACTAAGAGTGTGTCCGAACAACCTGATAACACCTACTCCACACACACACACACGAAGGGTCTCAGCCAATAAGCAGCACTGATTTCTCCAGCAATGCACTCAAACAAATAGGCACTGATCAGCTTGCGCAGTGGGCTAGTCATCATTGACCCCTGAGTGTCCGACAACAAGGTGAGACAACTCCACAGGAAGGTTCAGCTTCTGCAACTTACAATCACATTCAATCAGTGTTAACTAAGCTGCTAATTATTTTTTAGTGACTCATTTAGTCTGTAACACATCTTAAGAATGCTGAGCACACATTACTACAAATCTACAAACTACAAATCCTCATTTAACATCAATGAACATCTTTAAAGCTCTGACTCTTTCCTGTTTTTATTTATAGTGAGTAATAAGACAAAAGTTATAAAATATTTCATTGGGATAAAAGCGACTCTGTGAGTACATGGACGCTCAGTTGTAGAGGTGTGTACGAGCTTTTGTGTTTTTATTCATTAGCTTTTAACAAAAGACCTGATTGATCTCTGATCACATGAACTCACTACAGAGTCCATTCATTGATGAGTTTACACTGACCGTGTGTGTTGCTCAGGCACGTTAGAGGACGGTCAACATGTATGACAAAGAAGATGACACACACTTTAAACTGCATCTTTACCGAGCAGCAGCTGACATCTGGCACCGCTGGCTAGCGTTAGCTTAGCGTCATCTTCACAGAAATGGCTAATTTTAAAAGAATCTCGACTGAAGCGCAAAACTGCGATACAAGAATCAACAAACTGTTTTATATCAAAGAGGGATAACCGCCTTTTCCTCCGGATCTCTTTCAGTTTAGAGGATTCTTCAGCAGCTCTGACTCAGTTAGCTAACAGTGGCTAACGCTAACGCTAGTCATCTTGCCAGGTGGCCGCGCTAGCATTGCTAAGCTAACTGGGTGGCAGGCTCCACGCGCTTACACGGGCCTCGCTGTGATTTATATTCGAACACGGCCTGAAACTGTAACTTTTTATACGTCTGGACGTGTCTCACTGCAGTCTTACCGTTAATGATGTGACTCCCTGTCAGGCCTTTTAATCCAGCCGGTCCTCAAACGGTGCAAAGCTCCGACAGAGCCGGTGTGAAAGGAAGTGCTGAGCTGCCGTAAAGCGGAAACTGGTGGTTCCCTGCCGTATTACAAGTGCAGCTGTCATAATACTGACGGCGCAGAGCACCCGTGAATGTATAGAGAGCTATATTAATTATAAATATATAATAATATTAATATATAATAACATATATGATGTAAGGTCACAAAGAAGCACAGCATCTAGTTTGGAAGTTTTATTTTGAAAGGATTCTCTGGACTATGCCTTACGCTTGCTGGTGTTGCTTCACTGCCCTCCGGTGGTCACGGTGCGCAACTACACCACTGTCTATGTGCGTTTTATTTTCATGACTTATGTTGGTTATAAACAATAATAATATATAACAACATATACTACGTATAGTCGCGGATAAACACAACAGTTTTAGTTTGAAAGGTTTATTTTAAAAGGATTTCCTTGAAACGTTACGATGACTGAGGCTAACCGTGACTACACACTGCCCTCTGGTGGTCACAGTGCGCAATTACACCGCGGTCTATTCTGCTTTTATTTTGCAGGGTCATAACCGGAAGTATAGTACGACGCTATTTTATCTAACTTGACGTTACTGCTTGTAATTACTCACTGTGGCCACCAGAGGGCGGAAATACACACATTTCTATCGAAGCTAAATATAAATAAACAATTCAATAACTTACAGGCGAAAGACGAGAGAAACGCAGCAGGTTGATCGAACAAATGTACGTTTTTTTCTTCTTTTTGCTGTATAAAATGTTAACTAATTTCTTCTTAAAGACAGTTGAGTTGGGTGCTTGTTCAACAGTTACTTGCTTAAAGTACTAGCCGTACAAGTAGCCTTGCTAGCAGGAAGGCTGTTAATAAAGTATGGCTTTGGCTGTGTCTGTATGTTCCGTGATAATTGCCTCTCTTGCACGTCGACTTGAGACTCGAGTCTCTGTCTAATTTATAGTTACAATGGTGAAATTAGTTTCTGGTTACTTCAGTTTAGCGACAAATTATTTTGAAAGTACGTAGCGGAAGTTAGTCTATGCTATTACGTTTAACTTGACAGACGCATAAATTAAGCTGCAGTTCCCACCTGTGGCCACTGGAGGGCAGTAGACAGTGTAATCAACTGTGAACGTCTGTGGTGATGTAGCATGTTATGCTTACGTACTACGAGTTATTACCAATAAAGAAGTTAGCGTTGTTTGTAATAATTACACTAATAACTTAATTAGACCATAAGAGCTTATCCTCATCGGTGTCACAGGGCACTATTACATATTATACACAAAAACTAATTTAAACGTAGTGTTGCTGCAGTTTCCCACTGTGGCCACCGGAGGGCGTTTAGTCAACATCGATAGTCAGTTGTCATCAACACAACACCTTACTGCTTCCTGAGACCCTTCAAATTAAAACAATAAAACTATATATTTTTAAATATAAATTCTTGTTATTATTATGTCTAAGTAATTATTTGCACATATTATACACAATAACTAATAGTTAGCTTCAAATTAAAGGCAGTAAGCAGTTGTGTTTAATAAGCTTTTAATTAATGTCCATCTACAATATTAACTAAGATTTCCGGGAAATCCTTCAAAATAAAACAGTTGCTTAATAACCTTTAAATAAATCAAACACACGAGACAAGTGTTTCTAATATTATGGTGACTGGCAAAAATGTAAATTGAGGTTCACAGAGCATTAAAAAAAAAACTTTATATAATCATATGTATGTGTAAACAGATGATAATAACAATAATCACTGTAGATTATTAATTGCAGGGTTGTAGTTTACACGTGTGATCAATAAAGAAGAGAGAAAGAACAATGAAAGTGATCATTGTGGGATTGTGGTTGTTTTATTTTGAAAGTATTGAACGGAAGTGCTGCAATGCCATCATATCCAGCTTGACTTCGTACCTTGCTGTAATTCCTCGCTGTGACCACTTGAGGGCAGCACACATACATGACGCCACACAGGCTGTTCTACGCCAACGTTTAGGCAGGAAACGATGATTAAAACAACACTGAAGTGATGACGTTTTACTTAAACTTGTGTTGTTTTTAATAATCAAACTAATAATGAGCTGCTCGTGTTGATATGAACACCATTTACACTGACATTAACGCCACTCATTTAAACGTAGCGTTGCAGTTCCTGACTGTGGCCACTGGAGGGCGCCTAACGGTGAGGCTTCTAAGTACTCCGTCACAATAACCTACCATCACTTCCGGAAAACCTTCAAATTAAAACAATAACGACAACAAAATATCTTTAAATAAACAAATGCATTGTAATAATAATAATAATAATAATACATTTTATATAAACGTGAAAATTAAGATTATAAAATACCAGATACACACTTCTGGGTTAGGAGGAGAAAGAAGTGTCTCCAATATATCATATTATTATATCAACCTATAAAATAGACAGAAACATCTGTGACCTGTACATGTTTTTATTCTTATTTTACATTATATTCATACATTTATATGCTTTGTATGTCTTTTTCTGATCCTTATTTTTACTCTGACTATTCAAATGGTTATTATTTGTTGCACACAGTCCTGTACGAGCCTCGGTAGGATGTTGTATTATTTCAAACATATATATTGCAGGTATGATATTAAAAGAAAACAAAACTTCCTGCATAATTACACAATTTCCTATGAAATATTTGATGTTACATAATGATCTTGTTTATGAGGAATGTGGGTTTCTTTGATCACTGAGTACATGTTGCTCAAATTAGAGCTAACAGGTTGGATTGTGGGAGTTTGGACAGGTTTATCAGCATGTGGCTCCATCGATTCCAGTAACAAACATGGCTGCAGCACACGTCATGCACTGCTGACCATGTCTGAGCATCACAGAGTATAAACTGTGTGTTATAAAATGTGCAGCCTGCGGATGTATATTTACTTCTTTCAACTTGTTTTCCTCATGAAATATGAATTAAAGCTTCTGAATGTTATGCAGTTTATCAGGCAGTGTATACTTACATACATACACAGACTCAGCGTGGAGTGTAACACATCATCTCTGTGTCAGTGATCTTCTACATACAGCGTCTTATTTCAATGAACACGACAAACACACGTCAGGACTCGAGTGTGTTTTATGAGTGATGGATGTCAGTTACGTGTAGTGCGGGTACTTCACATGGGATTCACTGACAGCAGCAGAGGTTGTCATGTGATGACGGATGCTGCTTTCATCTACCTATCATTAGATCAAGTGTTTCTCTTGAGCCACTCTTAACTGTAAACAGTAGTAAGTACTGACTTGAGTATTTACATGTTATGTAACATTATACGTCTACTCCACCTCTGAGAGTTTTCACACTAAGTATCTACATCCTTCCTCCACCACTGACTGTATATGACTGCTGTAATCTGCTAGATATCGAGCGGAAACATCAGAGAGCGTTGTAAATCTTCTCTGCGTTGCATCATCACCTGGCAGCTGGGCTGTGACTCAAAGTGCCGTCCTTCAGGGATCTTTGGAGGAGCGCTGACAGCAGATGGTAAGCGCAGAGTGTCATATTCATTATGAATCTTGATGATATGACTGATTATATCAGCAGAGACTTTTTTCCTCATATCGACTTAAATGTGCACAGGACAATATTACTGGAATTTGATGCACCGATACTTTTACAAGACTTGATGTTCATTTTATGGATGTTAGTTCAGACTGAAATATCTCAACAACTGTTGTCCATGGAAGTAAAGCTGACACAAGAAGTGCCAAAACCTGCAGTTCCTCTTCTCGTCCACTTGAGGCTGGCTCCAGAAGTGAGTCAGTCTCCATAAGTCCCCATGTTCAAATGTCCAACTTCACAGCAGAAATAAACATGTTTACAGCCTGGTACAAAAAACAGTTTTGGTCTCTATAGCTAATTTCCCCGTTCATGACAACTGTACTGAGGGTGAATTTATATACAACTCACCTGTTCAGATTATATTAAGGCTTAAAGTTATGCAGGATTAAGAGTGTGGACGCTTTGATTGACAGGTGGATGTCGTTACAGGTGGCTTGTTTGAGCAACCAGGCGTCATTCAACCCGACTCAGGTCCATCTTTGGATTAGCCTGGAGCCAAGACTGCAGAAAAACCACACTGAGCTTCACCACGGCTCTCCTGTGGGTGATGTCACAGATATGACGTCCATGTTTTATACAGTCTATGACTTTTAATCTAGCGCCACCATAAGGATATTGATATTTGGGGCTTTGAAGGAGATGTTTTTAGCCATCATCAGGTTAAAACTAGTATGATTTATGACCAAATTTGTGTGCTTAATGCTTATTATCTAGTGTTAGCATGCTGACATGCTAAGCTAAGATAGTGAAGATGATAAACATACCTGCTAAACATCAGCGTGTTAGCATCTAGCTCAAAGTACCACCGTGCCTCACAGTACAGCCTCACAGAGCCGCTTGCATTTGCAGCAGTTGGCAGTTGTTGTCTTAACTTCATTTCTTGAGTATTTCTAATTTAAATTTAATAAACAAACAGTATAACTTCTGAATTTAAGTTGAGTCGACTCAAAAGCAGCTGGTTGTTTTATTTCCTCCATTGTTCGTGTAGCTGCAGCCGCGGTTCACTGTTTGTTTTGGCGTGTTTACCTTCAAATCAAAACGCCGTCTTTGCGTCATCACTCGCAGACGTCTGTGAATTCAATCAAACATTGATTTTTGTCTCGTGTGTGCAGCTTCAGGGTATTTTGTTCATTGTGTTTGATGACGTTTGCATCAATTACTATTGAAGTGAAGCCTGTTTTGCACGTCTGAGTGTCACCACTTATTAGTACACACACTCTTGTTGTCACTCCTATGAGAGTTGATACAAGATTGTATTTTTTAATTAGCCCAGTGTGCAGTCACAATCACAAACACTTGTGTTAATCTTCCCTGGCTGCATGTTCATGTTGCAGCTGAAGATTCTTCCTCGTCAGTAAGTGTCAACAAAAAAGAAAACATTAGAGGAAAGTCTGAAAAAATGAAACAAGTTGTTTTTATGTTCCTATCCTGTAAATCAAGTGTGCACATGATCAGTTCTGTGTTTTATACGTTCATAAAGCTGTTAAAACGCGTCGTTTATTGAGTTTTACTGGGCTACCTTATTCAAATCAAATCAAATCAAATTTTATTTGTGTAGCCCAAAGTTGCAAAACACATTTTGCCTCGGAGGGCTTCACAATCTGTACAGGGAGTGACACCCTCTGTCCTTAGACCCTCGGTTCGAGTGAGGAAAAACGTGCCCACAAAAAACCCTCATTGTTAAACATATTCGCAGTGTGTGTTTTCTCGGGGCTTTCTGTTTCATCTGACAGTTAATTAGAGATCAGGAGAAAATTGCTAACACCTGTGTTCAATCAGAGAGATCCTCCCACTCACTCAATCACAGTGATTGCTGCGACTTCTATTAATATCCAACGAGAGAAAAATGAGAGAGAGTGCTACTACAGATCAGAACAGGTCGTTTCTTTATGCTAATCAATGCTAAGTAATGTATAAGTATGTATTTAAATGTTATGAAAATCATTTTGGAAAATACACTTATTCACTTTCTTGCTAAAAGTTAGATGAGAAGACTTCATGGTCGTACGGTAAATATGAAGCTATAGCCAGTTAGCATAGCTTAGCACAAAGGCTGGAAACAGAGGGAAACAGCTAGCCTGGTTCTGTCCGAGGCTAACAAACTCCATCTCCCAGCACCTCGAAAGCTCACAAATCAAAACGTCATATCTTCTTTGTTTAATCGGAACAAAAACAGACATGTGAGAGCGGCATCAACTCACCAAACTCTGGGCAAGAAAACAAACAAACTTGAGGATAATTAAGACAAATCGACAGTTTGACTAAAACATTTTTCATTTTTTTATACTTATAAATATAAATTCAATCACAGATTTGTCATTTTGGCATAAAATATTGAAACTGCAGCAGCAACAAACAAACAAATCTACACCGAGCTGCATCCTGCAGAATTATGTTTCACATTTTGTCCTGATGGTTTGAACTCATGAGATGAGATATAAATCATGTTTTACAGTGTAATCTCCTCCCGCTGGGAAACTAGTGCTGCACTTAAATCAACCACAACACTTGAGCTAAAGTGAAGTTTTAAAAACACAAAGTAATAAAGACTCCCACTCAGCATTACCGGTGGGATCGTTTCACGACTCTTCATGCATCCTGATTACACTGTGGAAATAAACACACGTTATTCTGTAGGCATGGTGATGAAGGTGCTAAATGTGCATCTGAACTGAAATGTTCATCAGGATCATGTGTGGACCTTGTTGTGTTCATCCTCTTGAGCTGATGACAGTGTTTGCACAGGGTTTCCATACTCACTCCTGCCAAATAAAAAGAAAAGTGAATTACAGACTATTAGAGTTAACTTGAGTCTTGTCCATATTGTATGTGGGTGAGAGCCTGTAGGCAGAGAATCACACTGAGTCATAGCGAAGCCTCCAGCAGACCCATCAACTGACTATCACCTCTCCCCGTACAGTAAGCACAGGTGGGTTATCACTGAGGGGAGTCTGGGATCACACAGGCAGGCAGCTCGAACCGACAATATTTATAGCCGAACACACACTCGCACAAACACTAGTAAACAGCTTACTCACACAGAGAGAAGCAAACACACAGAGCCCTTCGAAGCTCTACTCGGCCTGAACAAATCTCTGCTGTCATCAAACTGAAACCCCCAGGGGCCGAGCAAATAAAGTATCAGGCAGGCAAATCCCTTTTTAATGTTCCTTAATGATGGTTTTATGCTCCTCAGAGCATCTTTGCAGAAGGGTGTGTGCGTGGGCGGGCAGGCTGAAGACCAGCTGAGAGGAGCAGCAACACGGTGATGCTGAGCAGAAGTATTGGTTCGCTGTATTTACAGCCAGCTAAATATAACGCGGCTGGTCTCAGAGTGTGTGGTGTGTTATGAATGAACGGCCCTGATGTGAGTTTTTGATGAATGATGGAGAGTTTCTGCGTCAACTGCTGGAATTTAGATTTTTATGAACAAGTTTATTTTAATGGCATTCAGCAGCGCTGTAAGAGGTGTCACAAGCAGTGAAAGAAGTACTCAGACCTTTTAAAAAATAACAGTTATGAGTAATTCAAACTGTACTAAAGTATTAAGGTGTTACCACTCACCTGCAGGAATAGACACAGAGGTCGTGCTTTGCAAGTTGGGTGGCAAGCAAAGGCATAGACCATCGTGTGCTGACTCCTGGCATCGCAGACTGGGCGGAGTGGTGTGGAAGGTGACTTCACTGGTGGGCAAAGAACCAGAGCTGGTGCAGGAGGTGGTGAGATACTAAATAGATATAGCTGGGCTCACCTCTACACATAGATGGTTCCCAAACTAGAGACCTGGAGAGGGGCTGGACTCTCCTGTACCAAGAGTCTCAATAGTTCTTCTGGGAGACTTCAACACTCATGTGGGTGGTGATGGAGAAACCTGGAGGTGAGTAATTGGGAGGAATGGGGCCTGCTAGATCTGAACCAGAATGGTGTTTTGTTATCAGACTTCTGTACTAGCCATAGTTTGGCCATAACAAACATCATGTTCAGGCATAAGGTTGTTCATTAGTGTACTTGGTACCAGAACACCTGAGAACGCAGATCAATGATTGACTTTGTGGACGTGTCATCAGATCTGCTGCCGTATGTTTTCGGGTAAAGAGCAGAGCTGTCAGCTGATCAGCAGCTGGTGGGGAGATGGATCAGATGCTAGTGTCTAACCTGTTCGCTCAGTTAACATTAAGCTAACAGCTCTGAACCTTCACTGTCTTCTTGGCCATCACTGACGGAGGACACACTGAGGGAACATAGATGTTAAAATGAGAGTTACATATTTAGATACGGTTCCATGTATTCAGCTCAGATATAATATCTCGGAAATCAAATGTCAGACATTAATATCCTGTTTCACAAAGCTCCTACGGTTGTGTTTCTTTTAATTAGTTGAACATGTCAAATTATCTAACGTCACAAGTGACAGCTTGCATGTTTGAAACTTGGTGAAATGTGTCCCAGGTTTAATTTATTCAGAGAGCAAAACAACTCAAAAAGAACAAGATGCTCAGACTTCTGAGAAAAATGTGACTCACATCCAAGTACCAAGATTAATAAAAACTAAATCAGCTTAAATGACTGAGTTGGACTTTTTCTGTCCTCCAAATGGCGACATGGCAGAAAAAGTTTGAGAAGCGCCGCTGAATTATAAGTTTCTTATTTCTCAATGCTCTGAATCTTAAGAATACTGATTTAGCATTTAGCATTGCACAGAACCAGAGATAGGATCTTTTATATCCTACACATTCTTCTTCACTTTAAAAATCTGCTGCCTACATTACCCACAACGCAACTCAACGTCTGACGGTTCAAGTCAGAGATTCAGCTGCATTGTGTTGGTAGCAGCTAATGTAGCCTCAAGCTGCGAGCCTCGAGTTCTGGTAAACTGTGAAAACTCCACACCCCGTCTTCAACCGATGCTGCTGACATCACTGTCACTTGAGGCACCTCAAGTGACATCACTTGAGGCAATTCATCACATTTAGCTCAGCCTTTATAGAACTCTTACCTATGCCGTAACACTCCTGCACTTTAATGTGTAAAATCCCTTTAAATATTTGAGTATTATAGTTTTATATTAATCAGGTCAGATGGGCTGATGTGTGTGTTCACCATATAGTGCTGCTGTAGTCTGTTCACTGTACACTGTATAGATGTTGCAGAGTCCTTGAGCATGTTCTGATAAAGACAAAGAACGTACTGTATGTGTTGTAATATCAGTAACGTGTCAGCTTCAACCCCTATAACAACACACACACACACACACACACACACACACACCAAATTTGCACACCACGTCAAAGCCAGTGTGACTTGAACACTGTAATTTATATTTGAGTTTGTTTTACATGATAACTGACATTCTTGAAATAGTACATCACCCATGTTCAGTAAAAGTTTTTGCTGATAACAAAATGGTAAATTATTAACTTTTAATGTGTCACTGTTGTACAGGATGTAACAAAGAATTTATCTCAACATGACAAACTATAATACTACACAGGAAAATATGTTTTTTTTTTTGTTTATAATCAACAGAAATTATTAAAGCATTTGTTTCCATTCCAGTTGTGTTTTTTCGTACATCTTGATCTGCGAGCAGCAGGCAGCGCGGGCTAGTTTATCGTCTAACCTCGTCAGATTCTGAGCTTCTGAGTGCAAAGTCATCACACACAACTTTCAGCAAAGTGCATTTTTCCAACTATAATGTAAGAGACAAAGAAAATCCTTCACCACAGTCACGATTTCAGCTACAACATAGCTTATATTGATTCTAAAGAACACCCAAAGTCGGGGCCTGAATGTAAGCTAAACACATAAAAGCTTATATTCATACAAAGTTTGTTTATATTCAAGAAATAATGTGAAGGTATGCAACCCTGTCTCTTAGAAACCATGTTTATATACTAAAGATTTGCAACAGCTAATATGTTTTGAATTAAACACCTGAATTATATTTTTTTATCAACATAATGATTTAAACATTTGGCCTCATGCAAGGACCGCTCTTACCCACAGATTCATTTTTAAGTGGCACGTATGAATAATTTATCTGTGGCATTCATACTTTGAATTCTCCCTGATGAACCGATAAAATTCACGAGCGGTTCAGACCTGTTGTATAAAACATGAATAGATTCTCAAACAAAAAACATTAATTTGATCTAAGGTCATAATTTATCTGAAAGGATTTGGAGTTTAAATGATTCATTAATTAAAATGAGATATATAACCAAGGTTGATGTTAATCGCCATGGTATCATATGTCAGTAGTTTCTCTCACTCCGACAGCTTTATGTCTTAATTTCTGTGTTGCACACTTTAAACATCACCTCCTGTAGGATATAATATTATCCCGTCTAAAATCTGCTGTCTGTCTGACCCCTGAACGCCTCTTATATTAGTCAAGCACATCGCTTCACCTTTTATAACAACCTCATGTCAAATCATTCCCTCTTCATGCCTCCGACTGTATAAGTACATCGTTGCTCTGCTGACACAACACAAGTTTGTCCAGTCTGGTGAATCTGACTTGGAACCAACCTCAAAGAGTTTGGTTAACAAAACGTGTTAACATATTTAATCTGTTTTCCTTGTAGTAATTAAATTTAGGGACTGGCAGCAGTTGGTTAAGATTGGGGAAAGATCACAGTGAATCTAAATCAGTGAAGTGCAACAGGTTTATTAACATTTAACTGAAACTACGATGTTTCACTAACCTTTAACCAAAGTGCTTTTGTTGACTGAACCTTATCACACATCGGACTCACGATTAGAACCTTGTTTTACGCCACCTCCCATAGTAATCCAGCATAATCCTGGCAACAATTCGCTTTAAAAAGTAACTGGCTATTAGTTTATAAACATAATTAATAGGAGATGGGGTTGCAGGCATGGAATTCTTGAAATAATGAAGCTTAAATACAGCTAACATAAAGCAAACGATTGTCACATTCTGGAATAAAAAGGTTACAACAATCAACAAGATATATGTGATGAAAGTAAATAAAGGCACAACTTTGTACATTCAGTCATGCATATGTACAAAATATAAACAGTAAAACTTGAGCAACTCCTTCAAGTGCTCATGTATTTCTGAATGGACATTTTGCTCCATTACAAACAGCTCAATGTTGTGGATTCGAGGCCGGCTGCCCTGTGTTGTAATACTGAGTTCAATTCAAGTAACATGCAGTCCATGTTTTATACTATAAGTAACTTATCTCCAGTGAAGTGCTCTGTTCCACGTTTTCCTCCAGCAGAGGTTTTATGCTCCCGTTTTTTGTTCCATTGAGAAGCAATGGTACAGTCAGCATGGACCCATTGACTTGATCTTTTCCTTTCGTGTCCCCGGCTTTGTCCCTCTTTTCTGGGGACAGCGGCTCTGTTGCTCCTGGAGTCGCTCCTCTTTCTGTGAACAGCGGCTGTGAGCACTGTGGCTTGAAGCCGTTGTTGCCATTTTCGGCAATTCTGTAGATTTCAGTCATTTCTGAGACGTCCTCCTCGTCATCGTCCTCTTCGTCCCTGATTGCCCGTCTCAGGCTCTCCCTGGGCATGAGCGCCGTCCTCCCCTCCTCCTGCTGCTGCTGACGCTCCAGGGGCTCGTGGTTCTCCACCTTCCTCGTGGAGCGGCAGAGGGCTTTCCGGAAACCCCTTTTGAAGTTGTCTGACAAGAAACCGTAGACGATGGGGTTGGCGCAGCTGTTAGCGTAGCCAAGCACTACAACAAAATAGTAAAGACCCTGGTAGTCTGGGGGCAGGGACACCAGCAGGTTGATGATGTTGAGGGCGTAGAAAGGCAGCCAGCAGAAGACGAACACGGCAACAACAATTACAACCATGCGTGTCACTTTTCTCTCCGACTTCCTTCTCTTGGTTGAGGTGGCGTGGACTTTTTTGCCCGAGCTGCGGATCTTGAAGACGATGAGCAGGTAGCAGAGGCAGATGATAAGAAGAGGGCAAAAGAATCCAACTGTGGAGGTGTAAATGATGAAAGCTGCCCGCCAGATGTTGGCCGGCTGCGGCCAGGCAATGTTACAGGTACCTCCTGCCTTTTGGATGTTGGCAAAGATAACCACAGGCAGAACTACAAGAAACGAGAGA
Organism: Argyrosomus regius; assembly: GCA_946959425.1. Taxonomy (NCBI): domain Eukaryota; kingdom Metazoa; phylum Chordata; class Actinopteri; family Sciaenidae; genus Argyrosomus; species Argyrosomus regius. The sequence continues at coordinate 3,113,977 of OX336897.1, read as the reverse complement.
GCCCACACGGTGCCATTCACCAGTTTGGCCACTTGGGGTCGCCGCCACTTTGAAGACCGAATTGGGTGGACTACAGCAAGGTAGCGATCGATGCTCATCACGGTCAGGCAGAAGATGCTGGTGAACTGGTTGATTGAGTCAACAGTCATGACCAGACGACACATGAAAGAGCCAAATGGCCACGACTGGAGGGTGTTCTGAACCGCCAGGAAAGGCAGACCGAGCATGAAGAGCTCATCAGCGATGGCTAAGTTGAGGATGTAGATGTTGGTTACTGACTCTATCTTTGAGTAGTGCAGCACAATGTGAATCACCAAAGTGTTTCCACCCAAGCCGATGATACAAACAATTATATATATGAGTGGGATAAGGACCCCTGCCACGCTGGGACCAGAGGAGACATCTGGGACGGTGGTGTTGGTGGAGTTGGTGGCGTTGAACAGCGTCTCATTCAGATCACTGTCGTTGAACATGAGCAGAAACAGGGGGAGTCCTGGCGAGGGGCTGGCAGAGCTGCCGTTCTCCCACATTTCATCCATCATCTCCATCCCGGAAAGTGAGATGACACCCATGGATGTGCTCTTTCTGTTGCTTTGTCCTTCTGCCACCTCAGCTCCCTCCCATCTGTTCTGTTAGAGAAGAAAAATCAATTAGTAATCGAAGCAAATGGTTGACATTTTGTACATTTCTGAGAATGAAATACAAGGACATTACAAGCGTCTTCGTTTTCCAAGGACATGTATTGATATTTCTTACAAAGCTTTCTTCCAATGCTTACGTGCTGCTGATTTCAAAAGTACATTTCTTTTGAAAAAAATATATGTTCACCCATTTCAGCTTTGAAAACCATCAGCAGGTATGTTGACGATGTTCTGATTCAAGATTCAAGGTGTTTGAGCCAAACAGACTGTCCAAGTTAGTATTTTGCTGATATGAACTTACTTGAACGGTTTTCTTGTGGCTAATTAAAAATGACATTGAACATAAACAAATTCAATTACACATTGACTTTTGAATATTTCCTTAATTGTAAATTATATATAAAATCAACACAAATGTTATTGCTCAAAACACATACAAAACAGAAGGGACAGTTGCATCCACTACGACTAAAAACATATATAAAGTGGTTAAAATCAATAGAATATTCTTGTGTGTGTTTGGATTTTAGTCACTATCTCAACTCATCCAGACGTCAGCAGTGTATCTTGCGTACACATAAGTGTGTTTTGTAATGTAGACCAAGAATGTCTTTAATTACTTAGTGAATGTGCTGCTTTAAGACACAAAGCCTTATCTCAATCACTTGAAAGTTTCACCATCTAAATAACAGTATGCTGATGTACAGGAATACATAAGACTGCTGCAATTAAAGAGACTGCTGCATCAGGTCCTCAGTACACTGCAACACTTTGACAGTAATCAAAAGGCAAGAAATTTATTTTTCTATTTGTGTGTATGTGTTCCTTTTTTCCCCGTAAAGAGGCAAGGGTGCTGAAGTAATTAGAAATTATGTTGCAAGAGTGCACATGAGGGTAATGATGTTACAAACACACGCACTGATGAAGTGCTCTGTACACTTAGTAATAAACAATAAAACTACTACATTAAAAATACGTCTGTATTCTGAGGACAGAGGCTGTGGCTTAGAGAAATCTGTATCTTTGCACATTGACACTGTTGATGCTGAGCCAAAGCAATCATAAAATACGGTAATGTCCGATTCTGGTCTGACCATCAACATGCTTACAATGAAAAACACAGGAAGCAGGTAAAGATAACACTCAGAAACAAAAAGGGAAACGCAGGATGCAGATAAAACGATGAAAACCTGTTGGGATAAAGGTGGATATGAGATGATGAGTAAGACGGGAAACAATTAAAGCCTGGTGAAGATGGATGTTTGCAGGTGGATTGATTTGGCCATAGCAGCTATATTTGGTCCTATTGATACAGCAGACAAATTAAACAAAGAGTGTTCCCACACATCGGCTGTGCTGATAATTGACATTTCATTAGCAACCCAGCAGCACTCTGGTGAACATGAACAGGCAAAGGAGTGTTGGCTGTAGGATACTCACGCTTGGTAAACATCTTCTATACTGACCGACTAGTGCAGAACAGCTGGTACACTCACCCACACATTCACACAGTCACGTTTATTTGGAAATGAAGGAAACTAGAACCAGGTTAATATTAGCCACACTAGTGGAGTGGAGGGATGGCAATGTCAGACGGTCCATCACTGAGTGACATTATTAGATGGACTTTCTAAGCTAAGCTAAATTTGAATTACTTTGCCTGAAAATCTGACATTCCCATGAACCTCAGCTGCTTTATGTTATGTGTTAATTAGTAAATATTGCATGCTAACTAATAACTAACTAACTAACTAACTAACTAATGCACTAATTGCGACAGAAGCTACAACTGAAAGATGAAATTTGTGGAATTAACACCTTCACGTACAAATTCATGTCATGTTAGCAGCGTGGCGGTCAGTCAGTCAGTAAACCACTTTGGTACAGATAAAAAATATCTTAATAATTAAATGGATATTAATGGTTTACAATGTTTAGTGCTGTTAAGTAACATGGTGAACATGATAAACTTTATAGCCTTCTAGACATCAGCATGTTAGCATTGTCATTGTCATCTGCACAGCTTGCTCAAAGCCTAGAATAGCAGCTAGCTGCTATCATGAAATTAACCTAAAATAATGAGACGCTGAATATACTTATAATATAGACTAGCTAGCTGTTTCCCCCTGTTTCCAGTCTTTTTGCTAAGCTAAGCTAACCTGGCTACTAGCAGTGGCTTCATATTTAGCATACAGACATGAGAGTCTCATCAAACTCTTTCCAAGAAAGAATAAGTATCTTTTCCTAAATGTTGAACACTGATGGTGGAGTTGGAGTCATTTCCAGGGTGCTACGGCTGATTTAAGAAAACATCCATGAAGCATATAGCACCACTATATTTGAAGTCTACAGTGATGGCACATCATTAGTTTTAATGGTGCACCATATAGAAGCTTCTCATTTCATTTCACCCTCCACTGACTACACAGCTGTAGTATTGAATGTCATCTCACAATAAAAGCATCATGAGCACCATTTCAGAAGAAAGAAAGTCATGTAGGCTAAGAAATATTTCTGACCAATTTTTATCTTTTTTTTCAAAATGTCTGATGTTGCTTTCAGAAAATCAGCAGTGAGAAAAACACAGATGTGCCCAGAGCTCGCTGATAGTTCATCAAACAAACCGACTGAAAGGTTATTGTCACCTCAATGACGACAGCTGCAGAGTCTATAATAAAAAAAAAAGGATTCAATCTCTCTGCCTTCCTGGAGTTCAATTTAAAAGACACATGAACAAAACAACCTGAAACAAGAAAAAAAAGCAACAAATGTATTGTGTGCCTTTTTATGAGACCAGAGTAGTTTCTTTGATTTGTCTCATTAATCATTTTTCAATATCTCCAGTTCCTCGTGATTACGGACATATCACATTCAATTTGGCAATTTGGATCACCATGGAAACCGGAGAAAGAGAAAACCGGGAGATCAGTGTCGTAAATCAAATAACTGGCAACACATGGCAGGAAAACAAGAATAGATTTTTCTCTTCTGGTTTGAAAATGTTTCAAAGAGAGAAAAAAAGAATAAAAACACCGTCTGCTGGTCCTTGGTGATGAATGAGGGCTAGAATAAAAGAACATCTCAGGTCGAGCCTCAGCCTTGTGCTTCATGCAGCCACTGAAGGACTGTTTCATAACCAGGATTAGATATTGGCTAGTATGCAGAAGCCATATTGCACTTTATTTGAATATCAATTATTAACCAATTACCAGAAGTTTCCCTTGTAGCACAGCTACAATGTGGAAAACTACAATCAATTGTTACTTGTTTAATGCTTTTGTGTTTAGTAATGGTGCTGCCTCACAGAACTATGCAGATTTTTCCAAGATCTGTCCCTCCTGTCTCTTTACCCACAATGTTTGCCACAACAGCTCCGGCAGCGAGCATGCAGATATTATATTTGGTTAGATCATCCCTGTATGAAGATAAACCTTTTTAATATTGCTAAACTGCTTTTCTTTTGCATACATATTTATAACGTCCTAAACAGAAGATCTCAGTTTTCATGAGTCCACTGGGCCTCAGAGAGACTTTTGTGGCATAATAAAAGAAACGACAATGAAAGGTGACAGAATTAGTACAAACGGAGAACAAAAAATTAAATTAGAAGTCGTTCTCCCTGTTTCGTTAAAGTGACATATGATCATACAGAAGGAGCTTTAATCTGATCCATGATCAGTTTGCCTGCTAAAAGGTCTCTATAATTTCTAATTCCCCGTTCATGACAACTGTACTGAGGCTGAATTTTTATAGAACTCACATGTTCAAATTATATTAAGGCTTAAAATATGCATAATTAAGAGCGCGGCTGCTTTGATTGACAGGCTTGAGCACCCAACTCAGCTCCACCAACGCTCCGCGTCTTTGTGCATTTTTAGATCAGTGTGGAGCCGGCGGAGACAGGACTGCCAAGGTGAAGACGACCAGAGCCTCCACACTGAGCTTCATGACGGCTCTTCAGAAACCTGTGGGTGACGTCACGGATACTGCATCCGTGTTTTATACAGTCTATGGATAAAACCTTTGTCTTCGTAGATCACGATTATTATTTATCCGTAACTGTGAAAGTAGTAAAAGTTACTTTTCTTTTAGCGTTTCCACAGTTACCAAAAAACTTTACCACCTTTCTCTGGACAGATGGATGGATGGTTTTTGACCTTTCATAGATTAAACAATCAAATAATCGAGGTATAGTCACCTCATTTTGAAACAAATCTCTTTCAAACCTGAACTGTAGCTGCAGCTGTAACATCAGGTTAGATTTCTTACAACTGTGACGCCTCAGAGAAATCAATTCATCAACCTCCCCGTCTACATCTCGCATCTCAAAGACCCTGAAGTCTGAAGTTTAATATCTGCGTTGTATTTGCCATATTTCATTCCGTCTCATTAGTCTTCATACTAAACACTGTGGGACCTTTCAGGCCTTTCAAACCTCCCTGAAAGAGGAAATCCATTCAGTTTGTAAATTGAGGTTCTGAACTGTGTCACACAGGAGCGAGACATCCTGTCAACCAAATGTCTCCGTCTGTCTTTTCTTTACATGACACGAGCGAAGGGGGCGTGTTTCTGCACCGATCAGACAGGTGCAGGTCATGTGACCAACACAGCAACACAACCAGATAGTCTGAATACCAACAATCAGTGACTGACCTGATCTGTAAAATCAGAACCTGAAGCCGTGTGCGACTAAAGACAGAATACTGTGTGTAAACAACATCTGGAAAACGAGGACACTCAGACTAAAAATGACATACGATCTATATTTGACTCTTGTGATGTCTGCCGCTTTTGACTGGCTGACCGTCTGATCTGTATCGAGGACTCATCTCTGGTGGTCATGCTGTTAATGGTGACACATTTTCACCACTTTGTTTGTGTACTTAAATCTCACTGGACAGAATTACAGTTTTTAATGATTTGCTTGAAACACACAAACAGATCACATGAAGTTTAAAATAATTCACACACATCTGAAATATCTGGAAACCATCACTGCCTCCTTTTCTTACAGGAAATGTAATGCCAGCTGGACCACGTTAGAAACATAATGAGGAAATGTTGTTAATGAATATATGGCAAGTCATAACCTGCTCATAACTTATATGAGACAGGCTGTAAACACTGACATAAAGACATGTACTTTAAAGTTATAATTTTAAAGATTTAAATGAAATCAAACCTCATTTTTTCACCAACAGCAGTTCAATATTATCTCTATATGAAGCAGTTTTATATGGCAGACTCCAAATCAACCAGGACTCGTGGCTCAGGACTGTTTACTTCACTTTACATCATAATGAACAGTCTGAATGTGTGTCACTGTTAGACAATTGCAGACCATAAGTGCCGTCATGTGGTAAAACAAACGTGCAGCTATCAGAGCTGCTGAAGGTCAAAGCTGCCTTATCAGACACATGAAGGCGTGCCGCTTATTTTTTTTTGTTTTGTTTCGTGGAAATTACAACAACTGTAAATGGGTTAGCACATTTTTTTTGAGTTCTGATCTAAGTGGTACAGTTATGCAAACACAATAACCTCTAACTGTTTAAACAAAACCATTTACAACTTACAGCGAGGTGCTTTTTTTGAATGAGCTCGCTGATTAGAAGACACAATATTTCTGATAAACACACAATTATCCAGAATGTAAAATTCCCAATATTAAAATCCCCATATCTGATTTATCAGACAAAACGGTGCCAAAGTCTGTTAAATGTGTTTGTAATGGTTATCAGGTTTTTAAACCGATGAATCAATGGAAGTCAAACATCGGTCTATTCAGTCTATTTATATTCTGTACTTGGAACTTTATTTATTTTCAGGTGTAAATGTGTTGAGTGCGTCTGCGGTCTCAATCTTGAACTCTGGAACTGCAGAGTTAGCGAGCACAACAGCAGAGACTGCTGCAGTCGTTTGTTTGAAGAAATCTAATTTTACTCAACATCTCCAACCTTCATAATGTAAATGAATGTGTAAAATAAGAAACAAGGTGTCAGCTTCACGCAGTTACCTGTTAATTTGGTTTTAATCAGCTGCAGCACAGTTTCTCTTTATAACTTGAATGTTTTTTTTCTCTTGACGGATCCGCTGTAACATCAGCATGTAACACAGGTTTTATATAAACTGACATTTAACCTGAACTTCACTTATATTCTATTATCATGTCTTGGCCTATTGGACCTTTGTCTTTTATTTGTAATGTTGAGTGCTTGGAGCTTTCTTCATTTATTAATTGCATTAAGTAAAGTGGCAACACTTTAACCTCCCAATTTCAGTCCTGATGGAAATTTCAGGACTTAAATATTATTTGGTTGAAAGTTTCTCTTCCTTAAAGTCCCACAAAGCAGATTTCAGACTTTAATATCTGTTTCATAATCTCTTTTATTGTGTCAGATTATGTAAGAGTTTGAATTTGTTTGTTTTTTTAGGTTAAGAGAGCCTATTGGGGCTTTCCCCGTCTCCCTACACAATTTTCATTAATATTTTAATGTCATTTATTTGATCTTGTGCAAATAAACAAACTCAAATTAAAACAATCATCAGTATATTACATAGTAGGACACAGTTGGAATAAGGTATCATAGGAGAAATGATAATTGTTGACAAATATGTACATTTATAAACACCCATAATGTCCTTATAGTTTCTTATAATTACTTTATAGTGTGTTTACTATTTATAAATTAAATTAAATTTGGAATTAAAGATCCAGTGTGTAAAATGAAGGGGGCTCTATTAACAGAATATGATAGAAATTGAATTTATTGGGTTTTCATTAGGGTATAATCATCTTTTTGTTACCTCAGATGGAGCCTGCCATGATGCACCACCATGTTTCTACAGTAGCCCTGAAAGGACAAACTCACACTGGCACTAGTGTCTTTCGTGCATGCGTTTCAAGGCCACGTAGTTTCTCCTTCACACTAGGAAGGATGAGGGTGATACAAGGGGATTGCAATCAGACTACACTGCTAAATGCTTCTAAATCCTACACACTGATCCTTTAAAGTTTTACCAAGCTTTTTTATTACTATTATGCTAGGTGACAAGGTGACAAGGGACTAAATTAATTATCATAATAAAAAATCAAGCAACACCAAAATGCTCTTGCTGATGAGCTGAAGGTGAATACAGGTGAGGAATCTCTGAGTATCTCGCTCAGGTTTGACTGCAGCTCACTGCAGGAACGGAAATGCCAACATCTTAGCTGTCAAGCGCTGGTGCACCGCTGAGCTGAGCATCCATCACAAAGGTCAGAGTCTCTGACAGCCTGAGCACTTGAAAGGTTCAGAGTATTTTCAGGGAGAAGCTGCGTCATCCTGACAGCCATGCAGCTCAGATAAATAGATGAATTCAGGTACAGAGAGTTTACACCAAGGGGCATTGGTTCGGTTTCAGTACAAATTTGAAATGATGACTCGAGTCATCCAAGACCCCGAGCTGACTCGCATTTTGTCAGTTGGATTTTACATCAGTGTGCACGGAGAACGGAGGGACTTATTACTTCTGACAACTTTAGTTACTTGTTACTTTATAAATGGAGGTTTTTGCATGGACATATGAAGGGCTTATAAACTTATCAATTAGTTAATAAATCAATCAACTGTTTGAATATTCAAAGTAATTTCTCATGCAAAAATATTTCATGGTTCCAGCTTCTGATTCCAGTGCTGATTTGCTGCTTTTTCCTTCTCATGTTGTCTTTTTCTCTTGATGGTTTGATGAAGATTTTAGTGCCACCTACTATTTATCTTGATGCACTAACTCCTAACAACACAACAAAAATTGCTTTTCCTTTTGCCGCTTTCTGGAAATTCTGTTCAAATCTGTGTTTCTACATTTGAATGGAAACTTACAGTGACATTTTTAGCCACAGCATGCAGCTAAAAGGTTGTAAAAACCCGACCGGAAAGCTGTACTGCTCAGCACCAGCAGACAGACACAATTAGACAGTAGCTGGTGAACATAGTTGCACATTTAGCAGCAACGGAGACAGATATTATGTTTGAGTTAGAGCCCAATAACAGAGCTAAACCATATATTGGCTTTACATTCACAGTATATGACTTTAAATGGATGGTAATGTTGCTCTGTAATGCTCAGATGTGTAAATAAGCAACTGTTTGCTGATGATAATGTTGTGTTCACAGCTTGTTTCTGTTGCCCCAAAGTTACCCAAAGAATATCAGTTATTGTAGGTATAGTGGTGAAGATGAGCAGAGCAACTCTTCTCTCATCTGGTTTATGGTGGCTGCACAATGAGAAAAAAAAGGATTTTAAAAAGTGAGTTCAACGTGTGCACATTATACAGTTTATCATAGCTTTATAGTTAGAGGTCAAAGATTAAAGCCACACAATCCAGTGTTCATGTTTACTCTCCTGTTCCACAAAGCCAGTCATAGTGGGCTGATTGAGTGCTCAGTACTGACGGGACTCAGCGTGGCAGTGAGAACACAGGTCAGGGTCATGGTTAAGAACATTTGCAGAGCTGTTTGAATAGCATATTTGTTAAGGTTTCTTCTGTATTCTCTCACCTTGAAAGCCGAGAGTGAATGCTTAGCAATTTGCCAAGTGGTTAACTAAACAGTCCTGAGCAGACGTGAGTGCAGGAGAATGGAAAGTTATTATTCCGGTTTATAACATAAATAGATGTAGATAGTTAAACAGAGTAATGGCTATTTTCCACGTCTTTAATTAGACATAGCGTTTTGTTCGCTTTAAGTTAACATCAGTGAATTGATAGTGGATTAGATGCTGAGTATTTTTCCATGGACTAATAGTGGGCCACAGCCATGGAAATTACGGTCCTTAATATATAAGTACAACTCAAACATCGTGTCATCAGGTTAATTAATAGCTTTAATGAAAAGTAGATTAATCTGGCAGCAACCTCTTCTGCCTACAACCTGAATTTGTCCTGATAAAATATCACTATTTAATTAAATGTTTTTCACTCATGGTGCAGATGGTGTCATTTCCCCAAATATTTCTAGGGCGCTACATTAAAACTGAAGTATATTAACACTACTTTTGAAGTTTACGGTGACGCAAATGACAACCATAAAGGCATTTTAAGGTCATTTAATTTCACTGCTCATAAATTACAAAGCTGTACTAGACAGTACTCAATCTGATACCAAAATATGAGCAAAGAAAGTCGTGTCAGGGATATTTTTGACCATCTCCACCTGTTTTTTTTGGTGGTATTGCATTTTTTTTGCTCCTCATTTAAATACATAATATTATATTCTTCTAAAAGAGAAAAACTTGTGCTGTAGTTGTGGACTCTTTCTTTAATCTGGTCATCAGTTTGTCAGGTTGTCCTGGCTGACAGAGTCTATTCAAAGCTGCACCGCCGACGCGTTTCACACCATGTGTTGTCTTTCACACATCAACAGGAACATAAGCTCGGCGGCGTTGCGTTTCATTTCAAAGTTTGACAATGGTAGATTCATATAAACAGAACATGACCCTCAACAACAGCTCCGCCATCTTTGCTGGAGGAAAAACAACATTTCAGTCACCACATCTAACCAGAGAGGGAACCTTCGCTCATCGACACTGTGGAGGGTTCACAGACAGAGGACGACATTCAGAGAAGCTTTAATGAGAAAATCAGCTGAAACTATAAAAGAGACAAAACTGGATTCTGAAAAATGGGTGGGTGACATGTGGAAATTTTACACCCATGGAGAGGAGGACAGCATGCAGACGGTTATGGATTTTAGATTTAATTATTAGAGATTTTCCCTCAGCACTGAATAGGGCGTATTGTTGGTACTTTAAATAGCTCAAAATGATTCTGTCTGTCATGGTTTCAAGGATGTAGAATATTCTGTGGAACTCAAAATCATTTGTAAATGATTTTCTCAACCTGGCAAGAACTAAACAAACTGTAAGATCATTTCTAAAATGAAACAGCTGATTATTTTTCAACTGATTAATCAATTAATAAAAATAACTGTTTCAGCTGTGCAGCAGCTACTTTGTGGAGCCACCTACAGTTGTTGCCATCACAACATGCATTTTTATGTGTCTGCATGTGTGACCACTTATTCTATATCTGCGTGGGAAGTTCTCATATAAACATGAAATAAAAGAAATTTAAAAAAAGAGTTGTACACGCACTTTGAGATTGAGTGTTGGTGCTGTTGTGCTGTGTGTGGGCTCGCTGCTGAGGATCGCAAGTGCCCCTGAATCTGTTCCAGCCATTATTCAGAACGAATCTGCAGTCCTGGAATAAGTCAGAGACTTGTGGCTCAGCATGTTGATGGATGAATATTTAAATGAGGATTTTTTTTTATCGACCTGAAGCTATTGCCTCCCTAAATACAAGGTGAAGGAAGCTAATTCATTTTATGTTTAATGAAATGAATTTAGTCAGCACTGTTGCCTCACAGTAAGAAGGTTCCTGTTTCCACCCGCAGCATTTCAGTGTGGAGTTTGCATGTTCTTCCCGTGTCTGCGTGGGTTCCTCCCACAGTCCAAAGACATGCAGGTTAACGGGTTAATTGCCCGTAGGTGAGAATGTGAGTGTGAATGACGATTTGTCCACGGTGTACACCGCCTTCTGCCTTATGTCAGCTGGGTTATGCAAAATGGACGTATATTAAATTACAGAAATCACAGCACATGTTAAATGTGTTTAATTTGAGGTCTAATAAATGGAGATTAAGCAATAAATCCCAAATAATGCATTTTTGGCTCAATCGCTTTAGAATAATAGTGCATATAAATCTTTGGTAGAGCCCCAATCAGTCCTTAACAAGCTGAAATTATGTACTAAGGTGTTGTCTAATCTACATATATGCAGCATTACAATGTGTCTTCTGTATACTGGACTACACTACAGGAATATAAGGTCATCTAAAACTGGAGATATAATATTAATGGCATGACACCCACAGATTTGATCCCATTGCTCCCACCATGGGCAGTGAGTGAAACCAAAATGTGAAACAATCCAACTGTGGAGTCATCTAATCAAAATGGCAGAGCACCTGCCAAAAAACAAAGCAATTCAAAGTGCTCCATATGAGATAGAAAGAAAAACAATATAAAAAGACACATAAATGATTAAAAAGAGTACAACGAATTTAAATAAAGATCAAAAGAAGCTAATATAGAATAAGTCATTCAAACAGAAGAGTAAAGGTTACAACAGTTAAGCAGTTTTAAGCCCTACATTTAACAGAACTGAGCTTCGAAGAAGACCTCAGGTTTTCTGGGAGTTTATTCCAGATATGTGGTGCATAACAACTGAATACTGCTTCTGCATGTGTAGTTTAGACTCTTACTTCATGAACCAGCAAAAGTATTTAAAAATCAATTCTTTGTTAAACAGGAAGTCGGTGTAAAGATCTGAGAGCTGGACTGATCGGTCTCTTCTCGTCCCTGCAGCTGTCTGATAGACATTTCAGTGAAGTTTCTTTTAGTCCTGCTGAGATATACGTCCTCTGATCCTTGATATATCTTTAAGGTGAGAGCGGAATGATTTTATAATTGTCTTTATGTGGATGTTGAAGTGAAAATTCATTCTGAGGCTTCAGAGGAGTGAAGAAGGTTTCTCCTCTGGGCTTGCTGAGTCACAGAGACTTAATGAACCCAATTAATTCACACACAGTCTGCCATCCAGTTCTGGCTTTGGTTTTAAGCTTTGCTGACCTTTTTCTGTGTGTGAGGCAGATGCCAATCTCAAGGACTGAAGGAAGAGAAACATCAGAGCGGGATGGAAATTTCCCGTGCACCTGTAATGTTATCTTTTTTCAGCTTCGCTTCCAAGGGAAAAGCCTCTTTCAGACATGAACCTCTTTACATAATTGTGCCGGCAATTTCATACGTCAATCTCATGTCTGAATACACGCCTGTTACTTTTACTACCAACTGCAGTCTGACGACGACGGACCTGGATCACTTTCAACACGGCAAATGTGGCAAATATGATCAGATTAACGTAAACGTGAGAGAGATTAGACACACGTGTTGTTCGCCAAATTAAGAGAAATGTAAAAAAAATGATCAGTGAAGTATCATCATCATAGAAAATCAATTTAAGGATACTGTTATTGAGGAGAGACTCATGTCTGTATGTAAATATAACGCTACAGCCAGCAGCTAATTAGCATAACTTAGCATAAAGACGGGAAACAGCTAGCCTGGCTCTATCTAACATGAAAAAATCCACCTATAAAGCTCACCAACACGAATCTTGTTTAACCTGTAAAAAAATTAAGATCTATCAAGATATTTTCCAATTATTCCTTGGATCAGTTGCTAGGCAACCAGTGAATAAAATTGTTTTTATGTTTCAAACAACATCAGGAATAATCAGGCTAACTATCTTTATGCTAAGTTAACCAGCTGCTGGCTGTGCCTTCATATTTAACATACAGATATGAGAACTCAGGCAGGCAGCCAATAAACAAATTTCCTAAAATTTCAAACTATTTCTTTAAATTATGAAACTGATGAGAAGCACTTTTGATGGCCGTTAATTGAGCAAAAATAAGTTTTATCAGAGATGCAGCTGGTGAGAGAAAACACTCTTCTTCTGTCACAACATTTAACTTTCCATCTCACCGCTTTTTCCAGCAGTGATGCTGCTTTCAAATAACACGCGAGCACTTGGCTCTTAAATGTCGTGTCCTGAATGAATAAAACCACATGGAACATTTACATAAAAAGCTTTAACCGCTTCATGAAGCCAGAGATGTTACATATTTCTAAAGAAGAAAGAACTCTTTAACCTCAAAGTCTAACTAGCTACAATAATGTTGTTATTCCTAAACGCTGCTTTTTTCTTTGACAAGGCACCAGGTTGTGAGATTTTACGCATCATTCTGCCTTGTTGACCTCCTAAAAGGCAATTTTGCCTGAAATTATGCTGTGGGTTGTGCTGATTAACTTCCCACCTGTGGTGATTTGTGTCTGATTCACTTTGTGGATGGACAGATGCAAGCATAATTTTGCTATTAGAGTGTGAATTCATTTTAATATCATATTCCAGGATCACACATTTAATCTTCCATATGTTTTTTTTTTACTATTCTAGATGTAAAATGTAAAAATATTCAAATGCAACATAAAGATGCTGCATTTCACAACACGAGTGGCCTCACATGGAGGAGACGTGATGTGGTTTCACTCTTCTGAAGTGAACCAAACAAATTGTATCAGCTTGTAATCAAACTCACACTGTCATAAACACAGTGGGGGGACAAGCTCCCACAAGCTGAAAAAATCATGATATAATTCTCAGAACAAGATCCAGTGGTTCACAGTCCTCGTGTGTAAATGAATGATTCATTTGAACAAAGCTGCTCGCAGCGTTCCAGTAAACAAAAACATTAATAATTGAAGCTTGGTCCATATGATTCACCTCTGGATAGATAGAAAAGACATATTTAGGCTTATTATCTAAAAATGTGGCACCAAAACAAAACTCAGTTACATCTGTGCATTTTTGTTGAGGTTGAACACAAACATCCCTGCAGCTATAAATAAATGATCACTACATGTTACCAGTTTTTATCACGCAGATGTTCAAACCCTCATAAATATCCACTGCTGTAGAAAGTCATTGTAAAAAACAGCTGTAATACTATCAAACAGGTCTTCATAGGAGAAGTTATGATCGGGGACAAATCCTGCATATTATTAAACACATGAAATATCCTCATATCTATGTACAACTTCATTATAGTGTGACATTGTTGTCTACACACACCACACACAAGCTCACTGTCTTTAACTTTCACACACACACACACACACACACACACACACACACACACACAACCAGACACACACACACAAACACACACAGATTAGGTTACTGTGCCAATATCTTAATTATGTTTGAGGTGAGTTGGACTCAAGTGGAAACATCCATTAGTCAGTCTCTCTTAATGCAGCCCATTCATTTAAATATATGCTTTATGATAGACAGGCTGCTAACCTCGGACATTTAAACTTTTAAAAGATTCTTATTAAAGGATACTAAATTGTACACTAGCTCTTCAGAGCACTGCTGTGTCTCACTTTGTGTACTTCCATACTAACACTGTTTTAAGTACATAACTGTGTTCACACTGTCAGTTTTGGTAAAATGCAGTTTACTGTGAGTGCCCAGATCGTGCACTAACGGTGAAAAAGATGAGTGTGGAACGCCGGACGCTTCTCGCCCTCAGTGGTCGCCATTTTGCATACGTAGCGGAAGGGGAGGAACTACCGACATCGTGAAAATGGCGGCCAAGGAAGCTGCTGGAGCTGAAGATGAATATCGCGATATTCAAGCTAGTAAGTTGTACATATGTTTTATGTTTATATTTTGGCCATCAAATGAAGGCGCTAATGCTCCGCACAGTGGCAATTTGGTGAAGAAGAAAAATCTGTAAAATGTTGCGATTGTCATTTCTGCTAAGTTCACAACAGCTGAATTGAGACAAGACTAACCTGCTGGAATAAGTACTACTAATTAGTGCCAGGATGTACATAGTGTACTACATGGAAGTGCACTAACTAACTAACTACGTATTTCTCTGTAGAGATTTATTAAGAGGCTAGTGGGATTTACCTTTCACGTAGAGCTAGATCAAAAACCACAAAGATGCAAAACAACCACAAAATGAAGCAAGAAATACTAAAAGACCACTGAGAGAACAAGACAACAAACGACAACAAAAAGATTCAAAACAACCACACAGATACATAAAATGAACATTAAGTGATGCAAAACAACTAAAAGGATAAAAAAATAAAAAGACTACAAAAACACAGAAAATGACCAGAAAGAGATGCAAAAGGACTGAGATGGGGAAAAAACAAAGACAAGCAAAACAAGAGATGCAGAACCACTCAGAATAAATGCAGACAACAACAAAGAGATGTTAAGTGACTACAAAGGCAAAAAGAGATGGAAAACAACCACAGAGATACACCAGAAAGAGATACAAAACGACAAAGAGATGTTAATAACTACAAAAAGACAACAAAAAAATTACTCAAAGAAGCAAAACGTCTCAGAAGAGACACAAGACAAATACACAGAATGACTTGTTGACTTGGTGAGATGCAAAACGACTAAAAAAGAGACACAAAATAAGCAAAAAGAAAGCAAATCAACCTGAAAAAGAGAAAAACTAAACAGGAATGCACACAGAGAGATGAAGATGACCACTAAAAACTAGTAGCTGTGTCATTCGTGGTCGTTTTGTGTCTTTTTTAGGCTCTTTCCTGAGGAGGAGGGTTGAGGGAGCCTTGTCTTATAATCTGGACATGATATTTACTTATTTAATAGTTATTTATATCAGGTATTGTTTGATATTATAACGGTTAAAGTTAGTTTATTTGGCATTGGGATTATTTGACACTGAATAAATTATCTATATTATAATGTGCAGATTATGATTTGACACGAATCAGGGCTTAAATTTAACTCTTAATGAATTAATTACAAATTAAACATTACACATTTGAATCTGATCTCCAGCCTGCCCACCATTCAAACACACTCCTGCAGTAATGGAAACACATTTAAAGGATGTTTGTGTTTCTATTCTTGGTTTTGATGAGCGATCACACACACATCATCACATCAGTCCACAACAGACTGCTGACTCTTTGGTCCAGCGGATTGAATTCATAAATCTGACTGAAAGTCGTGTAAAATAATCATGCAGGTACTCTGTGAACTCACCTTTAAACTGAGACTTTCCAAACCACGATCCTCCTGAGCTCTCGTCCGGTCTGATTTAGGATTTAAAGATGAAACAACGCGAGAAGATGTGCAGGTGCGCTTCGTTTATTCCGTGTCAGGACGTGTTTTATTCTCATCCTCAGCCGCCGAACAGTCCGCTCCGGTTCTCCGGTGTGTTTCTCGGTGAGTTTTGTCCTCCCGTCTGTTCACAGACTGACTGAAGCCTGAAAGTCACCAGCGCAACATTATAACTGCACGCAGGTCGCACCGTCTCTTGCTTGTAACTAGGTAACAGCTCTGCCTGCTGCACAGAGTCAAGTAGGAGGTGTTAAAATCCTATGGTGTGTGTGTGTGTAGCTCATTCCCAGTGTGTGCACAGTCTCCCTCTATGTGTGTGTGTGTGTGTGTGTGTGTGTGTGTTCTCCCGTAACGAGCCTGAGGAACTGTTAAAAGCTGCAGGTTCCACTAGAACATTTAAGATACAACAAAGATGTGTCAAACTGTTTTATAAAACTATCCTGAGTTATTTAAAGCTGTCATACTATTTATAGTCTGTAGCCTGGTCAGTAATTACCTCTCTGTGCCTGTAGTAGTACTCATTGTAGGTGGCGGAGTCCACCATTCACTGGAAGTGAGTTAGTGTTTTAATTACACTCAGTTATTTAAAGTAAAGCAGTCTAACACAACAATCCAGTAATAAATACACCATTCATGAAGGTTTTAGTAATACCACTGTGGTAAATATGTTCAGCTGTACTCGAGTATTTGTTCTGATTACATTACTTATAATCAAAAACTAGTTTACAACTTTGCTAACAGCCAAACATCAACAAGGTCACCAACAGCAGACATAGCAGCCAGCTAATATTACTGACTAGTCCAACAGCAGTCAGCCCAGCTCGGCGTCTGTCTTTCAGCCTTTTATTTCACCAAGCTCTCACCAACCACTAAAAGTCAGTCCCAGATTTACTCTCGTCCGGCGGCTTCTTGCTCGCTCACTCTCTCCTTTTCTCTTCTTAGCTTCCTCCGTCAACTTTCTCTTCGCTCTCTTCTCCTCTGTCATTATGTCCATAGAGGCTGCTGAGCCCGGTTACATTGAAGGCTCGCCCAGCTCCGGTTCTGGCACGACCCCTGTTAAATTATTATGGGAGAAAAGTTACACAATGAGGATTAAATGGGGTGTTGATTCAGCTGTACCTTGCTTGTAGGTTTTAATGTCATCTAGCTGTGTTATTATCAATTGCAATCCCTCTTCTGTTCCAAGTGTAAAGAGAAACTATGGTGGCCCTGAAACAAGCAAAAAATGTGAAAGTTCCCGTTGAGAATCAGTGTTTGTTTGGTTCACACTACTGTAAGCACCGTTTTTCAACAGTTTTATACACTGCCAGTTAGTTTATTAGTTGATTGATAGTTTGTGGAGTTAAAAACGGCAATATTTGCCATCAAAATGTAGTAGTAGAAGTACAAAGTAGCATAAAATGGAAATACTCATGTATAGTGCAAATACCTCAAAATTGTACAGTACTTGAGTAATTGTCCTTAGATAAGAGAGGTGTTTCTGTTCAGTTCATACACTCTACCATAACAATGGAACAAGACAAGGCTAAACAATAATAATATGTGAATAAGTGAAATGACTCATATGAAAAGAAAGATAGACGATTGTAGCTGAAACAGTCGTGTGTCGACAGCCTCACTGTTTACGAATGATGATTCTGACTCAAAGAGTTCTCTTTGCTGCCACAAGGACAAATTTCACACTGTTGGTATCTAATACCCTCATGCAATAATTTCTGTCTCCTCTGTCTGTTGTCACAGCTGATTGTTTATTTTATTTTATATTTGACTCTTCAAAGGAATAAAAAAAAAAAGCAATAAAGACATTATGGGCACATCAAATGTTCACGGGATTGCAGACAATCTGGTTGAAATTGTTTTTATCAATGGGGATAAATAAGAGAGGACATTTTCTGTTATATATTTCTGTTTTTATGTATGTGAGAGTATTTTTCAGTTTGTAGGATGCATTTTTGCTGTAGATCTGGCAGATTGGTGCCGAGGGTCTCATAAAGCTGATGCATCTTCAACATTTTCCAATAAGCAGTATGGATTGTGCAGCAGTGCTGCAACAGATCAATAGATCGTTATGTGCTGAAGTAGCCCTCACTCCAGTACACTATTATCTCTTCTCCCATGCTTTCACAAACAGACCGTCTCTGCTGGAGAGAATTTCTGCCCCTCCGGGGCTGCAAAGGAGGTCTTCACTGTTGTTAAAATGGCCATGACAACGGGGACAATCAGCCCATCTGTCGCTTGCAACAGTGTCTGTGTGTGGTCTGCAAGATGAAGATTCATCTTACATGAAATTCACAGTGCATAAGGGCATCCTCTGAAGTGAATACAGACAGTTAGAGAAAGAGTATCCTGCATGAGAAGGTGGGCGGATGTCTCGTCACAAAGAGAAATTCTTTCTTTCTTTCTTTCTTTATAAAAATGTCTTTTGTGTCTTTGTGTGTTTCATCAGTGTGGAAATATTTTTGAAGATATTCCAGGTGTCAAGGTTGAAATATGAACATGAAGTAGATCAGATGTAGGAGATGTTAGACCTCCTGATCACTTCTTAAAAATCTTTGTATTTTTCTGTTTTGCACAGATGAAAAATGACTTTTCTTTAATTGAATTCACTTGAGTCATAAGTTTGTCAAAATTCCTGTTTTCTGAACTTAAAAATGCATCACCATGCAACAATAACATGACAAAAATTCTCAATGTTCACTGTGATGGAGTACAAAAAAATGGTTGGAACAAAAGTGAAATACATCCCAAACTTGCAGACATTATGCAGAGAGAAGATACATCCTGAAAAGACACTCATCATCAGCGCCACGTCTTGTCTCAAAGTTTAAAAATCTGTTTCTTTGTGTGTCTGCAGAATGAATGTGGAAAAATCAATAAAGCACAATGACTTTTTCTTTGACTGGACTCACCTGATAGTTTGTGCCTCTCTGAGATTAAATGAATTTCAAGCTTCTCTTGAAGTTGTAATCCTGAAGATTTCACTCACCTCTGGTTACCGTGGTAACACACACTCCTTGAGCAGCTACTTTTTTTTTTTTTGAGGAGACAACAGAAGAGCAACTGGTGTAGTTGTTTACAAAAGTTGAATCATTGACACTAAATATGAGTCATATATCTTTTGAAGTTGCTGTAGTTCATTTCCGAACATCAAAGGAAATATATGCAAGATTAAAAAAAGAATCATGATACTTGGGTGGATTTTGCCTCACACCTCCAATGCAGCCAAACAAACTCATGTATAAATAAAGCGGTCAGTCAATAATCCAATAATCTGCCTTTTTCCATCATGCCATGAACAATCTTGATCTAGTTTTCCACATACCGTTGAGCAGGGCACAGATAAGTTGGTTACCTTGCTGGAGAGTTTGGAGGTGTTCATCTGACAGCTCACCGTGGCTGCTCTTTCACAATAAAAGCCACCCTGTGTAGTACCAATGTAGCTTTTTTTTTTATATAAAGCAGCAGCAGTAACAAATGTTCAGTTTGCAGTTAGCACAGCGTAGGAAGCTGATACCAGGAAGATGAAATTATAACTGGTAACACTGGATTACATCCCAATTTGCAATGTGAATTCACTGGAGTAATGGCAGACTCTGCCACTTATAAATAAAAGTACTGTGGACCATGAAAAGTATCAAAAACAGATTTAATTTCATAAAATATTTTCGCAACATGAAGGACCATTTCATTGGTTTGCATACATTTTCAGGTCTGAACTTAAAACTGCATCACCACACAACAATAATGAATGAGATGCAGACTGCTGAGTGATTTTCATTCTGCATGGAAATAAATGGTCTCACTGGGATTGGCTCCAGCCCCCTTGTGACCCTTATAGGGATTAGTGGTTATAGAAAATGGATATATGGATGGAAATAAATGGAAACCAATGACAGAACAGTAGAAAACATGCACAAGGATCCAATATGTATATGAAAATGAACAAAAATTTTAAGTAAACATAATTTCAAATTAAGGAGGTACAACACAACATTAACATCCATCTGTTAGTTAGCATTCAGCCCCAGGTATGTGTTGTACTGCAGGTCTATATTGTTTGTGTTTGCTTCTTAAGGCTTTTAAAATTCAGATTTTTCAAAGTGCAGTAGGAATCACATATTCCAAGAACTCGCAGTGAAAGAGACCTGAGCTGTTTGGCCCAGTAAAGTCAAGGCAATCTATCTCATTATTCAGTGTGGAGTCAGCAGAAGATATCATTACTATAGCTTGTGTACTGCAGTCTTTATCCAATAATGTACCACCTATGTGTGGAGTGGGAGTGGTACGACACCTCAGGGAATGGACTCGGCGTCAAAGGGGTCACGGACAAACCCACGTCACTCCTGCCTGCCTTCATCGATACAAATGCTGTAAATGGCAAACCAGTTCCCTAAAGGAAAAAAAAGTTTAAAGTGAAACATCCTCTGAATACCTTTTCAGGCTGCCAATGCAGACGGCAGACTCTTTGTTTCCTTTGTTGGTTCATCACGTTTATTCCATTTAATTGGCATCCTCAGCAAAGAGAGATTGACATGCCGGGTGTACGAGAGAGATTATACATTCCATTCAAGACGGCTGAAGACTCATCAGATCCCAGAAAACATATAAAGCATCATGTCTCAGAGTGGGAGAGGCTCTTTGACTTTTTGCTGTTTAGCTATTTGTTATAGTTCTGTATAAACTTTGATGAGTCAGACATGAACGATGAGGTGTGGGCGAACGCCCAGCCAAAACAAAAATCTTCTTAACGAGATTTCTGCTTTCTCCCTTTTAGCTCTCTAATGGGCTTCAAGGCCGCTGAAATCCATTGCATAATTTAGTCTTTTATGCAAAGCAAACAAAAGCAAATTAAAAAGGTTTAACAGTGCTGTAAATAACATGCATTTACTTAAGTGATGTAGTGAGGGTCATTTAAGGTACTTTATATACTTTAATTATCCACTATCCACAGTGACTGCTGCTGTGGTCCTGCATGACGTCCACTACATATATTATTACTGTCATTAATGTTACCAGATCTCCATTACAGTTTATAGTAACTTAGTTAATGATTTGCTGCTGCTGTGCATCTGTGTCTCTCTATCTCTATCACAGGTTCCACTGCTACTGTAATCATTTTATCATTCATTGTAATCCATTGTCATTTTTCATTGTAATTACACAAAATGTTTCTGTTGACTTGTTGACTGTACACGTGACATCTATTGCACGTCTGTCCGTCCTGGGAGAGGGATCCCTCCTCTGTGGCTCTTCCTGAGGTTTCTTCCACTTTTTTCCCTGTTAAAAGGGTTTTTTGTGGGCAAGTTTTTCCTCACTCGAACCGAGGGTCTAAGGACAGAGGGTGTCACTCCCTGTACAGACTGTGAAGCCCTCCGAGGCAAAATGTATTTTGCGACTTTGGGCTATACAAATAAAATTTGATTGAATTTGACTATTTCACATGTATTTGACAGTCGGTGTCAGTGATTACTTCAGACTACATTATGGTAAAATTGAATCGTAGTAGATGTAGAAAAAGAATCATAATACATATCAGATTGGCACTCGGAATATCGTGACTGTATCAAATTAGGAGATAAAGCCTTGATCTGTAGAAGCTTTAAGACATGCATTCTTATAAGAAAAGACATCCTGGTCACTTAATTCTAAATTCTAGTAACAACAACAATCTTTGCATGAATGTCACCAGTTTAATCTATAAGGCTGTCACAGTGACGTGATGAATGTATTATCACAATCTTCCTCTGTTGTGCACAAAGGAGACAAAAGTCATCAATAAACACTCTCAAGGTGCCACAGTTCGAAACACAGAACCCAAATGCACAACTCTGGAGGCAACAATTCAGGTAAAAAGTCTGTACTGGTGAAATGTTCAAGGATACAAAATCCAGGCAAACAAAGTCTAAAGGGCTCAGCTGCAGAATCCAGATAGTTGAAGATTGTTCGAAAAACAGGCAGTGAAATATCTGGGCACTGGAACGCTAAGGCTTGCGGCAGAGATCTAGTGGCCAAGGAGCAGTATAGGGTGTAATGAGGGAAATAACAAATAGGCGAGTGATGAGCGTGAGCAGGTGAGATCAATCAAGACTGGCTGGAGGGAATGGCTGGCTCTGAAATAACAGGAGAGTTAGAACATGAACCAATTACAAGACAGAATAAATGAAAGAAACTAAGATACCAAAACCATGACACAAAGAGCCGGTTTATGAGGTGTTGAGGAGATTCTTCTCAGATCAGATCAGTCTGTAAAAACACTTTTACCGCACGGTGCAACCAGAGCAAAGGAGGTCAAAAACCTCCGTACAGCCACAGTCATAAACATAGTGCAACAATAATAAATAGTTATTTTGTAGTGTGGATGAATCGCTGCGTGTGATAGTTCCACTACATTTCACAACACAATAGCACCTCCCTCCTCAAATCAATCAAGTATATCAAGTATAGTCATTGATGCCTCTTTCCTGGATTTTGAGGACCTCTAAAAAACATTTGATACAGTTAATCATAAACTTAAGTTACTGTATTACCAGAAACAGGATGCCACAGGGATCTACCCTCGGTCCACTGCTGTTTACTTTGTACCTAAATAACATAATTACTCTTAATCAATACTTGAAAGTTTGTCTTTGATGCTTTCCAATAATCTCTCTTTATTAATAACAGACTAGTTTTAAATACAGAAAAGTACAGTACAGTATACTCATTCTGGCTGAGTCATACAAATACTTAGAAATCTGCTTTGATAGCAGACTATCCTTCAAGATATTCAACATTTGACTGGGTTTGTTGTATAGAATGAAAGGTTGTCCAACTGGAAAATTATCGTGCAGTCAGCTTTCATGTCTGTTCTTGACAATGGAGATTTTCTGTTATACAACAGTTTGTTCTGACCAAGTATTTTGATTAGACAAGAGACATCCGGTGACTTCTGATATAGCATGAGTATGAATACAACACAACATATTCAACTATCACTGTACTTTACAGGTATCCTGATATTAACGTTGCGTGACGCACAAGTAGTTTAAAAACACAAGGGACAACCATTTACTGCATACTGCCGTTAGACACTGAAGATAATTAGCTGATAATTAGCCTGATCAGCAACAATCAGTTATCAATACACACATAATGAGACCAATAGTCAAAGCAATAACTAGCAGCAGTCAGCGTCAGACAACCAAGGACGTCATATGTCGACAGTCTTCTTGTCAATTCAGCATCAATACAATCCATAAAGATAAACTGTGTTTCTTTACAGACTTTACATTTTGGATTTTGTCACCTCAACAACCGAAGAACTTGCTACCAGCTTCCTTTAGTTATTTTAGGAGAAGACCGTGGGAATAAGAGGCGAACTGTTTCAAGTACATTTTGTTAATAATACTTCTGTACTTTTACTCATGTAGGATTTGCAGGACCGACTTCTTCAGTTTAAAGGTGAATCTGGGTTCATCCCGCTGAGGTGTGTCTCAGTAAGACCCTGAATCCCTTTGAGCCTCACGACGGTGTAGCCTGACCTCTGACCTTTCCCTGCAGGGGTTTGACAGAGATGGCCTGCTTTGACATACAAACTTGCAGGTTGTCTTCTCTCAGTGTGCTGCGATCAATGAGGCCTCCGGTGATGAAACCCCTGACATTCAATAAGCAAATTATTCCGGCTCTGTGGGATGAAGGAAAGGCGTTCCACTCAATTCCAAAGACATTCAGCTCGAGGCAAAAGTGGAAACCTCTTGCAGCTTAATGCGCCTCATATACACTGTCAGAAACCATATTAAAAAGAGTTTTCTAGCAACGTTTTAAAGGAATAGTTGTGATATTTTGGGGAATGTGATTATTTGCTTTCTCATTGGTTTATACCACTCTGTCCATTAAAATAAGGCTATTCCAGCAGCCAGTTTTGTATGGATAAGACAAACAAGATATAATGTGTTAAGCTTTAGAGGTCTCTTTTTCATTATTTGTGCTAAGCTAAGCTAACTGACTGTAGCTCCATATTTAATGGACAGAATGACCAAGAACATCATCAAATCTGCTAATCCTAGGGAGAGAACAACAACAAAAACATGGAAAACGACAAGGTAATTTATTAATAGCCACTGGAACTGAAGTCTGTGTTGTTTGTGTCTGTGTGTGCTGTTTTTTATTTGGACAGTTAATGGATTTCTGCCTCAATTCAAAGGTCTCTTCATATTGTCCATTGTTACCTTTTTGTCCAGGATACATGCAGGTTTATCACACTAATGAAAAATATGGACGCAACATTCAACAGTTTTTGTGTGTGATGCGACAACTATTGTGGATTTTTTTGAAAGGGGATAAAAGAGTTCAACCTATGACACATATTTCCCATGGCAATGGCTGTCTGACAGTTGAGATTGGTGTTGCTTAGAGACGCTCTGTTAACTTCCATGACGACGACGAATTGGATCACGTCATGATCCTGTGTAGTCCACGAATTGTTTCTCCTTTTTTAACAGGCTTACATAGTGTTGGTTTTGCACTGTTGTGATTGAAAAGGTAAAGATTTGGCTGGATGCATTATGCCGCTAAGCTTTTATTTCACTCTGAAAGTAGAAGCTACAAAGCTAAGCTAACTAGCCTGTACACGGAAGGTTGAAGCCAGACGGGTTAGCTTGCTAATGTTAGCACTGATTTCCACAAAACCTTTCTGATATATGTGTTTTACTCCTGCAGCAAAAATGTTTTTTTGACTGACTTAATAGCTAAAATAAGCAACTTTGAACTACTGAAGGACTGATCAAGGCTAGGGATATTGGCTTAACTTTGGATGGTGTAGTCAAACTTTGTCACAGATTTGAGGAATATGATGTCTTCCAACTGCAGACAGTGCAGTAGTAGACACGTGGTGGATATAACACATAGGACAGAAAGAACTGTGCAAAATGTAAAGGCAGACATCACTTTGACAAAACTGAAGATAAGAAGACAGCCCATGCTTTGAGACACAAGAGGAACTGTTTATTGGAATGGTGCAGTGAACCAAAACAGGGCAGAGATGAGGCAAATGAAGTGCATTCTGTGAAGCTTGAATAGCTCCTTTTCTGGTAAATAACACCATAGTTCCCTTTCAGCTGGACACAGGGGATAACCTAATGAGCTGGAGTGACGCTCCAAATCTCAAAAAATACAAATAAGACAGTCGCTTTGGAGACACGTAATGGACAAACGGGAGCCTGTAGGCTAAAGGTTAAAGGTAAGAACTGCATTGACCAACTGATGTTTGTTTCACAGATGGGGTCCAAGACTACAGCAGAAACAAAAGATGATGATTGCAGAGCCACTGCTCTTGTGCTTCTGCAGGAGAGAGATGTAGTTAGCATAGAACGGCCTATAATGGGCTACAAGAGCCATTGTTCTGCAACAGGTCGCTCCGAGGTCATACAGTGCCGAGCCATGATCGTGGAGAACAGACTGACTGTGATAATTAAACAGAAGCTGTAGCACAAAGTCATAAATGACACAATAATGATAGTGACAGAGGTCCTGTGAAAACATGCAAATAGATAAAACACAAACAAATTAAGAAAATATCTTCAACAACCTGATGACACAAGCATTTAGAAAACACACTGCAAATGCAGACAAGACAGATAATGTATGGTATATATGTATTTGTAACAGTCAGAACCAAAATTTCATGCTCCTTAGAGAACATTAATGAAGGTCATTACAGTATTAAAATAAGTAAACTTCAAGTTTCAGTTCAACCTCAACAAAAGATCTAATTCTGAGTCCGTCTTTCACATGTTGGGTTTGCTCACCATTGTTTAGAAACCGTCCAGACCTCACGCCGACATTTCATTTGGCCAAACTGCTCAATCTGAAGTGTCTCAGTGGGAATTGGAGACATCTTGCTCACTGCAGGTTTTAAAAAAAATCATCATTATGAAAACAGATGGTTTTATCCTCGAGCTGCAACTACAAAACCTACAGGGAAAACAATCGATCAAACAATCTACCCCCATGATAAAACAGAGCACTTTGTAATGGATACGTGAAAACACATATCATATCAAGAGTTGTTGTACAATCTGTATGCCATGCACTCTGTAGACTGTGCTGTATACTGTGGGCATAAAGTAACACGTATGAGTAATCCTTCAGATTTCATGATGTCATATTGGCCTGTCGGTAGATCCAGAAGTTTGGTCCAGAGTGAAATACCTCTACAACTATTGCACAGATTGAACTTTGGTTCAGATATTCATGATGTCAAGTCACAGTGACTTTTCCTCACACACCATCAGCAGGTTGACATTTGTGGTTTTGAGTGAAACGTCTCAGCTGTTGGATGGATTGACATTAAATTTGGTTCAGACATGCAGGTTCCCCTCAGGCAGAATTATAATAACTTTTAGTGATTTTTTAACTTTCCATATTGCACCAACAACAGGACAGATTTTTTATTTGGTCTATGACTTAATACCTCCTTAACTGTAAAAATTATATGCATGTTTTTGTCTCCTTTGATAGGTAAGAAACTATGGAATATTAATCTATTTATAATACCACTCCAGAGTAAATGGAGATGCAATAAAGGAACAAAAATAAGACTCTTTTCGTCTCCTCGTTTGTAAATCTGAATATCAAAGGCAATGACACCATTATAACCAAGATCCCACTGTTAATGATGCAACTCCTTGACTGCAACTGTAACTGTAAATGTGATGAAAATATAATACTAAAATACAACATTTATACAACATATTCGCATATTTACTGTTTACATGCTGTCGGGATTTATAAATAACATAAAGCTCCTCAAAACATTGAAATATTAATAAACAGAATGAGAATTAATTAGTATTTAGTGACTGAGATGTTCCATGATTATAATGGCTGCTAAATATTGAAAACAAGGTGCTACAGTGATGAATCAAGTATCCTCAGATTGATCTCATTTAGACGATTTGACGACTTCACCATGTGGCTGTCAGTCCTTCAATACAGCCACCAGAAAGCTTCCACCAAGTGTGACGGTGCTTATTTTTCTTCTAGGTAACTTGGCATCTGTAATAGAGCCGCAGCTTATTTGCCTGATAAAGGAAGGCTGTTCAAATTCTTTCTATTTAGTTACTGTGTTTACTGTGTGTGTGCACTTGCGAACCTATCTAACTGTGGACTTCAACATCATTAAGTGTTCACCGACAGGGAACCAGAAAGCCAACAGGGAACATTTTTTAGGTCACGCTTCCCGTCACTACTTGGCTGGTGTAAAATAACAGTCCACTGTGGGTAAGGTAGGAATGTGTGTGTGTCACTGGGCGTGGCCTTGGGTTTCCCTCTTACCTGCCCAATTACCTCATCAACCGTCAGCCCTTACTGCATAAAACTCTGACTCAACCACCCAGAATTCACCAGATTGCTCAGTCTCCAAACAGAACTTTAGGACAATTCTCTGTTTTTTTTTTTTGTAACTTTATTAACCATTATTTTTCACTTTGTCACAAATTGTGATTTCTCTGTGTTTCAGGAAAACAAATTCAGCTCCATTTATTCAAACTACTGCACTCTTGGATTCCTGCCACCACCCGCCCTGCACCACCCCGGACACCCCGCCACTGGCTTCCCTCACCTGCACTGCACATTCCCTTTGTGTTATCAATAAACGGTTTAAACAAGATTCAGTCTACAGTCATTGTTTGCACTCGAGTCTGCTACCGTTCTCCCTGACAGAGCTCTACCAGTTCAATCCTTGCATTTAGAGCAGAGTTGTAACAATAAATGCAAACGCAGTGAAGCAAAAAGATTATGAGTAAAAGAAGGTACAATTTAACTTCCCTCATACTCCCTCATTCATTTTTGCTGCATAACTCGTCTTTAGTTAAATGATTCCACTAGTCTGTCAGTTATATCACAAGTCACAGCTCGTCCGATACTCATGAACACATGAAAACAAAATCAAAGGTGCATCTTGTGTGTCGGTGTATTCAGGTGTGATGGCTGCTTATACTCAGTGCTTATCGCTCGCTCCTCTAAATTAAAAAATAAAGCTGTTTCCCATGCTCCTTTTATCCGCTTTGACGGCAACCAGCTGCTACTCTGATTAGATAAGTCTTCCCTTTTCAGGCTGTCACCTTCACAGCACCGCTTCTTAGTTTCATTTAATACCAGACAGACCCTTTCTACTCTTCTGGCGCCTCATGCACAGTTCAAAATGTCAAAAACACAAATGGAGTTCAACAGAGAGAAGCAAGATCAAGTAAACAGCAGTAATCCTGTGTCTATTAACTGAATCTTGTGTGTATTGTAGCTGTTGATTTAAAGTGTGTAAGTGGATATGCATGCTGTATATCACACTTCACTTCATTTTTTATATGTTTACACTCCTCCCTTGTGATCACAGCTTCATAGACTCACATTAATCAATATTTCTATGTGTAAATACACTTAAAGAAGCTGTTTCTTCTCGCACAGCCAAAACCGTCTTTGAAAATGTGCTTTATAAATGAGCTACACGATTTTGTGGCATGTTTTGCTCAGATATGGCACCACTTTTTCATTTACTGCCAGCAGTGAAGCAGCAAGGAACTCTCAGCGGACCCCTGATCCTTTTTGTTCAGTCTCAGAGTGTGTTTACAGCTGAGACTGTGCATTAATTATGTCCAGTTGTGGCTAAAATGAGCACTTTTTTTTTAGGCAGAGATAATTATGTGTGTACCCCTCTCTGCATCATCTTCTTGACCTCAGTTGTCAGTCTTATTGAGGAAAGTGTCAACGGGTACATTTTTCCTTTTATATTCCTGCTGTGGTGCTGAAGGTTGTCATAACCTGATTAACAATGCAAAGCTGGAATAATTGGCCTTCTGAGGAAACCAAGCATGACTGCTATGCTTTGTTTTACCCCATGAAAAGTGTCATTAAATGAAATGGTTGTGTATTCAGGAAAAAATAATTGGCATTGATCTAATTATACATTATTTAATTTGCTTGATTTATATTACATAATGTAAAATGTTAGATGGAAGCAAAACCTGCAAACAGAACTCAGAAGTATATTATGCATATGAGACTCACAGGGGCTGGTTGGGGGTGATGGAGTGGGAGGGTCGGCAATTGTATCAGGTCCCCCTGACCTGGCCTGGCCTGGCCTGGCCTGGCCTGGCCTGGCCCCCCTCCTTGGAGAAGCCCCAGAATGTCATTAATGCTGAAATGCATTAAGCTGCAGTTCTTCTCATCGTCACTAGGTGTGCACCCTCCAATTTTACTTCTTGTAATGTGTCATGGGGACAATCTTCAAGAATCACCAGTACTCAGATCCTTTACTTAAGTAGCCAAATTGAAATGTAAAGGTTTGAACTATCACACTAAAATAAGGAAGAACCACTGACCGTATAAACAATGGACAGTGTATCACCCACAGGTTTCTGAAGATCTGTTGTGAGGCTCAGTGTGGTAGCTCTGGCCGCCACCATGTTGGTAGTCCTGCCTCTACAGCCTCCCGACTAATCTAAAACTGGGCAAAGACGTGGATCATCGGTGGAGCTGAGGTGGGCTGAATGACACCTGGGTGCTCAAACAAGACACCTGTACCACCCACCTG
Source organism: Argyrosomus regius (assembly GCA_946959425.1). Lineage (NCBI taxonomy): Eukaryota > Metazoa > Chordata > Actinopteri > Sciaenidae > Argyrosomus > Argyrosomus regius. The sequence goes on along the minus strand of OX336897.1, from coordinate 3,083,991 downwards.
TCAATCAAAGCATCCACGCTCTTAATCCTGCATAACTTTAAGCCTTAATATAATGTGAACAGGTGAGTTGTATATAAATTCACCCTCAGTACAGTTGTCATGAACGGGGAAATTAGCTATAGAGACCAAAACTGTTTTTTGTACCAGGCTGTAAACATGTTTATTTCTGCTGTGAAGTTGGACATTTTAACATGGGGACTTATGGAGACTGACTCACTTCTGGAGCCAGCCTCAAGTGGACGACAAGAGGAACTGCAACCTAACCTAAATCCTAGGTATATTTACTTTATGCTTCTCTCAAATGGGGCCAAACCTCTTAATACTTTCTATTTACAGAATATGGCAGAAATGGAAAATAATATGCATAACTATGTTTTCATTAGTTTATAATCACCTGAAAATAAGACTTGTTATGTTTTTGTTACCATAGAATGAGCCTTTTATCTACAGATACCACAGGTCTTCTTCCATGGAGTCCTCCATGTTGAAATCCTACACACTGGAGTTTTAAGTAAGAGTAAAGTTCAGATTTTGTATTTTCATATAATATATAAAAAAGGTTGTGTTTTCACAGAGTCCTGCCTGCCTCCAGACTGAGCTGCAGCACTTTGATAGTGGATCAAGACACTGAAGGGTCCTTGTTTTCTTTTTTATCTTAGCTGCAAAAGCACCATGACATTTCAGCAGAAAAACAGGACAGGAAACGAATATATGAATCTAATGATGTCTAACAGTGTTATGGCCTTTGATGTGTGTGTGAGAGAGACACACAGAGGCAGTGAGATGAGAATACAGAGTGAGAGTGTGGAAGAGCGTGAATCTGCTGAACTTCGGTGGCTGCCCTCCAATCTTTCAGCGACAGTTGTGTCATTAAGGACTCTGCAAAGTACTCATCGTTTTATTAATGAAACACCACGGATGAATTCACTAAGTCAGTCACATTCACATTCCAAGGCAGGCATAGTATGCAGAGGCAAGATGTGATAAAAACAGTGTGAGATCTCCACCCAGAAAGGAGGAACAAACTGTTCCTCATGACTCAGACACACGATTCTCTGCATTCATAAGCAAAAGTATTTGCTAAAGCATCAAATGTAAAAGTAGTCATTCCACAGTGCTGAAATGTTACATTTGAAATAAAATTCATCATAGATTGTTAATACTAATGCGTCATATTTTAAAGAGCATTTCACTCGTAGCTGGATGGAGAGGTGTAGAAAAGAAGAAAAGCAATGTTCTCATACACAAAGTTGTGTTTTGTTTTTGGACTTTCTGTTAAATATTGGACACTTTTTACACATTTTTATCCCTGAACAGTTATTTAAATTAAACTATTTCAGAAATTTCGAGGAATAATTTTGTTTTTGGACCCAAAACGCAGACGTGGAGGCCAGCGCAGTCTTAAAGAATCTATTACGAGAATTAGAGGAGATCACTGGAGAACAACTGCAACAGGATAATCTGGCATAGGAGTGGAGTCTTGACCGAGTTTTGATGGTCGAAGTGATTGCTTGATGAGAGACAGGTGCGCCTCGTTACTGAGACCAACGCCCCCGCTACGACACACTGCCAGAGAGAGAAACAGAATGAAGGAGGGCGAAAGCACAGAGATAAAACCTCAACATCAAGAATAACACAACCAACAGAGAAGGTCACACTTCTAACAACTCAAAGTTTCAAACCAAAAGTGAAAAATAACCAGTAAGTGAAGTCATAAATGTAGTTGAGTAGAGGTAGTACATTTAAGGACAAGTACTCCAAAATTGTACTTAAGTACAGTACTTGAGTAAATGTACTGATATTCCACCACTGATATTATTACACCATAGTGTATTAATGTAGCCTTGTAACAGTACAAGTAAACTCAGGTTTGGTAGAATGGTGCCCCCAACTTCCTTGCAGTTCACTACTGATGTTTTTAGTATGGATAAGGTATGTGAATTTCAGGCTACATCAAAAGGAGGTGTATCTATCTGTGAACATCAAACAACAAGAAATAAGGATGCAGGAGCTTTTGAAAATGTTCAGAGCTGCTACTTTATATGTATCATACAGCCCCAATACCAGAAAAGCTTGCACCAACAAAAGTTCCACAGGTAAACAGGTAAATTGGTAAATAGTATCATGATTGGGTATGAAAGGAGCGTCCTCGAAAGACTCATTCACAAGCAAGGATGGAGTGAGGTTCACCACTTTGTCAACACACAATTGCAATGAATATATGTTATTATATTTCACCATCTACAATCCATCATGTCAGTGATTGATTCAGAGAAATTTCTGCACAAAAGGAGCAAGGCTGAAAACCAACAGAGTACACTCGCAACCTTCGAACCCTTCAGGCAGCGCTGCATCAGGAACCCACGTGATTGCATGAAGGATATTACTACATGGGCTCAGGAACAATTCAGAAAACCATTGTCGGTAAACACAGTTCATCAATGACTTTGTCTGATATATGAGATCGACTCATTCTTTTTTTAAATTTTGTTCAGCTGCGAAGGATTGTCCTATTCATGCCCATTCATGCCCTAGCTGTTGCAGGACTTCTAAGAGACAGATGCCATGTAGCAGAGGCCAAGATACCCTGACTTTGTAGTCTCTAGTATGAGACAAGCTACAGAATTACTACATTTCCCACAATGCAACTGTCTTTGTACTCTCCAAGACTAAACTGAGACAATTCTGATGACTTCTGGGTGATTTTTCAGACTTGAAAAGCTCTTCTAGATCTAGAGTTCATACAACTCAACTGAACTCGTGTAAAATCAGTGGCGTGCTCCTTTAAGTTTACGTAAACTCTCTTCCATACATCTCTGGATCATTGTTTGTCGAGCTGTGCAAGGTGAGGGACGTTGATCTTAAAATGTTGTAACTGTTCAGAGACCAGAAAAGATATTTTTATGGTTATTGTGAAGCGATGATTCATACGCTACCTCAAATGAAAAGATTATGACCTCCTCCTCCTCCTCATCAGTGTTGAGAAAATAAAACTTGTGATCGTTCACATTTCAGACCCAACACTGCAGCACAGGTACTCACCCACCCACAATGAGTGGTTTTAAAACATCCCTGATGATCTTGACATAGTTTCAAAACACAAAATGCACTCAGTCATTCAGCAAACATCGTCATAATGGACGTGCTGTTTTGGGGGCATTCATCAGTCCCCTCTGGAAATAAGTGTTTTATAGCCTCTAATAGAGTAGACATTGAATAGTGAAACCAATGAGGTTATTTCTGTCTAAGTGATGTGAAACCTTCAACAAATGTCCGTCTGCTGGAAACCTTCACCGCAGGGTTTAGGGCTCATCATTCTTTGTGAAGCTAATGAGTAAAAGGCAGACGTTCATCACGTTGCTTTTAGAGGTACATTGATTTTTTTGTTGACATTTTGTCATCCAACCTTGAACACTAAATGACTACTTTTATCAACGAAAAACATTTCTAAGAGGAGGAGGAACTGTTGCCGAGAAATAATCCTATAGGTCAAAACTGACATTTTGTCGTTGATGATGTTTTCGGTAACTGTGAAACAGAAAAACAAAGAAATGTGTTCAAGATTTGAATAAAATAAACGAATGGAAATAACATTTTTAGCCATGCTAGCTATGTGGCTCTAGGGACTGCATTATCTCTTGATTGGTCCAGTCAGAAATATCTAAAATTATTAGATGAATGTCCATATGTTTCAAACTTTTTGAGCTTCTGGTGACTCATCAGTATTGCTCTTGTGTTTCTGTGTGTGTTTTGACTGCAAGCTTCACAGAACTTTTCTAGTGTTTTTGACCTCATGACTAATTCAACTTTTTTCCTGTGTGCATTCTCCAGTGTCCCTCACTTTTATTCAGCCATCGTTCTTCTCTACTGCTCTGCCTCAGTGAACCCTCTGATCTGCTTCACTTACTCCACCTGCAACACCAGCCATCACCACCTGCCTTTTTAATTCGCAATACAATAAACTCCTTAAAACAGTATTGGCATCTGTCTCTGTAGTCTGGGTCCAAACCAAGCAGTGAAGCCAAAAACTGCAGTTGCTCAAACGTCCACTTGAGGCTGGCTCCAGAAGTGAGTCAGTCTCCATAAGCCCCCGTGAAATTTCTCAACAACTACGTTGTTGTGGTTCAGTGTGTTTGGATTTAGTGGAATCTAAAAGTTGCAGATTGAAACCTCCTCATCTCAACCTCTCCTTCATAGCCTGGAGGAGTTTGTTTGGTTTGGTTTGTACGCTCTGGGCTACTGTAGAAACATCACAGTTCAACATGGCAGACTCATTTTAACAACTAGTCTTAGTTTCAGGTGATTATACCTGTACCTGTAGATATACCTTGTTAAGTTAACTTAATCTGACACACTAGACCTTTCATGGATTGTCACTGAAGACATTCTTGGTCCCCAGAGGATGAATTTAGGGACTTTATCTCTGGCGCCAACATGAGATTAAATTAGATAGATTAGATTAGATTATACTTTATTGATCCCACAACGGGGAAATGCAAAAGATGTGTAATATACACTACAGAAATAAAATAAAATGGGAAACACAACACAACAGAACAAGAATGATTACTTAGTTAATCAGTTCTATTAACAATGTTCAAAGGTAACTGAGCTTTCTAGTCCCACTTATATTGATTCCTTGTCTTCCTTTTGAGAGTTAAATGCTTGATCAATAATTACCAATCAAAGAACACAGTCGTCCACAGAGACTCGGTGATAGCCCTGTGGCGGCTCATGGTCTGCTTGGTGTGTCAGGCCTTTTGCAGTCAACCTGACCTCAGCCCCAACCAAATTTCCTGACAAGTTTAACTGCTACAGAATGACAGGAGCAGCAAGTGATGATCCCAAATGTGCAAACTGCTAGATGATCTCCAAGATGCTGTGTCAATGCTCTGTTCCTATAATTACCTTAATTATTATCCAATTATATCTACTCCTGTTGCATAGTTTCCAAAAATGTAGCCAGTGCTGAAATTATGCAGCAAAATATGGAGTGCTTCTGTAAAACCAAATATACTGTGTGTATCTGTATGACTCCGTGAGATAAATAACAACACCTGAAGGTTTGATTTAAAGAGGATGTTTCCTCTCTCGGGCTCTACTCACGGTACAGATCGCTCTGTGTGCACCCGAGCAGAAACAAGCACTCCCCTAGGAATGAGTCGGTGTTGTTTCTGGTATTCCCACCAGCAGGTAACCAGGCATCACCTCAATTAATCAGCACAGTAACTCATGTTATCAGCATCAGAGTCACCTGTGTTCACCTGTTATGACCTCTCTCTACAGACTGTTTAGTTTTGAGAATCTCTTTAAACAGTGAACTGAAGAGAGAGACAATCTTTGAGGACATCTGACTGTTGATTTAAAGACTTAGATCAACAATCTGTGTGTTAGTGTGTCTGTATTTGGGTTCTCACTGACTGTATAAAGAATGGACAGCATGGACGGATCTGAGGCAGGCTGAACGACGCCTGGTTGCTCAAACAAGCCATCTGTAACGACACCCACCTGTCAATCAAAGCGTCCACGCTCTTAATCCTGCATAACTTTAAGCCTTAATATAATTTGAACAGGTGAGTTGTATAAAAATTCACCCTCTGTACAGTTGTCATGAACGGGGAAATTAGCTATAGAGACCAAAACTGTTTTTTGTACCAGGCTGTAAACTGTGAAGTTGGACATTTTAACATGGGGACTTATGGAGACTGACTCACTTCTGGAGCCAGCCTCAAGTGGACGTTTGAGGAACTGCAGTTTTTGGCACTTCCTGTATTGGCTTCACTTCACAGCCACAGAGGTTGCCGCTTGGTTTCACTACAAGAGTTCACAGCAATGTCAGCAGCTTTTCCAATTTCAGGAACTAAGCAACCATTAATGCTGTTAGTTATACTGTACCTGTGCTTCCCCTGCTATGACAAGTTAATAAAGTTAATGGCAATCCATCTAATGATTGTTGAGATATTTCAGTGTGAGCCAACACCGACAAACATTGCCATCCCTGAATCCTAAAGCAAAATTACAAACAGCTTTTGGTCTATTTTTTAATATTTTAATCTTTAAAAAGCAGAGTATGAAAATAAAGCAGGGACATCTGCAGAGGCAGTGACAAAAGAGAGAACCATAGAAAACCTCTGCATAACTGGAAGGTCCCAGCGAAGGACAGTTCAGAGACTCGTACTTTCAAACTGTGGACAGCAAAACAGATAATGCTACATAATGTATGCATGATAAGACACATCGAAACATGAATCCTGTCACCTCTGTCTGCACACTGCTGTAAATAGATCTGCATTTGTTGCCTCAAGGTCTCTAATCTGAAAAGGTAGCATTAGCATTATCAGGTTACTATGACGACGGAATAAAACATCAGGACCTTGACTGAGCGGCCAAAGAGGAGCGTAACAAACCAAAAGTTTCACTTGTGGAAATGTGGCAGACATGTGGGGCAGAGAAAGGGGAAGGCGGGCTGCTATTGATGGAGCCTAATGACAAATCAACACACTTAGTGCATTTGTTTGTGCAAGCGGGGAGATTCTAAGCGCCACAAATTGGCCGATATCAAGGACAATTTTCTGTCTCCCCCGTCTCGCTTTGTGCACCTGTGATTTAAGCGGTGGGTTCAGAGTTAATGCTCATTCTATGTGACTGTGGGACTGTCAACACAGCAGCTGCTGAAGCAACCTTTTGAAGCAATTACGCTTGCTTTGACTGACGTAAAACTCATAGAGAGCAGAGCAGCATACTAATCAGTTTAAAGAGTCTTAAACTTCTCCTTCAAATGCTCCCAACGCTTCCATCAGACAAGCTGCATGGCCGCGTGGTTTATAGTTTGTATCTCTTTATAGTCATTTTAAAGCTCTTGGAGTCATTTTGCATTTTTTTGTCGTCTCTTTGCAGTCGATTGGTGTCTCTTTGCTTAATTTGAGTCTTTATGTAGTAGTTTAGCATGTCTTTCCGGTTATTTATGTCTCTTTGCAGTTGATTGGTGTCTCTTTGCATTTGACTGGTGTCTCTTTGGTCATAGCCAATACTCTTTGGTTAATTTGAGTCTTTATGTAGTTGTTTAACATGTTATTTTTGGTTATGTTTGTGTCTTTGCAGTTGATTTGTGTCTCTTTGCTAATTTTGAGTCTCTTTGTGGTCATTAAGCGTGTCTTTCTGGTTATTTTTGTGTTCTTCAAGTTGATTTGTGTCTCGTGCAGTCAACATGCATCTCTCTGTGGTTGTCTTTTTTGTGCTCTTTGTCTCTTTCCAGTCATGTATCTCTCTGTGGTCTTTATAGTTGTTTTGTATTTCTTTGTATCTCAGCTCAGCCATCAGGAATAATTTGGCGTTATCCTGCCCACTTTGGCTAGACTGCTGCAGCCAGAAATCATCCAATTCGTAGACAACCCATCGCAAAATATGAATGTGAAATAAATATGAAATTTTGGGAACAATGCATTCCTCATCATGGACAAAAGAATACGAAAATAGAAGTAATTATGGGAGGATCAAGGCGTCGCAGACAGAACAGCTGGTAGATTACCTTGTCTTCTAACAAATGCTCCTGATGATTGACAGAACAGGAGAAAGGAGAAATTTAACACGGGTCAGCTGAGAACGAGGCAGCGGAGAACACATTATCAGGATTATTTGTTCTGGTCGAACTCTTCATGTCTGCATGGAAAGAGTTTTTCAGTTATTTAAGAGTCACAATTTGTCAGTCAAGAAAGTTAGAGATGACACGATGAATGATTGGACATTTCACACTCTAACACATTTGGATAATAATTCAATACACTTTATAGATATATAGATTATAGTATATACTGTACAGTACTGTCTCCTCCAAGATAAATGTTCCTTCACACCTTCAGACTGATAAAATGATGTCATAGTGAGGTGATAATTACTCATTCTAAGGTGTGATCTACATGTAAAGAGCTCAATATACATTTTATGACACATCCATAATTCATGGCTGGATTAATTAACTTTTATATTATATGAAGTTTATCTGACAATTAAGCATCAAAACTGGACAGTTCATTCTTCAATCAGGCATTTAAAGTGAAACAAAGAAACTCTATTAATATGAATAGAGCTTCTTCGTTTCACTCTAAATGCCGTCATTGTGACTTTTGTTTCATTACTGTAACGTCAGTCTCAGCATGATAGTTAGTAATCACATCCTTTTTTTAAATACACATTGATCTTGACTCATGAAGTTTAAAATAAAATTTGACTTACTGCACAAAACTAACCGCCCACACGTTTTTAAGCACATGACTTCAGTTGTGTTAAAGTTTCATCTGTTTGTTAAACTTTTCTCTCCTCTGTGTCTAATTCAGTGTTTGAATTACAGCGTGGCTTACAGGGGAGCCTTATTTTTCTGGGGTGGCACATGAATGCGCCCACCTACGTGCAAAAATATACTATCACCACATTTTAAATCATGCCGGGAATATTTAGATCAGAACAACTAATCGCCATTCTCAATTACATAACGCTCATCGTAGCATTCACTTGTTAACCAGAAGACATCGTATGGTGTGTCACCCCCATGAATGGACAGCCACAGTAGGCCACAGCATTGGCCTACTGACTGTTACTCCATAAGTATTGATATTTTTCTGCCCTCATTTTGCATGTAGCTATGCAGCAAGACACACTTCTAATAAATATTTTAAACAGCAGTTTGCCTTTGAGGGTTTTTGTTTTATTATTTGGAAGCAATCGTGAAAATAACAAATTAAATAGTAGAAAATGATGACACTGGATAAACAAGAGTCATTATAAAAATTAATTAGTAACAAGGAAAAGCAATCGGTGAAAGACCAACCTGTCCTTACGATGTTATACAGTAATTAATCTACACATAGGCCACAAGACTAAATAGACTTAGATATACAAAAATAATATTTACAATGGTACATAGTTACTTGGAAAGTTGTATTAGCAACACACACACACTCGTGGTGGATGTAACAGTTTAACTGTAACTGTCAGAGAACTGCACCGGCTTCTATCAGCAGCACAGTGTCTTAACTGAAACTAACTGACGGTGGCAGAATAGATCTCTTTCCTGTGTGCAGCTCATGTTAACACTAATATATCTTATTCCTCTGTGGTGTTGTCCAAAGACTATTAAAAACACATCAATGAGTCACTCTGTTGCACTGGGTGACATGTTCCCTCATTACCATGATCCCAATCCCACGTACACCGACCTGCTGCTGCTGCTGCTGCAGAAACTAAACCACCAGATCAGCTGCTGAAAATAGTCCCTGACAAACGCACTACTTCCTGTTTGAGTATTAGAAACTACAGTGCACAGCTGTTTCAGGAAATAACTCAACTTTTTCATGACCTGTGCTCATATTCTATTCCTACAAATATACAAAATATACAATACAAACAGTAAATATGATAAGTAAAATGCAATATTGATGATTTAGACCCAACAGTGTGTGAAGTGTTAAGAAATGTGAAGCCCCACTAGGTGGGGCCTCACATTTAGAAATGAAAGAAGCTGAAAGGAAGTTTTGTTTCCTTTCAGCTGAAGAAGACACATTTGACACGACGAAACAAATGACATGTTTATTTGGTCAATACCAGAGTATAAGTAAAGTACAAGGTATATTTCACCAGTAAAAGTCGTAACTGCAGTAACAAAACCAGTAAACTGAAGTAAAACAGTCTAGTGTGACTGTAGAATATTAGAAAACTGTCCTGCTTCCTAATTTAAATAGAAAAATAAAAGTTCTCCTGTAATGTGTTTTTGCAGAAGTAGTATTTGTAATAAAAGATGTGTAATGATAGTAGTAGCAGTGTTGCGTAGCTTTAAAGTATCAATGACATTTCTGTTTCTTAAATGAATGTGCACACACACATGAACACACACTTCATGTCGACATATTTGCCATGCGCGTCACCAGAAGTGTCGTAAGAGGCTGTTGAGTGAACTCGGAGTGTCTCAGAATGGCAGCGCCGGCCCTTTTTTCACTCAGTTGACACTCAGTCTGTTTCCTGTACGGCCGTCAAATGCTCTGCAGCATCAACAACATGGCAATAAGCAGAAAAGACAGCTTCCTCTGGGGGAAAGGTATGTTATTATTCATTTTATTAACATTATTTTGTATTTTTATGGAAAACTGATGCTTAAAAACAAATGTCAAGGTTGTTGTGGGATGATTTTGGGGTATTTTTGGTCAAATTAGTATCTATAAAACTCACTTAAAATGCCTTTAAATTAGAAATTGTGGGTTACCAACCTTTCAGATATGTTAATTAAAGTAACTTCTTGTATGTTTTGCTTTTATATAAAAATGTTTTATTCAAAAACTACATCTAACACACAGTTAACAGTTCTGTTATGTAACTTTTGAATCATTTAAGACCTTTAATAGAAGTTTTTTTTACCCCAAAACTTAAACTGTAAATCATCCTCCTGTACAAACACATGCATGGATTAACACAAATTGTCCTTTTATGGCCACGCTGCACTTGAAATTAACCTGCTTCGTTAAAAAGAGGAAGAGAAATTACTATTATCAGCCCATAGCGAACAATAAAGTTGTGGTTCATGCTGGTGTGTGAGAGCGAGTGTAGGCGAGGTTGTCAAGATGCTCCACAGTGCTGCTTCATGAAGTCTGTGCCACCATCCTGAACTGTACTTGTCTCAGTGTTGAAGCTTGTTGTTGTCGCCCCACAGCTCCACTGAAACTCCCCACAGGTGAGAGGAGGGTGAGTGAAACCATCAGGATGCCCAAGTCTGAGCTGGAGGATGACATTCAGGTACTGTGGTGAATATATATCTCTCCAAGGTCTCACATTAAAATCCTGCATTATTCCTTCCCAGAGCAGAGCTTTTCACTGTCACAAACAGTTTATAATTGAGACGTGTAACATGTGAAGGTTATGTTATCGTGGGCCGTGAGTCACATACCATTGAATCTACAGGTGTCGTGATGTAATAACAAACCTCAGGTTCAAGCTGACATAACTGCTCTCTTTCTTAACTCTCCCTCTCTCAGAAGCTGAGGCTGGAAATCAACCACGTCATGCCAAAAATACACAGCCCTGAAATGAAGGAACAGAGGTGAGCATGAGAAAATCTTAAGAGCAGCTTCCTCTATGAGTCAGCGCGGCTTTTTCCTCTTATTAAAGTGACACTTTAATGCTTTTTCCCACACCACAACTCAACCCAGCTGTTTTATTGTGATATCAGAGTCAGAGGTCAGAACTTTTCCACAAGATGCTGCCTCTACATGTTGAATGTGTCTTTCCTGGAAAAGCTCCTTGTGCTTTGGTTCCCGACCTTTTGTACCTGACAGTCTGATCAGATGATGAGTACAAGGACTCCTTACAGAAGTCATTGATTTCAAACATTCACCCAATACATTAAGCTGACTAACTCCTTGAGCTTGAGCTTTCACGTATCCCTAAGCAACTTCCAGAAGAACCTCTGTGTATTGTAGTTTTGGCCTTACATACTGTATTTGGACTTAAGTTGATTTTGTCAATGCTTTCAGACAACAATAATAACATGGTATAACAGTGCATTACTTTAAATGTATTACTGGCATGATAGCTGCAGTTTCCAGTAACACCTTCCCCCACCCCAACACTAACCACATGATAAAATACTCCCTCACAAGTTATGCAGAAAATGTTCTGAGGAGTTAATTTTAGTTAGTGACTGAAAATGATTTATTCACCATTTTCTTAATAATTTCCTGACATTTTGATAGTTGATTATGATTATTAGTCTTCATTATACTACCTAAATTATTGTAATTTATATTTATATACTTAACTAATGGTACAGTATATTCATATAATATACAAGACAAAATGAAGAGAAAGCCTAGTCCACTAGTCAAACTCACTTTCTTCTTCAAGTTTATGATGCTGTTTATAATGAATATTGTTGTCTTTTGTTGCAGTAAAAGTGTCGTGAGGAACAGGAAGTTCTTACGAGGGAAAAAGAAATTCAACATGGACCCCAAAAAGGTGAGTTTATATACAAACACAATATTTATCATGGATAGTTGCAGATTTAATGACGATAGATCGTGTTAATTTCTCACTATGAGCCTCTTAAAGCTGACTGAATTCAGTTTGACCTACAGAGTTTGTGCAGTTGACTAACACACAACACTAATGTGGTCACCTGTATACCCAGGGGTGGAATGAAACTAAGTATGAAGGTGTGTAATGTCTAAGTTTGAATGTGATGAACTGAAGGATGAAGTGTTCTTTCTTCTTAAACTAAATAAACTCTTTAAAAACACTCTCGGATTAGCTGGAAAAGTCATCACAAAGCTGAAATGATCTGAGATGATCTTATAGACCATGATGCATTGCTGTAGAAGCCAAATGAGCAGTAACTGCTGACAACAGATTAGCTTTTTAGCCTTTTGTTGCTAATCTTAGCTTTTATTAGCATGCAGACCCGTTAGCTAAAGTCAACAAACACGTTGACACAATGCAGAACAACTAACAACGACGTACACTGAGCTAGATTTACAATATCTAGTAAATAGAGTCCTCAGGTGAATAAAGTAACCTCAATAACCTCCACAGGCGACTCATGAAAACCTCTTTTGTCACATGACGACCACCGTAGCTTCTCCTAAATGGGAGACTGTTAAGTTCACTGTACCTTTAAGTAAATACTTTGTAGCTTGTACTTTTACTAAAGTATTAAATGCAGGACTTTGACTTGTAAATATATTTATATAATATGGTCAGTCAAGTCTCTCATATCTTTGGTCAAAAGGACATATCTCATCGTCAAGCAGGAAAGTAATGAAGTAGTTAAGTAAAGAATCTGAATACTGTGTATACCTGAACACAGAGTACACTGCACTGTCTGCACAGATAGTTCTGGTTCTGGTTCTGACAGGCCACATGTCTGCATCAGGCTTCAGTCACAGTGAAGGTACAGTAGGTGGATTTTTACTTTTACCCACTTGAGCTCCTCTGGATCTGAAGGTCAACAGACTGACGACAGCAGAGATAGCTCACAGAGCGGATGTGGATTTGTGTCTGTGCACAGTTTGCACTTCTGCACATCACACACACACACACACATATACACACACATACACACACACACACATACACTCAGACGCAGATGACTGAATAGCGAGAAGAACCACATCCTGTTCCCTGAAGTGGGGCAGAAGCGCCACTTCACCGCAGCAACCTCCGTCTTTTCGTTTCTTCCTCTGTTTAAAAAAGCTTGAGTCCCTCGGCCTGTGACCGCTCTGCGCTCAGGCCCGAGGACGTGAACGAGTGGGAGGATGAGAGGTTTTTAACACTCGTTGAGGTTAAGGGTGTCTTTAAGTGCAATTGATTTGAAGAAGTACTCAGCGGGAGGTAGAAGGCGCTCAGAAGAAAGGGTCATATTTTTGAAGATTTGGCTCCGAGCATCCTTTGAGATTGAGAGATTACGATATGAAATATTCATTCAACCTCTCTGATCTGCTGCACTTCTGATTAATGACAACAGTGACTCAAAAGGAGACATCGAAACCATCCTTGATGTGTGATATGACTGAATTATCAACCAACAGATGTTAGCAGAATTTAAGTTTAGGCACAAAACACAAACAAACGTATAAAACATTTGATTAAATGAACTGAACGTTTAAACTTCAAACACTATGAACACAGGCATAACTGATTTGAATTCTCCTGTTTCAATAAAGCTTTCACACATATGTGACTCTTGCCTCAGGGTGTTCATTACCTGGTTGAAAACAATCTGCTGGAGTGGCGAGCAGAGGCGGTGGCTGAGTTTCTTTACAAAGAAGAGGGACTGAACAAGACCGCCATCGGCAACTTCTTGGGAGAAAGGTACACACAACACACACACACACACATAAGTGAAGCTGAAGGTTGAACTACACTCACATTATAATGAGTATGTTCTTCATTTTCATGCAGGGAGGAAATGCACCTTGCCGTACTGAAAGCCTTCGTGGGCCTGCATGAGTTCTCAGACCTGAATCTGGTGCAGGCACTGAGGTTTGTGTCACAAGCAGCCGTTTTTACCTTTACTCTGTTTTTCTGATGTACCATTTACCAGAATGTGTGTGTGTGTGTGTGTGTATTTTTACACTTCTGTCATCTTGCAGGCAGTTTCTGTGGAGCTTTCGTCTCCCGGGAGAAGCTCAGAAGATTGACAGGATGATGGAGGCGTTTGCGAGTCGCTACTGTGGCTGTAACCCCGGGGTCTTCCATTCTACAGGTACCAACACAAAGAGGCTTTGTGTCGCCTGACTCACTTCCTCAGGCAGTCCAATTAAACTTTCACTAATTTCACAGATTTAAAAAATTCAGAGAAAGAAAAGTAATCCACTTTTTCTTTCCGCGTGAAGCCACTTTAACTTCCCACACCCCGCCTCACTGATCACAGTAAACAGATAGCAGTGATAACAATGCACATCTGTGGGAAACTAACTGTGGCTTTTCTGTGTTGTTTTTCTGTGTGTGACAGACACATGCTACATCCTGTCTTTTGCCATCATCATGCTCAACACGAGTCTTCACAACCCCAACGTGAAAGACAAACCCAGTCTGCAGCGATTTGTGTCCATGAACAGGGAAATCAACAACGGGGAAGACCTGCCCATCGAGCTGCTCACGGTATGCAATTACTACCACTAATGTAGAAGAACTGCATACATTTTACTCTTTATACAAATAACTAAATCTAAACTTCCGGCTTGTCCGACAGCTTCTTGCTCGCTTGGCCAGCTCCTGTTCTGGCACGACACATCCTAAGCTCCCCGCCTTGGGCCTAAAAACCTCCTCTTCTTCTTCCTGTTGGTCCAAAACGCCAGTACAAACACTAACACGGTGCTCTGAGCTCACAGCCCGGCTAACAAACTGAGCTAACATGAGCTAACAGCAGCTACAGTTGTCAGCAGTTTACTTCACTGTCCATCAGGAAACTCTGTAAATCACAGAGAGTTGAGGCGGAGCAGCCGGAGGACATCAGAGGGAAAACCAGAAAACATTTTCTCCATAAAATATGATCCAGTTTCACCAAAATCAGTGAAATAGTTGGTGGTGTGTGACTTAGTGCTGTAAAGCGTTACGTACTTCTCCCGACCCGGAGCCCAAAGTTACATAGTGTGAGAACAGACTCCATTCAGCTGTCAGTGAAGCATCAACAGGATTTAAACTCTGTTATTCATCGAAAGTGAGAACCTGGAGAGGATCTTTGAACTGAAGGGGAATCTTTTGTTGTTTTGGGGATTTTTATTGTCTCATTATCATTTATTTTCATCTGGATTTTCAGTTTTCACTCTGACAGTAAACATTCGTCACAGCTTCAGGTTCTTTTATTTTTAAATGTTAACTCCTACAATCTGGAAACTTTTTTCCCCCTGAATAACATGTTTGATGTCTTCTTCAGAAACTGTACGCGAGCATCCGCAGCGAGCCGTTCAAAATCCCAGAGGACGATGGGAACGACCTCACTCTGACCTTTTTTAATCCGGACAGGGAAGGCTGGCTCCTTAAAATGGGTGAGAAAGAAAATCTCCTCATGTTTCCAGAAGAGATTACAGAGTGAATCTGTGTCATTTTCCCCTAAATCTTTGTTTCTTTGTTGAAGGTGGCCGAGTTAAAACCTGGAAGAGGAGGTGGTTCATCTTGACAGACAGCTGCCTGTACTACTTTGAATACACCACAGTGAGTCTTTCTGCTAACGTCAAACAAAATATGAAACTATCAAACATCCCTCTGATGGACGAAAAGTTAAATCTGTCTCCTCCTTCAGGATAAAGACCCAATTGGGATCATTCCTCTGGAGAACCTGTGTGTCAGGACGCTACAAGACACAAGCAAATCGGTAGAGTATCTTTTACTTTTGGTATCACGGTTTATGACGTGTTTCTTCACACAGAACTCAATCATCACACAGCAGCTGCTGAATGAATTTTTTCTAATACAAGTGCTCAAAACAGTGAGTCACAAGGCTATCAGAAGACCAACAAAGTAAACAGAGCAGCATATGAACACAGTTACGGTGCTACATGTGTGTCTCTCTCTGTGTTTGAACAGTATTGTCTGGAGTTATATAATCCCAAAGGACAAAAGATCAAGGCCTGCAAGACAGAGAACAAAGGCCGAGTGGTGCAGGGTAAACACCAGTCCTATAAGCTCAGTGCAGCCAGCGCAGAAGAACGGGACAACTGGATAGATGCGATCAGGTGAGCTGCTGATGCTGTTGAAAACACATGGGAGGTGCCTCCAGTGAGTCATGTTTGTCGAGGCTTAAGCTGGAACATGTGATCACAAGAAGTTAAGACAAGCAACAAAGATGATCGCGATGAAACAGAGCTGCAGACATTCGTTATCTTAAATCTAAATCTGCAGCTTAGTTTTACGAGGTTTTGTGTTGAACCACTTCTTCACTGGAAACAGTTTCATTTCCTCAAGTCTCAGCTGGTTGCCCAGCAACAGATAAGAGTCAAGAAATGGTCCAATACATAAATGTCAAAATGTCATTTTTACACTTTGAGTTTTGTTCACATTTAACAAAGAAGACGTGTAAATTGGTGAGCTTTAATGGAGTTACTAGGAAAGATTTGGTTTGGACAGAGCCAGGCTAACCGTTTCCACCTGTTTCCACTATTTGTGCTAAGCTAAGCTAACTGAATGTAGCCTCATAATAAACAAACTCTACAACTGTTTTTAGCTTTTTTTTGTGGGTCTGTTTCTGAGACTCCACCTTTCGCTTGGTTGCCTGTTCACATTTGTGCTAAGCTAAGCTAACTGGCTGCTGGCTGTAAGCCTCATATTAAACAAAAAAAGACATGTACATTGGTGAGCTTTAATGGTCTTGGTAGGAAGCTTTGGTTTGGACACAACCAGGCTAACTGTTTCCCCCTGTTTGTAATATTTGTTTTTTAGTATTTGTGCTAAGCTAAGCTAACTAATTCCTGGCTGTAGCTTCATATTAAACACTAAACACTAAAAAACTAAAACTCTACAAGCGTTTTTAGGTTTTGGATCTGTTTCTAAGACTCCACTGTTGGTTTGGTTGCTTGTTCACATTAATATGACCGTGTTTGTAAGCGGGACAAGTGATTCGTACTACTGATCAATTAATCCCCTTTAAGCTAAATGCTAGCACAAGCATGCTAAGCAGGTGTAATGTTCACGATCCGTGCAATAGTTGTTGGTTGGAGCTAAAAATATCATTTCCTCCATGTGAAAGGAAGCAACATGAAGGCGTTACCTTTGGTTCTGGGAAAATGTGACAAAACTGAAAACATGACTACTTTTTTCTGAATGATTCCAGTTTCTGAATCTTAATCGTCTCTTTCAGGGCGAGTATCTCAAAGGACCCGTTTTTATGATCTGGTGTCTCTACGAAAGAGGAAGGTCATGAGCAACACTTCCTCTTGAAGCACATCAATGAAAACTTCATCTCATTTTGGATCCTGGATGTCTTTTTATCAACGTATCATCTCATGACTTAATGACAGAAACAGTTCAGCATTTCACAAAAATGTTCAAATTGGGAAGTAACACATAAAAAAGTGTTAAAATGTGAGAAACGTGGGCTATTTTTGGCTCTGCAGTGTGAGGACTTCACATTACTTCTGCAAACTGTACGCACTACTGCTCCGACTTCAGGGGCCGACTGACAAACAACTGCTGCAGAGGTGACGCCTGGTGCATGCTACCAGAGCGCAGAGGCAATAGGTGGTTGAGTTGTGAGTATCATGGATGGATTAATGAACAGAAAGAGACACAAACTGACTTCAAACAGACACAAAAATTACCACAAAGACTCCTACAGCTAAATACAGATGCAAAATGGCTAAAAAAAGACACAAAAGAACCATAAAGAGACATAAATTGACTGAAAAAGAGATGCAAAACAACCAAAAAGACATAAAGTTACCACAAAGAGACACAAAAATCACCATAAAGACACCAAACATCTAGATAGAGATGCAAAAAGACTAGAAAGACACACACAGACAAAAAACAACTATAAAGAGACACAAAATGACTGAAAAAGAGATGCAAGACAATGCAAAAAGACCACAGAGTGACATAAAAATGACCAAAGACATCTAGATGGAGATGCAAAATGACTGAAAAGTGGTACAAACAACCACAAAGACGCCTACGACTAAACAGAAACACGAAATGACCACAAAGAGATGCTGTGATGTTTGTAGTCTGGTCGTCTTACTGTCATGTTGGCGGTTTCGGGGGCCTTTTACATGTCTGTGTTCAGAGGTCATTGTCTCATAATCTATCTATGTCTGTCGGCTATTTGGAGTCACAGAAAACATGTATGATGTTTGACATTTCGTATTAGATTATAGCTGTTTATGTCATTCATTACACTGAATAACCAACGTACAGTAAGTACAGTTTGTCAGAGCCTGCAGAGTTCAAGAGTAAAAAGTAAAATGTTGCTGTTCAGATCAGTCAGAGAAGACGATGTAGCACTTTGTTAAACCTTTTATAGAAAATATAAAAACATATTTATGTAAATCTTAAAAAAACAAGCTGTTCCACGAGGGATCACCTCTCTAAATGCACATTCAACAAATCATGTAAATTCAGTCCAGTATTTTGTTGATGTTGTAAAGAAAGCTAAAAAATCAACTTTGAAAATTAACTTATGAATGAATTGACATTGTACAGTATATTTTATTGAATATAGTTTATGTGTAATTTAATGACTTTATACTGATGGAAGAATCAAACTACTTGTACAATAAACTTCTTCTTCTCCTACGTCTGTTTGTGCGGCTGTTTCTCCAGCAGATGGCGCTACATCATCACTCCACTCCTTTAATAATCACGTTCACACATTAATATACACCGTGACACATTTAATACCACATGACATGACATGACGGTGATGATGGTTTAAGATGTCAGATATCTCAGTTATGTTTGCTTATCTCTGTTCAGCGTTCGTACGAACAGATAAAGTCTCAGGCACGAAGCCTTTTCCTGTCGTGTGGGGGTGACATGATGGGTTACAGAGTTGTGGTTTCCTGGGAACAAAGTGTGTGTATAAAACACATTTCCTCACAATGTTTTCTTCAAATGTGAGAGTATTAAACAAAAACTGAACCTCTCAGGTTTCTTTTCGCATCAGAGGACGAGTTTTACTTTTTCTTTGTTTGACCTCGATGCTGCACGTCTAAAAATAAGAATGGCTGCAAGATTTACATGTTGTTCCTCTTTAAAACTAAATATACAGGCAAGAATTAAAGTGGCAACTTGCATATTTGATAATAAATAATTGTTATTACACCAAATAAGGAAATATTTTGTTTTATATGTTAAATGAGGGCAGCACGGTGGTGCAGTGGTTAGCTGTTGCCTCACAGCGAGAAGGTTCAAACCTCAATGGGGCCTTTCCGTGTGAAGTTTGCATGTTCTCCCCGTGTCCAAAGACACATGCAGCTTAATTGGTGACTCTAAATTGATAAATTTGACCCTGATGAGGATAAGCAGCTACAGAAAATGGATGGATGGTGTTAAATATAGATTCTTTATGTTAGTCTTAATGTCATCCAGACAAATAAATGTACTGCATGTTCCTACAATCTATTAAAACTGACTTTGGATCTGAAGGTCATGCCTCATAAAAAGTCCTGTCAGCACTAATCACAGATGTTTTACAGACATGATGTGACAGATTTGTTTGTGAAACTTCATGTCTCACCTAAACCACATAACAAAGTCTCTTCAGGGAGAACAGTAAACAGTTAACCTGTAAATCTTCAGGACCTGAACTCCTCCAGGACTCTGAGGCGTGCAGGAAAGATTGTGGCTGACTCCGTCCACCCCGGACACAAACTTTTAGAGGCTCTCTCCTCTGGCAGGAGGCTGAGCTCCATCAGGACCAAAACTTCACACCACAAAAACAATTTTCCCCCCGACTGCTGCTGGCCTCATACAAGGCCTGTTGTCCCCTCTGACACTGACTCTCACCATCCAGACTCGCCACCCAGACTCTGCACGCTACATTAACGTACACCTCTCACCTTTTATTGAACATCCTCTGGACTCTGGACACAAACTGTACAGCACTTTGCATCTTAAAAACATACTGTACATATATTTATATATTTTAGTACTTGATTTTTTATTTAAAGTTTGTTCTGCGCCACAAACCCCGTGACATATTCCCTGTATTTCTACAGCTGACAGTACCTGAACATTGTGCAGACAGAAATTTGTGACTTGTGACCTGACAGAAATAACATGCAGTTATTTGTCATCAGACGATGTCAGGAACATCATCGTTGTATAAAATCGTGTCTAATTAACGAGCTCGCTGACAGCATGTTTAATTTGCTGTGAAGGCTGTTTGCTCACAATGTTTGTTTAAGCTGTGAGTTTGACTGACTGCCGTCAGATCGTCCCGTGCAAACAGAACGCCTCACGCTGCCATGACACAAGACAACAACAGTGGAAACCACTCAGACCACCCAGTCCAACCCCACCTCACCCCACAGCACACACAGACCCATTCAGCCACAGTGTCTGGTACAGTGGGACACTCACATGACTCTGCTTCTCTATTGTCTCTCTGCTGGACTCATTATATACCACAATATATATGTTGATATGTTACATATTAAGCTACACTGTGCTATAACTCTTTATGATCAGACCCTGCTGCTGCACGTGTACTGACAGGAACCAGGATCAGAGATCATATTTCACATCTTAAAGAGCTCAGAGTTCCCTGTTAACCCACCAGAACACTGCAGAGGTTCTTTGTGGTTCCTTTAGTCTCCAAAACTAGAACAAGTAGATCAAGCTCCTCTCTTGGAGAACCCGCTCTCAGCTCTGGTTCTGGAGGTGAACACCCTCTCCACATTTAAGAGTATCTATCTATATCCATCCTACACTGCGTCACATTTGATGTTACAACCTCGTTTACAAAAAAGTTGTCACAGTGTAAAATATAAACAAAATGTGACGATGTGCAGAACATTTAAACTCCAGATTTAATTGAAAATAGCACAAAGGAACTCATCAAATGTTCAAACTGAGAAATTTTTATTGTTTTTTAAATTTTTTATTAAAGGCTCATTTTGAATCATTTTGATGCGAGCAACATGCTTGAAAAAAGTTAGACAGTGTCAACAAACGATGCTAAAAGAAAACATGCCACAGTGAATGAGGTTAAAGGTCCGGTGTGTTTCTACAGTAGCCCAGAATGAACAAACTAAATACTGATTGTAGACAGGTTGTTTTTACAGCCGGCACATTTGGAAGGTGAGCGAGGCGGTTCAGTCAACATCAGCGACATCACTAGATGCCACTAAATCATACACACTGGTTCTTTAACTGGCAACAGGTTCAGTGACATGACCGGGTCTAAAAAGATCATCAAGACTGTTTGTGAAGTAAAGATGAGGAGGTGTTCACAACTCTGTGAAAGAGTGAGCTGGAAAACAGTGAAACAATTTAAGAATAATGTTGTCTTTGTGCCATTTTTAATGAAATACGAGGTTTAAATGAACGCGATGACGTATTTCAGTATTATATTTCAGAAAATCCAGCAACCTCATTGAAGTATCACTTCAGGAAGATCACGTACGATCAGTGGTCAGTCTGAGTTGGTTTCTTTTTCTCTTGTAATATAGTAAATAGTAGACTTGTATTCATGAAGTGCTGCCCTCTCATCCATTGACCACTCAAAGCACTTTAACAACACTTCGTCCATCACACACTGATGGAGGAGGCTGACAACTGCTCATCAGGATCGATACAACGCTTTCAATTCAAAGCACTCACTGACAATTGACACTTATTACCATCTACTGCTCTCAATCACAGTCATCTCACCTTGTAATGTTTCTTTAATTTCTTTAGACTTTATCTTTTTATTCGAGGACTTATCGCCGTCCTTGTGCTGCTGCCGGAGATGAGCAGATGTTTATCTTATCTAACTTGACATTTAATCAGATAAAAAGGTGATTAAATGTCTTTTAATCAATCTCTGTGAGAAAATGTTTGATTATCTATATGTATGTATATATTTTTGGGTCTCCAGTTTTCACATTTCTTTCCAGTTTCACCTGAATAAAAACATCCAGACGTACTGAGCGCGCTCAGACGAGGCGTGTATCAACGCTGCGCCTCTCAGCTCGGCCTACATTATTCACAGCATGTACAACACTGACTCTGATGAACACTTATTCTGTTACCAAGGGTCCTCTGTAAGACGACACTCGGGGACAACAGCGCGACTGATCACTTTTCCTGTCTCCATAGCAACCAGGTCAACTCACGGGTGTGATGTAATCCACCCACGCTACCTGACGGACGCTCGGCGGTGTGTTCACGAGTGTGAAGTGTAAAAACAACTCGTAACTCGTAGAATAATTTAATATAAAAACATAAAAAACAAAAATGGCAGCAGGTCTGCCTCCGTCAACACTTTGGCTACAATATTGAGATTTTCCTCACATGATTAGTTAAACTACAACATCTCATCAGTCGTCGCTCCCACGAGGCACAGCAAAGGACTTTCACCACCGCAAACTGGAGCAGTGGAACAGGCCAGAGACGCCGACTGCACTCGTGTCAGGTGAAGTCACCTGGTTACAGTAAGGTGATACTGTGACTCAGCGGCTGCAGCGTGTTTATAACTCTAAACACACACACACACACACTGTCTGTCCTCTTGGTTTGTTCAGCTCAGGACTGGATGCAGTTCTTCTTCTGGTGCCGCCGCCGGCTTTTGGATCCTGTTGAATTAAAAAAAAGAAAGAACAGATGAATTTTAAAAAATAACAACCGTAATCAGCAAAGTGAAGAAATGTTGAAGTGAGAAGTGCCTCAGTGCTTCTGAAACCTGATTAAACAGATTTTTTTTTACCACTTGGCGTGTGTAGAAACAAGCTGTGAACTGATATGTTAGATCTGGGTCAGATATGAAAGAGTCAGTGTATATTATGCTGTAGTTTACGACACGTGAGGCTGTTTTGTGGACAAGGATGGTGCTGATAAAATGTGGAGAAGTCAGCGGGTTGAGCAGCATGTCGGTAACAGGCCAGGCTGAGACGAAGGTCTAAGTTTAGATCACCTTCTGTGACACTGTAAGTTAATATTTAAATAAACCTCGCTCTTGTTTCTCTGAACAGACACGACACAGCTGCTTATTTACACATCTAACAGCTACAGAGCAACTTTATCCTTTATTTAGAGCCATGTTTAGTCCAGCTGATGAATTTAACTTCAATATTCTAATTTTTCATCTCCAGCAGCTCCTGCTGGAAACATCTGTCTCTTTAGCTGCTAACTGCTCCTCTATGTTCATCAGGTCATCTCTAACTGCGTCTGTCTGTTGTTTGGTGCTGAGCAGGTTGTGTTCAGAGAGATTTTAGAGCTTTTTCTCTAAATACAGCTGCCTGCTGCTGCCAAAAACACAATGAGAGTTGAGCGTTTAGGAGTTGAAATATTATAAAATAATATCATAAATATCTGGAGATTTTTCACAAATTTCTGACATTTTATCAACCAGACGAGGCGATTAATGGATTAATCTCTAATAAAAACGATCATTAAATAAAACACATGTACCGTCTTCGTCTCCCGTGTTGATGGTCTGCAGAGACATACTCCTCTGGATGACCTTCGATGGCTTCTTGAGTTTGGACTTCAGCGGACTCGGTTTGTCAATTATATCAAACGAGTCCTCCAGCTCGGTCCCTGCGACGCCATTGGTCTCTGGCACTTTACAGGTGGGGGCGGGGCTCTGAGGAGTGACCACGCCCTCCTCTATAGTCTCTGTGACCTGATTGGCTCCTCGACCTTTCAAGAAGTGTCTGAAGGAGCTGCGTTTCTTCAGTCCGACGG
Source organism: Argyrosomus regius (assembly GCA_946959425.1). Classification (NCBI taxonomy): domain Eukaryota; kingdom Metazoa; phylum Chordata; class Actinopteri; family Sciaenidae; genus Argyrosomus; species Argyrosomus regius. The sequence goes on along the minus strand of OX336897.1, from coordinate 3,060,126 downwards.
CCGGGTTCTTCTTCAGGCCTCCCTTCCCGTCCTCGTCGTCCTCCTCTGCGGGTGAGCCAGGACTCTGTGGGGAGACTCGGTCCACCTTGTCCTTGATGTTCATGCTCGTGTTAATGTAGTTGTTCTGCAGGCCGTTCCTCGGGCTCAATCCACCAACCAGTGAGTCGCTCGGAGTCGACAGGTCTTGTAGGGAACCTGTTAGGCCTCGACTGTTACCAAAAACTAAAGAGTACTTAGGATTGTGGTATTTATGTGCAGGCACTTTCAGATCCATCTGTCTGGAGTCATTGATAGATACTTGAAAGCGAGACGTGGAGACGGGTAGAGGCCGGATTGGCTCCACCTTTGGCTTCGGGATGGGCGTAGGTATGGGCGGCTTGGTGATGTTGAACTCCCTGTAGAGGTCCACCTGTTCAGACACGGCGTACAGCTCCCTGAAGTCGTTGTCGAAGGAGTCCACGGTTTGTCCGGACATCACGGTGATCGTGTTCCTGTCCATCCGAGATGAACTCCACGTGAAGCTGGAGGAGAAACGAGACATTTAAACCAAAACTGTGACGTAACAGACAAAAGAAACATGATTGAAAACAAAGTTCAACATCAAGAGTTACCACTTTCACACACTGTATCTGAAACTACCACCAGCCAGTTAGCTTAACAGGGGGAAACATCCAGCCTGCCCAAAGGGTAACAAAAGTGCGCGATGGACCGCTGGATTGGTGCAACATCGGTCGTACTGCAGACGTTGTACGGGACCGTTGTGGTTCAGAGGGAGCTGTGCCGGGGTAAAACGGGAAGTGCTCAAATTTCCAGCCCATCGACGTTCCAGCCCTCACCTATGGTCATGAGATTTGGGTAGTGATTGAAAGAAGAAGATCACGGATACAAGCGGGCAAAATGAGCTTCAGGAAGCTTCTGGAGGGAGCTCGGAGTAGAGCAGCTGCACCTTCGCGTCGAAGATTAAGATGCCCCCCTGGGTGCCTTTCTTTGGAGGTGTTCGGGCACGTCCAGGCCAGACCCATAAACCTACTGGAGGGATTACATAGCCCATCTAGCCTGGGAACACCTCGGGATCCTCCAAGAAGAGCTGGAATGTGTTGCTGGGGAGAAAGACGTCTGGAGCGCCCTGATAAACCTGCTGCCACCATGACCCGACCCCGGATAAGAGGAAAGAAATGGATGGATGGACAGTGAGATCTACAGATGATGGTCGGTGGATTTTGTTACCTGTGGACAGAGCCAGGCTAGCTGTTTCCCCCTGTTCCCAGTCCTTATGCTAAGCTAAGATAACAAAAGGTGTCTTTACACGCTGTAGTGCAGATTCAAAGTCCAAACAACTTTTATACTTTTAGATGAAACCCAGTGATCAAAATAAACTGATGTCCACCTAGAAATGTGCCGCCATGTCAGGAGATTGTTCCTGTTTTGAAAACTTGATCTAAAAAGTCAAACACAAATTTCTTTATGTAAACTTCCAGTCATAGCAAGACATCACACATGAGTCAACACATGACTGCGCTCATTTAATTTGGCACGAATCAGTCATCCCGTGTGTTCATAACGAACAATGAAAACGGCCTCACCACTGATGTGGTTTACCAGAGAACTGGCTTACATGTGGAAAGATGTGTCACCAGACACCTGCTGCTGGAGCTTCACTTGTTTTTTAATACGCTGTATCCAAAACACTGAAATCAGCTTATTTCTGTCTGAACTTTAAAACGTCTGTTCTCACACTATGTAACTTTGGGCTCCGGGCTTTACGGCACTAAGTCACACACCACCAACTATTTCACTGATTTTGGTGAAACTGGATCATATTTTATGGAGAAAATGTTTTCTGGTTTTCCCTCTGATGTCCTCCGGCTGCTCCGGCTCAACTCTCTGTGATTTACAGAGTTTCCTGATGGACAGTGAAGTAAACTGCTGCCAGCTGTAGCTGCTGTTAGCTAATGTTAGCTCAGTTTGTTAGCCGGGGCTGCCCGGACTGTGAGCTCAGAGCACCGGGGGAGTGTTAGTGTTTGTACCACAGGAGTTTTGGTGTTTTTCAGGTCCGGGGGAATGCTGATGGGGATCATCCCCAGTGTCGTGTCAGAACCTGAGCTCGGTAATGTAACCAGGCTCCCTCTACATTGGTGATCCCCAATATTATCATTACATTTATATATATTAATCTAGAGGTGATATTTTCAATATCATGATACTCAAGTTGGGTTACATGATGCCAGTGTTTGTTATTTGTGCTGGCAGTTTTATAGGTTGATCTACTCAGACTGAACTTTAAACTCATAATGTAGCTGTTGCAAAATATGACTGCTGGTATGAGTACTTAAGTAAAGGATACTTCCACCTCAGTATCGCAGCCTGTTGCTGCATCCATTAAATGTTCAATCAGCAGACAAAGGACGAGCCATCATCATATCTTCCTTTCTTTCACACCTTTACGTGTGTTTGCTGTCATATCTCTTACATTCGACGGCAGCGACAGGGTTAACAAACGCGGTATAATTATTTGACTGAACCTGGTTAATCATTTTGATAAAACACTCACGGCGTGACGCACGGAAAGCTTTTTAACCTCCTCACAGTAATCTCTCACAGGTTCGCCTCAGTCAGTCATCATAAAAGACTTCAAGCTCGTCTGCAGCTGATCTATGTGCACGACTGACAGTCGATAAGAGAACCGGCTGCAAAAAGCATTCCAGTCATTTCACTGAGAATAATACGCTTCAGAAAGTATTCAAGGAGTTATTAGTGAGTGGGTGTGTAATTGATTTTCTATTGTGCTGCTTTTAGAGAAAAATACTTTTGTTATTTGAAGCCTCTTAACGTCTGATCTGAGAGAGGAAGACCGGCCACCATTACTGCTTTGCGTTCACATAAACAAAAGAAACAAATAATGCATCAAACTCACGCTTTAAAAGCAAATAAAATGGACCCATTTTTTTAATAATTATTTTACTTTTTAATGAAGCCAAATCTTTAAAAAGGTTTTCAAAGTCTGTGGATAGTACGAGCAGCTTCCTCAGCAGATCTGTGTTCATCAGACTCGGCCTCAGGCGAGAGTGTTGGTTTTTATTCGTCTGAAATATTTATTACGTTTTTCGTGAGGATTGTTGGCTGCACAAACTTGTCATAAATCGCCCGTTTAAACACGATGAACACGTCTGTTTAGCTTCCACAGAAGGCTAACATCTGCTCTGTTTGTGGACGAACGTCAGCCACAAAAATTCACTGAAGTTGATTTTCACACAGCGGAGCAGCAAGTTCAGTCAACAGACACAAGAGAGCGAATTTAGCCGAGTCAACAGTGGCATCAGGAGATCATAAGAAACTGTTAAACAGCCGCCAATGACGTGTCATCGGTTAGTGCCAGACTGTTAGGTTACGTGAATGTTAGGAGTTGGTTTGATGACAGGAGTCAGGTCCAGTTAAAACATCACAGAAGAAGAGAGCACGAGACAATCAGTGAGAAACAATGTTTGAATCTGACATTTATGTCTGCTTCATGTGTTTTTTGAAGGTTTCAGCCTCCTCGTTGCTAGACGAGAAAATATTTGACAGCAGGTGATGCTGCACTGTCAGGTGTTACAACCGGAGACGGTAAATAAAAGAGGCGCCTCAGTGAAGAGTCACTTCCTGTCTCTGTGTCACTTTTAGCCTCTGCTGCTCCCCTTTAGGAGATGACATGTCCCGAGTCTGTTGACTTTAATGGGAGACTTGAGCTCAGATTATGAGCGAGACACTGAAGTAAACACTGGACTCATTTTTCACAAGCCACAAATCTTCTGAACATTCTGACAGTAAAATGAGATTTTACAGACAAATCAGGAGAAAGTTAACGTTGTTTGTTCTGTCAGTGTCAGCAGCACAGACAGCTGTCGTCTGTTTCATCAAAGCTGATCTGTAACAACTGAAATAAAACTTAAATGACTGTCTCTGATAAAACACAATCTGTTTTCATCCACGTGACGTTCACAACACGAGGTTTGGAGATCGGCGGCGAGGACACAACGCCCACAGGAAGTGTTTACCGTTTCATATCGTTCATATCACTGGTGGAGTTTGTAATGCGTCATCTTCTGTTAGAGAAAATCTTTGTTATAATCGAGGATGTCGACCTCGCATGGGGAGAATTCTCCAAACAACTACTTAACTGTTTAACCTGCAGTGACAAAGTACGCCGAAAAAAATAATAAAATCTGGGGGAAATAAACAACAAGGAAAAAACAAACAAAACAAACAAAACAAGAAAAAATGTTTTTAAAAATTTGCTTTTTTATTTTATTTTATTCTTTTCTAATTTTCTTGCTTTTTTATTTTATTTCATTTTTTTCTAATTTTCTTGCTTTTTTATTTTATTTTTTTCTAATTTCTAAAAAAAAACAAGGAAAAATGTTTTTAAAAATTAGAAAAAAATAAAATAAAAAAACAATCATTTTATTTTATTTTTTACATTTTATTTGTGAATCTGTTGGTATGAGAGTTACATGTTATACGAGAGCCATCGTCTTAAAAGTGCTCAGAAAAAATAGAAACTCAAACACAGATTGACGACAGCTGGGCAAACTGAGGACGACTGTGTGATGTGTTTTATTAGTCTGATATTTTATATTTATTGTGATTAAGTTTTGTATTTACGTATGCCATATTGATTTTGTAAAAACAATAAAATGTGTTGTTGTTAACTCCGACTGAACAGTCCGGTCTCACGGTGAATGTCTGATTGTGTGAGTTTAGGACGTTGCATGCTCACCTGTAAGACCCAAACATGACTTTCTCTCCGTCTATCAGCATGTATTTGGAGCACAGGGAGCCGGGCAGCTTTCCAAACGACAGGGCCAGCCCTGCTCCTTTCACCATCCGTACACGGAGATTCTGCAAAGAAACACCCGCTTAATTACACACTTCACCTGGCCTGGAATCACACAGGTAAGCCTGAGCAAACTCGCCCAGCCACGGCTATCAAACATCAGCTGCTGTATTATACATGACTGAGTACAAAGGATGCCAAGTCAAACTTCACTGTCACACCTTGAAACGTAAAGTCAACTCTCTCAAGAAATAAAACGTAAAGGCCTTCAGCCACACGTGTTTACTTAAAGGGAAGAGGAAGAAAGAGAAAGAAAGGGAGACGTAAATATTGAGCGGACACATTTGGGAGGAGGCTTTCCTCCGTGTGAGGCAAAGCATCGAGTTACAGTCATTGGACTTGTTCTCAGGATCTATGAATGTTCATTTGTAAGAAGTAAGAGTAACAGAGCCCGGCGCTCTGAAAAAGGCCATTCACAGCCTTATCAACTGACACCACAATGGCCAGGTATGCCAGTGCTCCAGTTAAACTAGACCGGAGCTACAAAACTCTGCGTTCAGCAGATAAGGACGGGTATTGTGTCCCCGTGGAGATAGGATGACAGTCTGGCTCAGTGAGCTGCTGCCCGCTCTTAATCTAGATCAACATTTACGGTCGACTCTCAGGTTCTGTGCGGTATTAAATGTTAATTCATAAACGTACGATGGTTATATTTAACCCTGCGCTGGATGACAAGGGACTTCTGTTTAACATCCTCTCCTTACAGTATCTGTAGATCTACAGTATTTACTGTAAACCCTTGTTGCCATGGCGCTGCGTCGGTACCAGCCAGTTACAGCAGTTCTGAACTTTTCTCTCTTTTTTTCTACACCAATCTTCATCCGTGTTGTGTGCAAACATGGATGTAGAACTATGGAGATTAGTGATTTGCTGCCACGTTACAGTTTCTTGGAGGCCTGGAGAGTCCACGATTGGAGCGGCACCTGCACCGGTTTGAGATTATTTTAGTAACACTTTGAGTTGTTAATGCTCAATAAAGTTTACCTAGGCGCTCTGAGCTTTTGGTAAAACAGCCACTATAATGGGGAACGTAAGATCTCTCCACAATAAGATGGAGGAGCTAACGGCGCTAACCGGGCTACAGAGGGAGGATGGAGACTGCAGCATCACGGAGAAGTGGCTGAATCGCCGGGAACTCTGGACGTCTTTCAGCTCATGAGAGCTGCTGGCCTCTGCTCACTAACGCGCCCTCAGCATGTGTTCAGGTGTAACGGCTGACTCACTATGTATGAATATAATTATGTAAATCAGAATTTGCTTATCTTCCACCTGTAGCTACAAGAAGTAACTCCTGTTACAGGACTCCCTCCAATCCACTGACCGCTCACTCACAGCATTAACACTTTTATTACAGATATGTTAAAGTGTATCTGCTCTTATAATCACATTAATTTTACAGCCTAGTAACCAGGCAGCGAGACTTCAAGAGACAAACTACTGTGTGAAAGTTTGATCATGAAAATGCAAATAAACGTGGGATTAAAATATTCTGATACGCCTTTCCTGGGAAAAAGCAGTGTGTGTTCAGTTTTTCATGCTTGAAATTTAAAAAAAGGCCTTTCACCTCCATTGTGTGGCGGTGAGCTGCCAGAAGCACAGATATTAAAATCTATTTGTGGTTTGAACGTATTAACCCTTTAAAACAGCAGCGTGTGCTGATGAGGCAATTCATTATCATGTTTTAACAGGCCAGCGGTTTTATGACGCGTTTATCATCATGTCGGAAAGTCTGTGACATTTGACACATGAGACTTTTTGATCCAGGCTAAAGGTGCTTTCGTTCTTTACGTATTGTATTAGCGAGCCTAATCCCTCTGCATGCTCTCCGTTTGTTTGCTCATTCCTCACCCGCAGATGAACGGCATTAATCTGCAGCCGAGTGCACATATCCAGGAAATGTGGAACTCCCCTGGCCTCCAGGACGGCGTAGACGGCCACGCCGCGCCGTGATGAGGCGTCCAGCAGGTCCTGGAGGATCTGCAGGTCGGTCAGGAGGTCCATGACGATGGCCACCACCTGAGGAACACAAAGACGGATAACTCAGTACATTTGTTACAGTTCAGAGGGAAATATTGTACTTTTTACAGCTGCAACAACTTTACAACATTTATATATGATGACCTCATAAAGTATGATGTATTATTAATAAACCAGTGGCACCAAACTTTTATGTCAGCCCCGTCACCATTATGTCAACCAATCTATTCTTTACTTTACACGACTTCACGCTAATTTAATTATTCATCATTACTTTTGTTCTCGATGGTAATCTCATATTTACTTTTAGTAACATTAATCTGTCTATCCGTGACTTTTAGTTAACTTTCTGAACTTCTCTGCTCGCTTGCTAACAACCTTTCATACACTCTTAACATCTGTAGATCAGGTACAAACTGATTCTATATTTACTGTTTGTAAATCAAAATTTCAATCTTCAAAATAAGTTGAGTTACTCCATACTGTAATTATTTGCCTCCGAAGAAACCGCAGAAGAAATCCCCGTGCAACACCTGATATTTCTAATAATACCCTGTTTTTTAATGCACGATTGCTACTTTTACTTCAGTGATCTGAGTACTCGTACAGCCGGACAAAGAGATTTATCTGAACTTCTAGTGATGTAATCACACATTGTTTTTCTCAAGTGCAGGAAGTGTTAACAACTGGTTCACTTGCGGTTTTCCCCCGCCTGATGCATTTCCCCGTGAAAAACAATCAATATGTGACCTCGCCTCCTGCAACATTAAGTCTCACCACTCCCACTGACACAATTAATCTCACTAACTTAGATTATTATTATTAAATACTAAATTTAAGGACATCCTTTAGAGAGTAAATAACAGTTGAAACTTCAGTGGAACTTGTTTTCCAGGTGAATTAAACGTTTGGACACAGTCCAGTAACGACTACAATCAACCCGCACTGCTAATTATGTAAAGCAGTGCTAAAACAACTACACAGCAGCACAGGTAGGACAGCACATACTGTACGACAACATGCAGGGATCAGCCTCCACGACACTGAACTATATTCCTGTTGTCTTTAATACTTTATATCTCATTAAACAAACATGATGATTGTTTGCAGCGGAGCGTTTTACAGCTAGTTTTTATATCCCTGAGTGCAGTTCAGGCATCATCACGTGAGGATTTTTCCATTTCCTTATTGCAGCTACATGTTTGGGCCTGATCCAAAAGCCTCCAAACAAGTTTTCTTGGCACACTTCTTTACATGTGGCAACAGTTTTGTAACTTTTACATGACATTAATTATTAAAAGGTACGCCATGTGACAGTATTAAAGTAGTTTATGTCAACACATGGATTGGTGCGTTGAAGACACAGCTGATCAGAAAAGGAGACAGACTTCTTTCAGCATTTCAGCACCTCTTTTAACGAATAATGTCAGTCCACAACCTTAATCTAGACTAAAATAACAATCTTTGATGGATTCCCTCTGACCTTTCCTGTGTGTGTGTCACAATGAGACTGACTAGTCTCAGGATTAGTTTAAGGTTAAATGTCCTTACAGCCATTAATGCGTTGCGATGACCTTTGCCGCCCACGTTCACGCTCCCCTCAGATGAACGGTTAAAAAGAACAGCTCAACATCTTAGGAAACACTCTTGGTTTCTTGCCAAGACTTAAGGCCAGTGTTCTCCGTAAGAACTGGATGGTGGGCGGTTGAATGGAAACACCATCCCTCCTCACGCTCTTCCCACGTCAAAATTTGGGGGAGGCTGTGCTTAAACGTTCCTGTAACTTTCCGAAAACTTCTATCTGATTTTCACGCCGCTTTCACAGGAACTGTCAGGGTGTGGGGAGCTGAGAGACAACTATTTCTGTCTCTGAATGCCTTCCAGGAGATTCCTTTCCCCATGTTTAAACACTTGACGTGACTTCCAGTGAAGTCGGCTAAACCTCCTTTGAACCAGACGGTGGTACAACCCCCACTCCTGCCCTCAACTGTGACTGACTCTTCACGTGGTGGAACAACACGCCACAGCGTGACGGTCTTTTTTCAAACACAACAATCTGAGACTGCACGTGAATTGAGAGGACATGTTAGTGTATATTCATTTCATGCAATGCTGCTCTCACTCTTAAATGCAGTCCAACCAGGATCAGCATAATCATCCACCTGTCACTGGCCTCAAACCTTTCATTAGCTCATCTTAAATAAATCACACATCTGGTCTTCATGAGTGTGAGCACGCCCGTCGGTAAAGTATAAAGCATGAGTTTGAACTTCAGGGTAGTGAAACGCAGAAATACTATCTTGAGTTTTTGGCATGCTTTCAGGTAGATGATTTCTTTCACCTCGAGGAGCGCAATCTCAGCATGTGATCAGCTAATTATGTTGTCATGGCTCTAAGTCGGCTACTGTGAGCTGATAAACGAGCTTTCAAAGAACTCTGACTATAACCGGCCTGTATCTGATCCAGATACCGTCCTCCACACCTGAGAGAGACAAACTGTACTCTGTGTGTCTGTTGGAACAAATCCGATCTCCTTACACTGCAACCGTAGCCTCTGGTGCTTCACGTCAAACACTGTTTCCACTCTCTAACTGTGCATACCTGGGAGGTCAACCAATCAGAGGGAGGATCTCTGAGTGGGTGAGAGAAAAATAAAGAAGAGGCTTGTTAAGTACCAACGGTAAGCCGGGCTGCAGGACCGCGATCAGGACTGAACAAGTCTTTTATCTTTCGACTGCAAGTCTTGATGTGAGCTGACACTTTGAGGCCGTCTCTGTCTACGCCGTGTATGACTCAGCTTGTTAAAACTTGTACACGACTCTCCCATTGATTTTATTTATTGGTGCCGAGGGCTGGGTGAACCCTTCCCTGATTTATGTCCTACTGGAAACTTCTGCATGTGTAAAATATGATTCTGTCAACACAGGTTATAAAAAGTCTTCAGACGTGGATCCAGTTAAATTAGTCGTAAAATAACATACTTTAAGTCGCGGAGAGAAAGTGTCTGTCGCGTATTTCTCGCTGTGTTGATGCCTTTTTGTCTCTAGGTATTTTTTCTCTTGTATCAACCCTCTAAAAGATACACTGACTTCATGTGAGTTAAAGATTTGTAGATTTTCAGGATTTATTTGTAATGTATGTAACATGTAAAAATGTTTTCTGTTGCCATGGCGCCACGCAGGCGCCGTCCAGTTACAGTAGCTCTGAACAATTGTTTTTAGTATTTTTAGGACTTATGTTGTATTTTTTCGACACCAATCTCTACAGGTTTTGTGTGCAAACATGGAGATTAGTGATTTGCCTTTTTTCTGTCATACGGACTGCTTAATAATACATCAGGTGTGAAGTCAAAGACCTATTGCTTAAAGAATTACTATTAATAATCACTATAAACTTTTTTTGAAAATTCTATGATTATTTAAATTATTCATGTTAGGCCCGTAACACTGCTGGGTTCAGCACATCATTATCTATATTTATCATACAGGCTACACATATTGTCTACCAACAGTCTACCTGTTAAGCACACCTGATATGCCTACTTGGTTTGAAACGTGTTTCCAAGTCAGAGCTTTCCTCTCAAGGTCATGATGATGAGGTTCTGTTCTGTTTCTGGCTCGCCGCCTTGTTCCTGTTATTAAAAATATTGGGTTTCAGTTCTGCCGTTGTGTCTCAAAGAGCCGTTACAACGTGAAGATTTTGGACAGAGCTGAATGAACGCAGGTACAGGCCTCACACTGACACTGATCACAGGTCACCGCTACAAGCTGAACCACAGAGTAACTCTGTGCCGCTGTAGATCATAATAATCTAAATTCTGGGTAATAACTCTCTCTGTCACTTTTATTTCATCTCCAGATAAAGAGATACGTGAGTTTAACTGAACGTGTTGGAACGTATCTGAAGTCTGAACTCTTTGGCATCGACAGAAGCTGTAAACTCAGCAGCAGAGTTTGGAGTTTATAAGCTTTTATGAACTACAGCAGCCAAAACTCTTTAACTAATGTTAAAGGAATAATCAGACGTTTTATGAAATATGCTTTGATTTCTGGTATATAACTACAACCAGCAGCAAAAACTGCAGCTCCTCTTCTCGTCCATTGAGGCTGGCTCCAGAAGTGAGTCAGTCTCCATAAGTCCCCATGTTAAAATGTCCAACTTCACAGCAGAAATAAACATGTTTACAGCCTGGTACAAAAAACAGTTTTGGTCTCTATAGCTAATTTCCCCGGGTCCACTGATGATCCACGTCTTTGCTGATTTTTCAGATTAACCTACCTCAATACGCAGATCATCTGATTATAAAACATATTTTAGATACATGATGTAATTACAGAGTTTATGGTGAGTGAGCTGAGTAACCAGGTTTGTTTTATCTGGATTGATGTCTTTAAGCCTCACAGCGTTCATTTTAACTGTCATTTATTACAGGCTGTCGCATGCATTCATCCACTGACAGTAATTATATCAGCCTGAGGCTCTGTGTCACATGATCAGCAGCAGCCAATAAATTTGAACATTTCATATCTTTTATTCTGCTGTGGGACTTTTCTGCATGAAGCCACTGAGACGTTTTGTTATTTTCACATGGCTGAGTCATAAAAGTGTTTTTATTTCACTGTTTTTAAGTGAAGGCAGCCCGTGACGAGTTTTTATGTAAACTCAGACTGACTGGAATCCAACTTGCTTTACCTGTATCTGTAAATCTCTTTAGTCTACCTGTCTTAATCTTTAAAGACACTTCCTCTGAATCATGCTGCGAGTGGGTGAAGATGAAGAAGTGGATGTTTTTAGAGCCGAGTCAAGCAAAATGCAGATAAAAATCCTTCATTAGAGCTTCTTAAATGTGAATATCTGTTTTCAGTGTGAGTTATAAATGAGTAAATTAAATATCTTTGTGCTTGTTGGTCAAGATGTTTGAAGATGTCACCTTTGACTTTAGAAAAACAAGAACATGTGTCACTATTTGCTGATATTTTACTTACAGATTCATTGATTATTCATCGCCCTGATCGTTTTCATAAAGCTCTGACTTCAGCTCATGCTTTCCTCACATACAGTCGAGCTAACCGTGTATTGTTAGAGTCAAAGAAGTGTGGAACAAAACTGGGTGAGAACAACTTCACCAAAACTTTAAAAAAGAAAAAAACAGATTGTTGACGTGGACTGACTGCAAACCTTCGACACCGGCTGGGCGGCACAAAGTTTGCTTTTGATATCATACCTAATCCACAGATATCTGACATATAGGACCGAGTGTATGAGTCATGTCATCTATATGATTTGAATAGACTTGTAAACGTTGTGCTGAAGTCATACATAACTGACGTGCTGTGGGGTTACACTGACTACAACATCTATGTGTTGAAGTGTTAGTGATGCTGTACTGTACAGAAATATAACATGTACATGCTGCCTCCATAGATCTGAATATTACTGTATTTATTATTAGGCTGTGTTTAATGTTATCTCCACCATTCCTCATTTGTTAATGTTTCATTTGTTTGCCTGTTTTGTTTGTTAAAAGGAGAAAAAAGTTCAATAAATATAAGAAATACAATATTAAAAATAAAAACAATATTGTGGAAATTAGTTAGGGCTCTAAAAGGGAGCAAACTGTTGTTGAAAAACTGTTTATTAAATGTTGTTTAAGTGTTGTTTAAATGTTGTTTAAGTGTTGTTTAAATGTTGTTTGGAGATTGTTTTAATTTAATATAATAAATTAAAGTTTTTTGTACTTAAATATTGTTTATTAGTTTCTTATTTTACTGTTCAGACTCCTTTGAAGTTACCTTGTGGGCCTCCTGGATGAGCCTCCTCACCACCTCCTTGATGTGCGGCCCTGGCTCTTTGGGTGGATGGGTGTACACGGACACCCGGGTCACCCCCTTGTAGACGCCGCTGCTGCCCGGCCAGCCGATGTCCAGAGACGGCACCTCGGTGTCGGACATCTGGGGCCAGTAGGTGGAGTGGACCCCGGAGTCCGCGCTGGAGGACTCTTTGGACTTCTCCTGCTCGCCGGTCTCTGAGTCGCTGTCCGTTTCGTACTCGTGAAACGTTTTGCGGATGAACCTCACCTCCTTGGCGCAGAGGAAGTCCTTGATGTTGTCCTCCTTGAGCCGCATCTTGAAGGCTCCGTCCCCGTTCTTCAGGAGCTGCTCCAGGGCGGCCCGCTGCTCCTCGCTGTAGTAAAACTCCGGCCTGGACTCCGGGACCTTCTCGTTGACGTGCTCATCGTCCAGACACAGCAGCTGAGACTCGGCCATGGCAGATGAAAGTTCCCCCGGGCTCAGTCTCTGCTGATCCGCTGCTCTCCGGCACTGCGCTACCTGTGAGGACAGGTACAGGTACGCCAGGTGCACAGGTGAGGAGCGGGAGGCGGGACCAGCGGCCGTTTGAAAGACAACATGGTGGCGTAAAACCAGCCGCGTTATCAGAGAACTTCCTGTTATGAAACTTTCAAAATAAAACTTAGTTAAAGTAGTTTGTGTTTCAACATTTAACAAGTTTACTGACTTAAAGGGGAGAAAAGTAACTAAGTATATTTACTCTTAAGTACTGTATTTAAGTACATATTTGAGGTACACCGTCTGTATGTGCACAGGACTGTATCTACACCTCTGTTCAGTAATAATCAAATAAACTGAATTTAAACTCGAGGATGTGAACCTGATTCGACACCTGATGTGACACTGCGTGGGTAAGTGAAAGGCACTTTGCTGTAAAAGCACTAAAACAGCATAAATCACCTGTAAACAAATCAGCCTGGGAGGTCTTCTTACTCATAAAACAAAGTTATTATAGATAGATTGATGTTGTAGAAGTATGGATATATTTATCATTAAGTGGTTATTTGGTTGTCTTTTATTGTGAAATACACTTTCCACTTTCATCTTATGCTCAAATTCACACACCTCAACTCATTATAAACACTTCATTATTGATTGCTCTAATAACCTCTACAGATATATATCATGTTTGATTCAGTCATTTGAAGAGCTGACTCTGCCTATGTTGGGACCAAGCGCCAACCTCCAAGTCTGTGAAGCGAAGCCAAAAACTGCAGTTCCTCAAACGTCCACTTGAGGCTGGCTCCAGAAGTGAGTCAGTCTCCATAAGTCCCCATGTTAAAATGTCCAACTTCACAGCAGAAATAAACATGTTTACAGCCTGGTACAAAAAACAGTTTTGGTCTCTATAGCTAATTTCCCCGTTCATGACAACTGTACTGAGGGTGAATTTATATAGAACTCACCTGTTCAAATTATATTAAGGCTTAAAGTTATGCAGGATTAAGAGCGTGGATGCTTTGATTGACAGGTGGGTGTCGTTACAGACTTGTTTGAGCAACCAGGCTTCATTCAGCCCGCCTCAGCTCCACCAATGATCCACTTCTTTGCTCATTTTTAGACTAGAGATTAGCTGGGAGACTACCAACATGGGAGCGACCAGAGCCACCACACTGAGCTTCATAACCTGTAGGTGACGTCACGCATACACTGTCTATTCTTTATATTGCCTGTGGTGCGGACACTTCTGGGTAATAAACTTGAAAATTTTGGACTTAATGAGGAATGCACGCTTTGTTTGAGGATCCAGTCTGTGAATTAAGACTTTTATTTTGAAGGCCAACTTTCCTTACTTCTGCTCTCATTGTGGCTGCAGCTGAAAAATAAGTTCTGCTGAGCTGCACAGATGCAGTAAGTCCTGCTGGCTTTGTATGAACTTCCCCCACAGGCACATTTAAACATCAAATCTGTGATTAAAAAAATATTTTATTTCCAAGTCAGTGAGCAGCGAGGAAGTTACACAGAAGCATTCACACTCAATCTTTCTACACTTACACCATGAGCACAAACAGCTGGATTACAGTCGAGCCATCAGCAGACCAGCCGATGAGGAATATGCGAATAAATACCTGCTGTCAGACGTGTCAATACAAATGATCACACATTCCTCTGTGCCACCTGCAGAAGCTCTGAGTTCCCGCGACAGTCTCCATTTTGTAAATAATAAAACCTGAACCAGCACCTGAGTGGCATCGTACATGTCTGAAAACACTGACTCAGCCCTTTGTGCACCGGCGTCTTCATGAATATGTGGTGCAGAGATTAGACGAGTCACCGTCTGCTCAGTGTTTATGTTCAAAAATCACAAATTCAGGGCCGCTGCACCCGCAGAGCAAGTCTGTCATGTGTGCAGGTGTAGTAGGTGCATCGCCCGGGGTGTTTTCTCACAGCTGTGTTGTGTAGTTGGCAGGAAACAGCCCACTCTTCCCTCGCAGCCTCCCTTTCCACCATGAGTCATCAGAGCAGTCCAACACTTCGATGACGTCCCCGGCGTAGAAGCCGAGTTCGTCGTCTTCCTCTGCGGTGAAGTTGTACAGCGCCTTCACCTGCATCGAGGACGCCCTCTGCGGGACGACACAAGAAAACAAGAGACGGTCAAATATCAGTGAATAAAAATGTCGATTTTAAACTGTCAGCAGCAGAGGAGAGAGGCCGGCAGGCCGACCTGAGGCAGAGGCATCGTTTCAGACGTGCGACGTGGAGAAAAGGTAGAGCTGACGGGGCTGCTTCTTCCTGTGTGACCGATGGTGTGAGCTCGCTCCTCCAGACCAACTCTCTTTGCCTGGAAAACAAGGAGAAACACTTCAAACACACACTACACACTTTATTATTATAAACTAAAACAAATACAGCCACATATCATATGAGTTATAAAGGTGGAGAGCTGTGATTCCCACCCAGAGCCACCGGGGGTGGGGTTACTTTTGCATTTGCTTGGTAAAGATTGTGAAGTATTGGAACTTATATGAAAAAAAAAAAGAAAGAAATAGTAGTAGAAATAAAAAGTAATAAAAAGTATGAGTACTGAGTCAGTTAAAACACCTGAACACATTGTGCTACAAGTGAGAGTGTGTTAGTGTGTTAAAACTAGTTAGCAAAGAGTAGAGCAACCTAAACAGTTAGTTACAAGTGACGGATAAATGGTTGAAAAAGTTAACTGAGTCATCAGAACAGTTAAAAGTAATGTTGAAAAAGTTAGCTAAAATGGCAGAAACAGCTAAATAATAATTAAGTAGATAAATAATCAGCAAACTAAAATAAATGGTTGAAACTTCACCAAACTGATCTAAACTTCAACAGCTCAACTGTGTGAAAATATTGTGATAAGCAGCCAGTGTTAAAACTGTATCCAGTTTAAATCAGTTCAGATGAGAAACATGACTCGTGGTGTAAATGAGGCGGTGTTGGAGCTCCTCTGACGGGGCTTAGTGGGTACAGTCAGACTGATACATTCCAGGAAACGGTGGTAGAAAGTGTACCAGCTGGTTGTGAGGCTGGTCTGAAGCTCTGCGCGGTGTAGCAACGATGGCTGCAGCTGTGTTACGTTGTTCGGGCAAACTTCCCCTCTTCATCTGTGAGAAGGAAACACACAGAGAGCAGATAACAACACCGTGACAGCGAAATACAAAATACATACATACATCAGGAACAACAGTAGAGATGTAACAGTTTCTATTTATATGTTGATGAATCTGATGATGAAACACTTTTTATCTGATGGTACAAAGACGGCTACGCCCTGTGGAGTCCACCGGGACAGGTTGTTACAGGCAACAGAACCAAAATAATGAATTTAACCTGCAGCACTTTTTTTTGTCTTTTTTCCAAGAGTTACACAACAAGTCTTTAACTTCTCATGTCACTTCCCACATCACAGTAACACATAACTTATAATAACTTTTGGGAGTCATTACAACATTTTTAACCTTTTGTATTGATGATTATGTCGAGTTTGAGCAGTGAAACATCATAGAAACAGTCAGATATGTAAATATAACAGTTCATTTTATGATATTTAAATCTGCACAGTTTCACCCACAGTTTGATCAGACTTGGGTCGAGCTCGGTCTGTCTTTAGCCGGACATTTGCGATGTTTCTCATCTTCCTACTCATCAGCACGTCTTCTGCCTTCCGTGGTTTCACTTCCTTTTCTAGCGTTTCTCTTTTTTTATATTTGATTTGATTAGACTTGGAGATGTGACTATTCTTCTGAAACATGCACCGTTTCACATAAATAACAAAACACAACATTTCAAATCAAATATGTCATCAGACATGAAGAATAGGTGGCACGTAGTCATTGTGCCTTTTTCTTCTAACAAATGTCAAATATAAATTTGTATTTAACAAATCTGCATTTCACCTCCACTCACTGTTTCCCGTCACATTTTAGCTCCTAACTGATGGTGGACTTACGTGCATGAACGTGACGTGACTATGGAGCAGGATGATGAAACAAAATATTAAAGGATCTCATAGCTTCAAGTGTTTTCATTCAAATTCTTGTAGTATTGATGGTATTAAATGTTTCTAAATGAATTTATTTAATAAAAAAAATATATTTCAGAGATTCCTCAGGGTTCAACTCAAGCAAGCTCACGTACCAGCAGAAATGTCAATTTACGGTTCCAGATTAATTAATTGTGAATATTTTCTGTGTTTTTTGTCTTCTATGATAATAAAGTGAATATATATGTTTGTGCTTTGGACTGTTGGTTTGATACATTAGATATTTAAACACGTCATCTGGTCGTTAATTTCAGCATTTTCTGAGTAAAAACAAACATACAGTGTTTGTACGTCTGTCTGAATTTCATATTTTTTATGTCGTGTGTTTATATGTTGTAATAGAATCTGTAGCATGAATGGGCTAAAAACGAGATTTCAATGTGCAACTCTCTGCTTTAAAATGACAATAAATTAATCTTTATAACCTATATAATAAGTAAACCTAAATCTATATAACAAGTGTTTTTCTGTTTGTGATTCTCACATAATTAAAAGCCTGGAGTTCAAGGCCTTACAAGTCCAAGTGTGTTTTGTATTTATTAATAGTCAAAAAAGTGGCAAAAACTCGATCAGGGGAAGAGTAATTTTACCTTTTTGCTGTTTTTCTGACTACCAGCATGCACTGTAGCTTTAAAGGTATCATCTTATTTCACACTGTCTGTTAATCGTTTAGTTTTCAGTCATTAGGCTCTCCGTTAGCAGACGCCATGATGTCATCAACACATCTCTGATATAAAAATAACATATAGAGTCTGTTTCACAGAATAACCACACACATTTTTAGCTGTCAGTCGGCCGATTGGTCACAAAGTTTTCGTCCTGTGATGCTGAAATTTGGTGTGTGTGACGTTTGTGTGTGTGAATGTGGTCGCAGCAATTGTGAATTCTTGTTAACAAGTCACCGGTCTAAGTAGCTTTACTGTGGTGTGGCCTTTTAGTTTGAGCACATTAACCGGAGTGTTTAAAGGGAAATCAGCAGTGTGTCTTACCGACTGGGCCGAGTTGGGGCTCTTACTGTCCAGGCTGCTGTCGTTCAGGTAGATCTCCCTGGTTTTAGAGATGGAGGTGTTCTTGTAGAACTCCACCAGCTTGTTTAGGGAGGTGAACTTCTCCGACCACAGGAAGTACTGGCCTTTGTTGTCTTTCATCACTTTGAAGTGTTGAACGTCGCTCTCATGTCTGAGGAAAGTGAGGAAAGTGTTAAATTAGCTGCACCTGAACAAAGATGACCCACCTCCACACACACACACACACACACACACACACACACACACACTCCTGCTCCATCAGTCCAGGTTCAGCTGTTTCCTTGGCTGGATTGTCCTCTGCTGGTCAACGTATAAAACTACAACATCAGGAAGAAGTCCCGCCCTGGTGGCTATCATTGAAGTCCTCAGAGTAAAGTTAAAGAAAGCTCAGCACAGATCTCCTGTGCACACACACGCTCATGTAAACTAACCTAACCTAACCTGAGCTGGAGGACTGCCACACTCTGTCGTGTTTACTTCACCACAGCTGTGTCCTGCCTGTGAATACGCCGTCTTGCAGAGTTTGCAGCACATTAGAGGAGCGAAGAGGGCGAGGCGATGAGTCAGAGTTTACAGCTTTTATATCTATTGATGTGCGCAGAGGGGAAATATCAGTTTAACAGATTTCATTCACACCTGTACGTGTAAAAAAAACAAAGATTGGTGATAATCTAATGGTAGAAATTGTGGATGTCAGGAGCTTCAGGCTAACCCTGGAGATGGAGCTAACAGATAAAATAAATCTGAGTCTATAAAAACGCTACAAAAACACGAATTTAACTAATTAAACAGAGACAGGAAACGGGAAGTAACACAAAACACCCGAGGAAAGACTCTTTCAGCGTAAAACAGGAAATACGAAACCAAACTAAGACTCCAAAGACGACTCTGCGTCTTGCAGGTGATCTTCATGTTTAAACTGCTTCTACACTGACACAAAGCTCCATCTCAGGCTTTTCTCCAGATATGATGCAGTGGACCAGGCGTAATTAAGTATATTAATGAATTTGTGCGCATCCATCCATTTTCTTCCGGTCGGGTCGTGGTGGCAGCAGGTTTAGCAGGGCGCTCCAGACATCCTCCTTCCCAGCAACACATTCCAGCTCCTCCTGGAGGATCCCGAGGCGTTCCCAGGTTAGATATAATCTCCTTCCAGTTGGACGTGGTCAAAAGGAGGCCCAAACCACCTTAGCTGGCTCCTCTACTCCGAGCTCCCTTCAGAGGTCCGAGCTCCTCACCCTTTCTCTACCAGCCACCCGACAGAGGAAGCTCATTTCAAGAGCTTTAACTTTAGGCTCAGCTCCCTCGGAACCACAACGGTCTGACACAACGTCCACAGTACTATGGACGTCACACCAACCACAGAGCACAATCAACTTAAATTGACAGACAAACACTATTTTGACTCACTTGACGGAGATGGAGAAGTCTCCCGGGGAGCTCTGACACCCTCGGATCACAAAGTCTCCGACGTCTTTGTGCCTCAGGAGTTCCTCTGCAGCGTTACGACTGGCGTTCTCCTGAAACCACCTGAAAACACACACACACAGGATATAACGCTGCTGCTTACCTAATGTAAACCACACACACACACACAGGCACCTACAGCCATTCTCACATAACCACATGTCTCACATGTCTCCTAAACAAGTACAGAAATGACAGATGAAATGTTCGTGACCATTTTTGGATAACAAGTTCCTGCTCTCTGGAGTTCAGTGTCAAACAGTCAGCTGTTGTACATTAAGATGGATGCCCAAATAAGGTTAAAAAATAACTTCCTTCCTGTTGATCCTCTCTCTCACCTCGGGGTCTGCATCTCGATGTAGTTTTGTGGTACGAATCCTTCCTGTCCGTTCATCTCGGCTTTATACCACTCATCCTGCGGGCTTAAGATCTGACCAGACAGAGTGAAGAAACAAGATGTCACATAAAAGTAATAAAATATTTTGAATCCACGCTGAGAAATTCATCCAATCCACACACACAGACCTTCAGTATGTCGCCCTTTCTGAAGCTGAGCTCGTCGTCTGCTGTCGCGTTAAAGTCATACTTTCCTCTGGCTTCCATTTGGACTGCGTGAAGTGTCCGAAAAGTTTAACAAACGAAGAAGAAAAGGTGTGAAGGCACGATAAGGGAGAGTCCACGACGAGTGTTCCTGTGCAGGGAGACAGAAAAATGAGTCAGGTTAAATGAAGTCTGCAGCTCAAGTTCATGTCTGACAAAAATCAGATCTGTGAGAGCAGAGACACTTCCTCCTCTGAGATGTCAATACGCTGATGATATATGACTGTTTTTAGATACTGTAAGATTAAGATTATCTGTAGAAGGTCACAGGACGATTGCGAAAGATGTTCAAAGTTTCGTTTGTATCATTGTTTTGATCATTTGGTTTGTAACCTTTGGATAAAAAGTGATATTTTTCATCTTCTAGTCTCAAAATAATAAAAAAAAACATCGAATTTAAGAAAATTAAAAGAATGAAATCGTCCAAAACTTTATCTACAGCATCGTTCATACAGATTAATGCCACTGACAAACTACTGAAGGACTAGTGCAACATTTTGAGAGTCAGATGAGAAGATCAGTACGACTCTCATGTCTGTAGGATAAATATGATGCTGCAACCAGCAGCTAGCAAATGTATCTTAGCACAAAGACTGGAAATAATAGCAATAATCTGAAATCAACACCCTGAATGTAGAAAAGTAACCAAGACTATTAATATTTCATGTTAAATGGATCATGTGGTCCTAAGGTGGGCTGAATGAAGACTGGTTGCTCAAACCTGTCACCCACCTGTCAATCAAAGCGTCCACGCTCTTAATCCTGCATAACTTTAAGCCTTAATATAATTTGAACTGTGAAGTTGGACATTTTAACATGGGGACTTATGGAGACTGACTCACTTCTGGAGCCAGCTTCAAGAGTACGAGAAGAGGAACGTGCATGTGTACAAAGTGCTGTCAAATCACAGATAAATAGTATTTAAGCAGATTTTACAGCTGTGTCTGCTGCGTACTTCTGAAAGTGGTTTCATTGTGATGAAATAAAATGAGTTATAATAATGTTAAATGTGTTGTTTGAGTTGTTTAAGAGGTCGCACTGTCTCCAGGGTTCATAACAACATCAGGGTTGATAAAAATACACACAGGACTTTATGTCAGGCAGTAAAGGTACTTTTCATTTTATGAAATCAGTCATACGTGACGCAGCTCTCAGGCTGCAGTTTCTCAACATGAATGATGAACACTGAAATGACATGTGGAGATTTAAGGGAACTGGAAATATTCATTTGTGATCTATTTTTAAGCTTCTTCCTCATTTGCTTCTGTTTACCCACAGACACACAAACAGGTCCTGAACACGGAGCTCAACGCAGCATGACTGAAAATGTAATTAATTAAAAGAGTCAAACTTCTGAAGCTTCAGACGGGATTTGAGTCCCATGACGGCTGTCACTGGATCTTTGGGTGTTACTTTTGATTATTTTCCCACAGACATGTTTAAAACCTTCCCTCTGTTTGTGGTTACGGGGCGAAGGATGTGGTGAGTTATCGTGAAAAAACGTCACTTCGCTCATGCAGCTGCAACCTCACAACTTCCTTCTTTGAACTCAAGTACATCAGGAGGAGATACAGTACTGTAAAACGCGCATTTACCTTCTCCAAGGGGCAAACAAACATCCACCTTTAATCGACACACAGCTCGTAAAATAAATGTTATTTTTTATCTTTTTGAGGGTAGAAGACCTGAAACACTCACAAATCAGGATTGCTATTGTCGGACACATCCGTCCTGATATGTCTTCCCATCTTTTTCATATTTTATTTTATTTCAAGTCTAATTGTATGTAATTTATACATGTTTAAGAGTCTACATGTCAAATTTCACATGAGTACATCAACATTTACGTGTCTAATTTCTTTTTTAAAGATTTTTTGGGGCCTTTTTGAGCTTTATTTGACAGAGACAGCTTGAAGAGTGACAGGAATGTGAGTGAATGGGAGAGAGAGAGAGATGGGGAATGACATGCGGGAAAGAGCCACAGGTCGGATTTGAACCCTGGGCCGCGGCGGCAAGGACTGAGCCTTTGTACATGGGGCGGATGCTCTACCAACTGAGCTAAACGACACCCCAATGTGTCTAATTTCTACACGGAAATGATTTTGATGAGTGAAAGCAGTTGGAGCTCTTCACACTTGGTTGATGCTGAGTGGTTTTTATTTTCACTAATCTGGAGATCTTGAAGCATGTTATCTTATTGTGACTGACTGTGACAGCATGAGGAACACTCTTATAACCTACAAAAACACCAGCACGACTAACTTTAAGTCAAGTTTATCCTTGTGAATACAAACTAAAGTGTTAAAATGATTTTCAGTTCCGGAGGTAAGAAGTCAGATTGACGCAATCATTTAATAAAAATAGTTGGAGTGAACTTTTATTAGAATGTCTGAATCAGGAAACAGTTAAGATAGCTAAAAGTCACAAATTAGCACTGATTTAGGTTAGCTAAAAACTGCAGTTCCTCCAATGTCCACTTGAGTCAGTCTCCATAAGTCCCCATGTTAAAATGTCCAACTTCACAGCAGAAATAAACATGTTTCCAGCCTGGTACAAAAAACAGTTTTGGTCTCTATAGCTAATTTCTGAGGGTGAATTTTTATAGAACTCACCTGTTCAAATTATATTAAGGCTTAAAGTTATGCAGAATTAAGAGCGTGGACGCTTTGATTGACAGGTGGGTGTTGTTACAGATGGTTTGTTTGAGCAGTCAAGCGTCATTTAGTCCGTCTTGTGTCCAAATTCTCTGATTTCAACATCTCAAATGTGAATATTTGCTGTTTTTTTAGTCCTCTATGATTGAATATCTTTGAGTTGTGGACAAAAAAAAAGACTTCATGTTGAGCTTTGGGAAACAGAGATCAACAATTTCTAACATTTTATGGACCACACAACTAAATCGAGAAAATGATCAGCAGATTATTCAACAGTGAAAATACTGGTTGGTTGCAGCCATTAAACAATTCAAATGAACGAATTAGGACCATGAGGAATCCATCTGACAGGGCTGTGGGGTACATCAGACTAATTAAGGTTTAAACGATGTAATCAGAGCAGACTAAGAAGCTTATCAAAAAAAAAATAAACTACAAAGTTCCTGCACTACTGGAGGTCTAACAGACAGGTACGTTTGAACATCAACTCTGACTGACTGAACCAAAATTTAAATTTGAACCTGATGGTGTCAGGACAGAAACATCATCATGTCACTCTGCACACATTTCATCGAGATCTTTACAAGAAAAGTTTGAGGGGATTTTACAGTTTACAGATGAATGTAGTTTCATTACAGCTGTTCCTGCATGATTTCAGGTTTATCAGTTAATGATGTTACAGATAGACGCAACAAGAGTCCACCACATTAAAGCTCAGTTGAAGGTTTTGTGTTTGTTGTTGCGAAATGAAAGTGGGAACCTTCCTACATTGTATATATTGTACATTTAAATGTACATTAATGACATAACACACGTCCAGACTGGTTTGGTTCGGTTCAGCAATGCCTTTGACTCCCGCTTTACATTTATTACTATTTATGTATATTTATACCACACTTCATCTTATAACCGTATCTACTCCAGTCCTTCACTTTATTGAACAGTAAATAGTTTTTGGATGTTGATCACGTGACCCTAGGTGGTTTGGACGGTTAACCACCATCATAAAGCTTGTTCTCTCTTTCTGTAACCCTGAAATCACATGAAGGTTTTCTTGCTGCCACATACCAACCATTTCTACATCAATAAGAACGTAAATGTCAAAAGTAAAAATGTTGGTTTGGTTTCAGTAGGTTGCCTTTCCTCACAGCTCTTGTTGGCACTGTGACAGCGTTGGATCAACCACAAGAGCGCTGACAGCGAGCTGGTCAGCACTTCAGCGGTACGACACATGACAAGTGGTTTTCCTGTACTTGTAGCCCATTTAGAGGCCTGAGCCTCATTGTGCCTGGTTCAACTTATATTTATTTACTTTACAGACAAGTAGGACACGCCACACACTGTCAATACACTGCAGACTAATAGTTAATTAATATTGGTCTAAACACTCCAAACCCCAAAAATATTCAGGTAGTATCGAAGAAAAACACCAAATGTTCACGTTTCAGATGCTAGATTCAGTGAATTCTTGGCATTTTTGCTTAAAAAGTATGATTTAAAGGATTAAATGATTATAAAAATAATAGGTTATTTTGTTCAGGGCTGCAACTAACTACTATTGTCATTGCGGACTAATCTGCCAATCACTTTCTCGACTGAATTCATTGTTTTATCTATAAAATAGAGAGTTTGTTAAGTCCATGTTGACGCCTTCAAACATGCAGCGTTGTGATAAACCAACTCCAATTAATAGTTTCAGTTGTGACACAAAGTGTTGCCTGCAGTGCTGCATTAAGTTTCACAGTCTGAACTATGGGGGGTTTCTTCTTCTTCATTTTGCACCTGCATCACAAACTGCACGCTCCGACAACCATGAAGAAGGCAACGAGGGAACAAACTAAACCGTTTATTTGACTCCTCTTCTTCCTCACACTTCTCTATCTTTGACAAACTTGTTAGCAGACAATGTAATCAGATTATTTACTTACTTAAAAGTAATAAAACTGCAACATATAAAGTACTCCATTACAAGTGAAAATCTAAAAGTATTCATTCTGCAGTAAACTGTCCACAGTGACTGTATCACTTTAACACCGATGCATTCATGTTTCTTTCTGTCGTAGCTGCTTGAGCTAGTTTGATCCACTTTAAACAGTTAGATAGTGTAGGCCAATGGTTCCCAAACTATGGGTCGAGCCCCTCCAGAGGGTTGCAAGATAAATCTGAGGGGACGTGAGATGGTGGGTGAGTCTTTCAGAGAGGAAATCTATTTTTTTGTGAACTGCAACAACTCACAGACGCCTGAAACATGTCGAGAGGCCAGATATTGATTTTGAATTAGTCTGATAAATCATTTAGTTTATTAAAAGTTAAACAATAGGATGGGTCAGGGTCTTAGGTGACATCTTCACAGTGTTTAGTTTGTCTGACCGACAGTCCAAAAGCTGAAGATGTCATCGGCGTTCCCACGCCATCTTTAACATCGATGTCAAGGACTTTTCAAAGGCTTTTCCAGGACAGATTCCCTCAGATTCAAAGATTTTTCAAGGACAGACTTCTTTGAATTCACAGACTTTTCAAGGATAGATTCCCTCAAATTCAAAGACTTGAAGACTTGATGACCCAACAGGACACAGACACAGATCAAGGCTAATTACTACGACAGTAGTGAGCCTATTTACGATGGATTAGTTAATAAAATAACTAAATAACTAAATTTCTTGCACAAAATATATACATTCAAGCACTTTCAATGACCTATGTCTATTTTCAAAACTCTCAAGGCTTCTTTACCCTCAAATTCATAAACTCTCAAGGATTTCAAGGCACCGTGTGCCACTAAAACTCACACCTTTGGGCATTTTTAACTTATTTATTTATCCTAACATGAAAACAATAGGCAGATTAATCAAATGAATTAATTAATTGTGATTCGTCGCTCGTTGAGCAGCTGACACTTGTTGCACCAAGTGTGCAGCAGCAGGGTGTGGACCACGCCTGCACAGGACGATGTCTTTACATGAGGTCGCTCACAGCACAAACAGGACGCTGACCTCTGACACTGACCTCTCTGCTGACAGACATGCAGCGATCTCAGCTGATTCACACACAAATTAAACATGCTGTTTAACAACTAATGAAGTTATTAATGATTCTTTTTAATCAGTTATGACCTCTGTGAACCCCCCATCTCTCTCTCACACACACTAAAAAGCTTATAAAATCACTTCCCCAAAGTGAGGGCAGTGAAAACATGCAAATGAGGAACACGCACCAGCCAAATCAAACAGTCAGATCCAGAAAACAAACACAGAAATATAAAATAAATGAGGCTATAACGTGTGTGTGTACATGTATAACTCTGTGATAAAGCACAGATATGAGTGCAGCCTGCTTTGGTGTTAATCTAACAGGTGATAACTGGATTTTAAAAATAAGGAAATTATAATATTGTTGTTGGCTGTTACAGTTGCAGAAGAGATTTCCAGAAGAGCTTCATTCATTAAAAAATGTGTTTTAGAGGTTACAGTGCAGATCTGGTGCAGATGAACGAAAGAGAAGTAGGAGATAAAGAGAAGGAGAAAGAGGAAGAGAGCTGAGCCGTTACTAAAATGAATCATTTTCACAAGGAAGTCTGCTGCTTGACTTTTATATAAAGTTAGTCTTTGTCTGTCTTACCTCCCCTGTCCTCGGTGCTGTGGACTGCTGTGGACTTTATTCTAAGGCTGGCCTCTTCTCCTCTCACAGCGTGAACACAGCAGCATATTTGTAGACCCCTCCAAAATAAATGTTTGCATAAACAAATAAAAGTCCTCGTGTTTTTTTTCTCTGGGTGAAGCTGCTGGCTTGATCTCGAGTAAAGACGGAAGATGTGTGAGCTCTCGGTGTGTCTCTGCTCTCTGCGGTCGTCGCTCCGCGGCTCTGATGCTTCTGCTGCTGCGTGAAGAGAACCGCCCGCCTCTGTTCCGAGTACTGTACCAGCCACCGACTGCCGAAATATCACTTCCGTCCGCGTTTTTCAAAATAAAACTCCACTTGTTGCAGCAGTTCAGCATACAATTTAACAACTTTGAATATTTAAAGTAGTTTGGCGTTATGTCAGAAACACACTTCG
This sequence comes from Argyrosomus regius, assembly GCA_946959425.1. Classification (NCBI taxonomy): domain Eukaryota; kingdom Metazoa; phylum Chordata; class Actinopteri; family Sciaenidae; genus Argyrosomus; species Argyrosomus regius. Next base: position 3,033,114 of record OX336897.1, on the reverse strand, counting down.
CTCGCCGAGAGTTAGATAAGATTAATACCACTAGCAGAGTTTAGCTTAGCTTATTGACTGGAACCAGGGGAACAGTAATCATTTAGCTCTACTAATGAACACATTATATTTAGCTCTTTTAAACCGTACAAGAGCCAAAGTATGAAAACTATTTGCTGTATTTTGATATTAAGGTGCTAAACTATTTCTTAGCTTGAACCGGTAACTTCCTGGAATTTCTGCTGGTTGCCTGGCAACTGCTTCCGGGCGGGAAACAGCCTGACACAAAATGTCTACCGTCGACCACAAACAGATTATTTTATTGTTCTTCTATATTCTTTCCTCTGTGGTGTGAATATGTAAAGTAGTTTAACATTTTACACGTATTTTATTTTTTTCTTTCTTGCTGAGAGTCAGATAAGATTAACACCACTCAGTCTGTCCGTTTAAATATGAAGCAGCAGCGAGCAACCCAAGGTTAGCTTAGCTTAGTTTAGCATAATGACTGAAACCAGGGGAATACGTAATCCAGCTACTATCTCCACCAATTAACACACTAAATTTAGCTGTTTTTTAAAAAACGTTTTAACAGTATGAACACAATCTGCTGCTTTTTTTGTGTGTCAAACTTTTCCTTGGTTTGAACCAGCTTGAACCGGTAACTTCCCGGAATCTCCACTGGTTGCCTGGCAACTGCTTCCAGGCAGGAAACAGTGTTGTTTTTGGATTGAATAAACCAGATATAAAGTGTTAAGTAAGTGTTAATTAGTGAGTTTTTAGAACTGGTGGTAGGAGATTTTTCAGTTGATTAAGAGAAATTTTGTGTCCAGCAGTGTCCAACTTTCAGAAATTGTTTGCATATTCATAGAATTTTAACGAGGGCAGGAAAGATCATTTCTAGCTAGGTAATTAAACTTTTTGGTTTGAAAAACCCAATCAATCACGTCCTGTCTAGAAGTCATCTTTATTATGGTTCTACACTTACTGTATATACTGTCTTGCTGAGAGTTTCTCATGTCTGTCCGTTTAAATATGAAGCTAACAGCAGCGAGCAGCAGCAGCCTCCAAATAAAGGGAATAGTAGAATAACTCTTTGTGTCTACATGTAGATACATTATAATATTATGTGTCCTTTGTTATCATTTCCTCTGAGAGGAATTCCTTTATTTGATAAGAATGGTGTGTCAAAGTCAAGTCTTTATTTTATATATTTCTATTACACAGGCCACATTTAATTTCTCTGTAGAGACAGAGAAGAAATGTGCAAGAGCACAAAGGTTTCAGTCCATGTTGGAGTTTCCTCAGTGCAAACTAAAGCATGCATGATGAGTCATTCTATATATGTCTTACTCTCCATGTGCACCCAGTCAATGATCTAGGGCAGTGGTTGGCAAAGTGGTCCAAGGGTCAAAAAGGGGGTTTCAGAGGGTCTCCATCAAGGAACAAATCATCCAGACCCACCAGTATAAAAAGACAATGAAATCACAGAAAACTGGTCATCTCTAATTCTTCAATATTTCTTTTTATTTTGCAGGAAAATCTAGACACTTTCCGGTATTGTTCTGTCTCTTTCTGGTTAATTTGACGCATGCTGCTTCCCCTTCCTTTCCTCGTATTTCACCACTACCCTTCCTCATCTGTGAACCATTTATCAGTGGAAGGCCACAAATACAACTCAGCACTTCTGTAGCAGTATTTTAGTTTCACATCATGTACACAAGAAAACACACACCCTAAAAAAGTCCCTGAAATATTCAACATTTTAACCAGATACACGCCAAATACATAAACTTACACGTGTGTGTCATCTTATATTTATGTTGTTACTACTGACTTATACTGTTATTATCACCTGCATAGGTGTGATTAACATGTCAGAGATTTTTCACGTCCAACAAATTAAAATCCAACAAAGAAATGTTCAAAGTTTTGACTTTTAGCACCAAGTATTAACCCGGACAGTTGTCCTCTAATGTGCTAATACTAATATTGTATTTTCCAGCTGGATTATCTGATATAAATGAAGCTACTGTGACTGTTCAGCCTCATGATCTGATCTCGTCTTTTCTGTTCTCTTTTCTTGTAAGAGGTGCTCACTTACTCATTTCAGCATTAGTCTTTCAGGTTTTCTCTGTTCAGTACAGTTTGAAACTTGCAGTAAACCCATTTAATACTGGAAAGAACAAACAGAGGTTTTGTCTGTTTATTCATCAGAGAAGGAGGTTTATTAGGCTTGTGGAGAGAAAATATGAATGTTTGTCTCATCTTTGCTGATTGTAGAGGACCAGCAACATCAGGGAACATCTGTATGTAGACTAAATAAATCCATGTTTGCTCTATTGTTGTGAAGATTACATTATTTTTATGATAATCTCAAGATTCATTTGAAAAGTCTCAACTGTTTCACATGGACAGAAATCACTTGCTGTCAAGACGAAGGAGATGGTGATTGTCTTCAGGAGGAAGACGCCTCAGAGCACATCTGTGAACATCCAGGGACTAGATATAAGATGGTGGGAGCGTATAAATACCTGAGTGTTCACCTCAACAACACACTGGACAACACAGACGTCCTGAACAAGAAGGGTCAAAGTCGTCTCACTTACCGAGGAGACTGAGGTCCTTTGGAGTGTGCCGTCTGCTGCTGGAGAGGGAAACTGCCATTCCTCCATAGAGGAAGTCGGGCAAAGGAGGATGTTAGTTAAGTTAAAGTCATCTTATTTCCACAAATCACAATAAGCTGATGCATGACTAAGTTACTGAGGCCCTTTGGGGCCCCAGGTTCACTTATATTTACCAATTTTTGTGGTAATTTCAAATGTTTAAGTAATGTTTAAATATTGGTTTGTGGTAATATGTACCAGAAAAATAAGATATAATCTCAAATGTTGGGGGGGGTTCTTCATTTTAACCTTATCTTAAAGCTCTGATCTGTAAATTATACTATATATAACTAGCAGCAGCGATATATATTTATCAATTCCTTATTAAGTCTTGTTTGTAAAGAAGAGTTTGATGCTGTAAACAGATGTCTGTGTGTGATTATGTATCAATTTCTAGCATATATAATTTATATTGGGGTTTTTTTTCACATCTTCCACACAGTTAAGTGGCAGCGTTGACATTTTGCCACCAATCAATGAACTTTATCTCGATGCAGCGTTATCGTACATGACATGAAGAAATCAGATTTCCTTGAGGGCTCGATTGCTTCATGGAAATGTTTTTTAAGTGTCACTAAATATTGCTTCATTCTGCTATAATTAGCCAGTCAACATGTGAGTGTGACGAGTGAATCAGAAAGAAAAGAAGACGTTTGATGACAAAATGTCTTTTGTTAGTGCTGTAAACAAACTCGTTTAGAGCATCAATTAGTGTCAAATAAAACTCAAAACTGTTACAGATGAATTAAGATTTTCTTGGCATGATTTCCAGAGATGAATCAGTGAATCTGAAGAGTTAAAATCAGGATTTAAGTGTGTTATTTTCATCTAATAAACCTGTATGTATGTGTCTAAAATACATGGTGTCCCTCTCTGCCATGTACATTTTCTCTTCAGTAATCAGGATCCATTCATTCATATAAAGTCTGCCACCTGAGTGAACATCCCCACAACATTCCCACAACATGTCTGATATGTTCAGTGCAGCTCACTGACTCTGGGTAGATGCTGCAGAGCTCTGAGCTCAGTGTCAGAGGCAGAGTGCAGAAACAGGTCGTTTGCAGAAAAGACGAGTCTCTGACCTGAATCTCCAAACTGCTCGCTGTGCAGCAGCTGCAGGTGGAGTCACTCACATCCGCCCCTCACCATGTTACTCAATACCACAAAGAAATAAAAAGCTACACAGGCGGGGAGCGTGTGTGTGTGTGTGTGTGTGTGTGTGTGTGTGTGTGTGTGTGTGAGAGAGAAAGAGAGTGTATATTTGTAAAGAAGCACAACAGGTGTTAGCTGTGGCCAACACTTAGTATAATAGTATTAGTATACAAAAATTGGCCAACTCAAAAACTATTGACACCAACAAAACACAACAAGTTACAAAACAAACAAAACAAACAAACATAATCAGTTAAATGATTATTAATAAATGATTGACCTGTAATTTCAGTTTGTAGTGGTCGGATGGAAGAAGGTTCAAAGAAGAACATTTACTCAGGTTTGTTTTATTTGATATATTTTAGGATTGTTAACCTTTATTAGACGTTGTATTAGACAGTGCCAACTTTACAGACAGGACAGGATGGTGGGGGGAGGGGCGAGCACTCCACCAGGTGAAAGTAAATGTGTACCAGAGTACACATTTACTTTATTCAAGTTTTTACTCAAGTATTTTCATTTTATGCTACTTTATTACTTCTGCTCCACATCATTTATTTAATAACTTTAGTTACTTTGCATAAATCAAACATTAAATCATGTTGAATCATAAAAGGGTGAAGCTACTTTTACATGGTGTTTAGGTTCTGTTTAAGTTCTGTTTGGGTTCTGTTTAAGTTCTGTTAAGGTTTTATTTAGGTTCTGTTTAGGTTCTATTTAGGTTCTGTTAAGGTTCTGTTTAGGTTCTGTTAAGGTTCTGTTTAGGTTTTGTTTAGGTTCTGTTAAGGTTCTGTTTAGGTTTTGTTTAGGTTTTATTTAGGTTCTGTTAAGGTTCTGTTAAGGTTCTGTTTAGGTTTTGTTTAGGTTCTGTTAAGGTTCTGTTTAGGTTTTGTTTAGGTTTTATTTAGGTTCTGTTAAGGTTCTGTTTAGGTTCTGTTTAGGTTCTATTTAGGTTCTGTTTAGGTTCTATTTAAGTTCTACTCAAGCAACTAGTGAAGTAAAAAATAACAAATTTTCCTTTGAAATATTAAAAATAAATAAAGTCTTCTTTTCTTTTTGAGTCTTTTGTTATCATGCTACCTCTATACACATTAAAACGTCAGGACAGTTTATATTATTCTTACCAGGAGAGCTGTGAGAGGTGACGCTGTGTTGCAGTTCAGCCTTACTGGCACAAGATGGCGCTCTGCATGTACAGATCTGGAGGACTGAAGCTTCTTCTTACTGTCTGTTACAACTTAGAATAAACACCACTGTGTAACAGCCTCTATGTATAATTATATATATGTAATATCACTTTGTCACTGTTGTGATCAGCTCTGTAGACACACAACTGAAGAAAAGTACAAATAAATAAACAAACAAAACTAGAATGGGTTCACAGCTCTTTAGATCATTATTTCACAGCACTAATGGTCTATGTCTTTCTTGTCATATTAAGAAAGTCTTTGTCTTGTCTTTTGTCTAGTCTTGTTTGTTGTGTTGTCTTGCTGTGTGCGTGCAGTAATCATCAGGATTTATTGTTTAAACTTTTGTTAAACTAATCCTCACCTAAGCCTCCTCACTGATCCTCCAGTAAAGGCCAAGCTGACGCAGCCTCAGGTGTTAACCTGCATGAAAATAGCAGCATTGTTTTATATTACCACAAAATTTAAAGTCTGCATGTAAAACGGATGTTTGTGGTGACAAACATGTAGAGATTCACAAAATGTTGCAGCTCTGTGGAGTTTTTAAGCCTCTTTTATACAACACACCACATACGTGATCTGTCCAGGACTAAACAGTAGGTTATACCGTTAGAACTGTCAATTCAACAACATGAATGAGTTTCAGCTCATTGTTTATCTGCAGCGTCGAGCTGCGTTTTAACAATTGTTGGATCTGACTCAACTTCTCTACCGCAGGTTGCTGCGTTTTTTTGGTGGTCGAAATGGACTACCTCCACTCAAATGAATGGAAAAACCAAGCGGCAACCTCCATGGCTGGGAAATGAAGCCAATGCGAAAGTGCCAAAAGTTGCAGTTCCTCAAACGTCCACTTGAGGCTGGCTCCAGAAGTGAGTCAGTCTCCATAAGTCCCCACGTTAAAATGTCCAACTTCACAGCAGAAATAAACATGTTTACAGCCTGGTACAAAAAACAGTTTTGGTCTCTTTAGCTAATTTCCCCGTTCATGACAACTGTACTGAGGGTGAATTTTTATACAACTCACCTGTTTAAATTATATTAAGGCTTAAAGTTATGCAGAATTAACAACGTGGACGCTTTGATTGACAGGTGGGTGTTGTTACAGATGGCTTGTTTGAGCAACCAGGCTTCATTCAGTCCGCTTCAGGTCCACCGATGATCCACGTCTTTGCTAATTTTTAGATTTGCCGGGAGGAGGAAGAAGCAGGACTGCCAAGATGGCGGCAGCCAGTGCCATGGATTTTGAGCTTCAAAATGACTATTCAGTAACCTGTGGGTGACGTCACGCGTACGCTGTCTTTTCTGTATACTGTCAGTGATTTTAACATGGGGGCTTATGGAGACTGGCTCACTTCTGGAGCCAGCCTCAAGTGGACGTTTGAGGAACTGCAATTTACAGTCATGGAGGTTGCCACTTGGTCCAAACACATTAGATTAATTAATAATGTAAACTGTCACGGAGTAAAAAGTGGTATATTTCCTGCTCAAACGTAGTACAACAAAGTAGAAATACTCATCTAAAGTACCTCAAAACTGTACTAAAGTAAATGTACTTTTATATTTGCTTCATATATGTTCATATTTAACATAATTAAACATTTAAATTTAAATATAAACTGTCAATAAACCTGGCTCCACCGCGTGTGTGTGTGTGGTTCGTCCCGCCTCCTCGCGCGGACCCCGACGCGCGTGACAGCGCGGTGACGTCAGCCGTAGTAGCAGAGTGAGCTCGTGCCTCCTCCAGCCTCAGCAGGTCCCTCTCTTCATTCAGCCCGCCGCTCGCTCCCGGACGGACTTAACGGATCTTACGGTTATTATGGAGTCGCCGGGCGGTGAACAGAGCCGTTTTTCCCGGTCAGGACTGAAGTAAACGACGTGAGAAGATGTCTCCGCTCCTTCTCTTCTTCTCCCCGCCGCTCAACAGTCACGTCAGTTTGGATTTTTACCTCCGTGAGAAGTGATTTAAAGTTTGAAACCAGCTCCTTTCTGTTAACTTGTGTGGGAATGTAACGTTAGTTCAACATTTAAATAACGTTCACAACCTTTCTCTAATGGATACAGAGACATTTCTGGAGTATTTACACACGTTTCTGTGATTTTTAAGTTTTTTTTTTGTGGAGCTGGAAGTGAACGACAATCCTGGAAACTTCGTCCCGACTCTCGTTCATCCTTCAGGCCAGCTAGCGGCGCAGCATGCTATATTCCGCTCCTCCGGTCGGTCCCGGTAGTTTTGTTGTTGTTGTTGTTGTTTACGTGATTTAAAAAACAAACAATGATTTCAGAGGAGAGAAGCAGCCACGTAAACAAACAAGCCCTGAACTTCCCCGTGGGTTTACTCATCCGCTCCCCGAAGAAGCGCCTCGCCAAGCTGGGGAGGAAACCCAGCAATGGATCAGTGCAGTGAGTCACATATCATATATACATATCATCATACACCTGAGCTGTGTTTATTATAAATACACACACACATTAACACACTGTGAGGTATTAAAACACATCATGATAATAAATCACAGTTTATACAGCAGCCTTCGCTTTAAAGTCGTCCATAAATACATTTATAAACCATTTATCTGCTTATAACTAAAGCTGCATCGATTAATCGATTAATTGACCACTACTAAATTAATCTGCAACTATTTTGATAATCAGTTAATCGTTTTGTGTCGCTTTTTTGTTAGAAAAAAAGTGCAAATGATTCGATTTCTGCTCATAAATGTGAAGATTTTCTCTTTTATTTGACAGTAAACTGAATATATTTTAGTTGTGGACAAAATTAAAAATTTTTTTTTTACATTTTGTGACATTTTCTGGACCAAACAACTAATTGTCAATCAATATTAATCGACAATGAGGATAATCATCTCTTACAACGTCATTACAGTGTGTTAAAAATAACTTTTATTCAGTGCTAAATAGGATAAAGTTAAAATAAAGATAATAAACAACATAATCTGTCTGATTTCTGCTCATAAATGTGAATATTTTCTAGTTTATTTATGACAGTAAACCGAACAGAATTTAGTTGTAGACAAAATTAGACATTTTCCACCACCTTTTGACTTTTTGTGGACCAACCAACTAATGATTAATCTATATTAACCGACTACTACATTATAGTGTGTCAAAAATAACATTTATTCAATGCTAATTTGTTAATTAAATGTCATCTGTGACATAGTGTTTAATAATTTGTTCACCACCTTTACTGTGACTTGTGACTTGAGATGATGAAATGAGATGTCATGCAGGATAAATGGATGTAATAGAGAAGTTATAGCAGAGGTTCGTGCAGAAGTATGTGTCGTACCTTCTTATTATATTTTGCTTTTATGTCACTTTATCGTTGTTAGTTTATATAAAGTTTATTATTAACCGCTTTATCTTTGTTTATATATGTTATATATAATAATAATTATAGACTTTATTTATATAGCTCCTTTCAAAACACAGTTACAAAGTGCTATACAATAACAATAAGTTAAATCAATAAAGATGAGAATAAAATGTGATATAGAACATAAAGATATAAACTAAAGTTGATCTAAACACCTTTATAAAAATGTGTTTGCAGTCCTGATCTCCTCTTCAGATCAGTCACACAGTCTCTGAGCGCCGACTGCAAAGTCTCTGTCATCTTTGTGTTTAAATCTGGACCAGAACAACCAGGACTGACACACCAGAGGATCTCAGGGAGCAAGAAGGGACGTAGGGCACTAAACGATCACCTAAGACCTCTCTGAGCTTTATAAGTAATCAATGAGATCTTAAAATGAACTCTGTAAACAACCGTCAAAATCCTGGCAGCAGAGTTTTGGATGAGCTGGAGACGAGAGATGCCAGAGAGCAACGAATTACAGTAATCTAACCAGCTGGTTGTGAATTCTTGAATGACTATTTTCAGATTTTATGCAGACAGAAATGATCTGACACTTGAAATGTTTCTCATGTAGTGAAGTTAAACCCAGTTTACACACCAAGAAATCTTTTTTTTTTACACCTTTGACAGAAATATTTAGTCAAAAATTAATATTTTAGGTCGTATACAACTCTTGTGAAACATATTACAATGATATAAAGAACATATAGACTACATAGAAATGAAAAAGTAACTAATATCTGTGCCTGTAGTCTGTATCTTTCTGTTTACCCATAAATCACTCTGTGTGTAGATGCATATATACACTGTTTATAGTCAAGGCTTTGCCACTGAACAGTGTTGTTATATCCTCTGTTCCCTCTCTCAGGTCCACCAACTCTGACAGCACCACCCGCTCCACAGAGAGCGCGGGTGTTCGGCAGCCGGCCAAGAGTAAAATCCGCCGTCACAATAACAGGCTTTCGACTGTTTTCAACCACAGCCCCAACCTGCGGGACAGCACTGGACGCCGGGGCCAGACGCTGAGCAGCGGTGACCTCCAGGCTGCAGACGACCCCGCAGAGCTGTCCAGTCAAATGTCTGTCCCCGGCATCCTGAAGATCTTCGGCAGCGACATCTGTCAGGGGACAAACTATAAGAGCGTGCTGGCCACCACGCAGTCCAACGCAAAGGAGCTGGTGAAGGAGGCGCTGGAGAGGTGAGATGGGGTGAAAACATGTCCACTGAAAATCAGCTGAACCTGACAGATATGTCCTGGATCAATCAGCCAAAAGTAGCTGTGAAACGTGTGATGTGACTCACAAACATCCTAAACAATGTAAACGACTGCAAAAGCTGAGTATGAGCTGCTTTTCTGTGATTGTAAAGTGAATATAGATTCAGGTTTTGCATTGTTGGTTGGAAAAAAAGACGTCACTTGAGCTCTTGGAAACTGCGATGAACGTTTTATGAACCCGACAATTAATCTTTTAGAGTCTACAGTCAAGATAGCAATAGTCGTACCATCCTTAGAGCCGTGCTAGCACAGCTAAAACAAGTGAAGCATTGGCTCCAGGTTGTTAATCAGTGGTTATGCTGGCCTAAAAACAGGGTTAACTCAGTTCCACAGGGTTTAACGTGACCTCTAAATTTCTGCTTTTGTTGTTCAGGTACTGCCTGGAAAAAGAAGACGCCAACGACTACGTGCTCTGCGATGTGATTGGCAAGACGGGCGCGGATAACCAGTGGAAGAGGGAGTGTTTCCGGGTGGTGGGAGACAACGAGAAGCCGCTGATGCTGCAGTCACTTTGGAAACCCAAGGAAGGCTTCTCCAGGCGCTTTGAAATCCAGCTGAGGTCGAGCGTCGAAGAGCAGAGTTTAAAGGACAGAGACACGGTCACAGCAGGTATATTAACGTCAGCTAACACCTTCACACCAAAGGTTGGGTCTACTCTCACTCATTTAACCATCTTCAGTGACGTAGACACAACTCAGTGACCCTCACATCCTTACGCCTGGGTAATCAATCACTCCGTCTCTGTGGTGGTGGCATGGGGAGCCTTTATCCTTGTCTCTTATTGCAGGCTAACAGCCTTCATTGTCCGGCTTATCACCGGCTAGAACAGGGGGAGATGGCAGGCATGTGAGAGAGGTCAGGAGGAAACAAAAGCTGCAGTGAGGGATAGAGGAGGTCAGCGTGGCCCCGCTCTTATCTTTGTTTTATTGCAAGGGCCCATTAGGGCCCCGTGAAACATCAAGGCACCGGGCGGCTCTTCCCACTGGCTCTGGAGCTGCCAGAATGTGGCCACTCACCGCGCTGTTATTCTTTCTATCAGAGCTCACTTCCTGCTCACTGGGGACTCTGCGGTCCTGTTGACTTTGGCTGAAGTTTGTTGTGGTTCTCTCTGCGTTCGACTAATGTCCCGCTTCACCGATACTAGCTTTAGGATCTGTATTATTCTTGGTACTGCTACAGATTCCTCCTGATTGCAGCCTCATAAAAACAAGATAAAAGATTCAAATTTAGTTTCTGTTGCATGTTTTGCTTCAGTAAATTCAAATTTTTGAGTTAATTGTACATTTAAACAATGGGTGGCGTGATTATTAGATTATCTAAGTGTTTAAACAGAGTTAAGTCAGATCAGTTTCTGTGATTTACTGCCAGTTTAAACACAGTGTTTTTAAAATAGGTGTCAGGGCTCAACCAAACCACTATTTTATGAGTTAGATGTCTCAGATTTAGAGGAATACTTTGACATTTTGCTCACTTTCTTGGTGAGTTTAAGTCGTGGTACTGCATTTTGGCTTTTTTCGGGGGGTCCATCAAAAAACGCAGCCCGACATCACACTACGGCGGCCAATCAGACGCTCAGACCAGTCAAACCTCCACAGTCAGCCTGAAATGTCTCTGATCCTCTACCTGTTGTGTTCTGACTTTGTTTATGTCATGAAGCAGCTGCTAAATCTGAGTCTGAAGTTGAAGAACTCTAATTTGATTTATGTCTGACTGAGAGGGAGTGAGCAGTGGTTGAGCGACATAGACAGTGAATGAGAGTGAGGGAGCACCAGCCTTGTTTAAGCCGGTTAATCAGTGAAATAAAAAGTTATTTCCTGATTGTTTCACAGCGGTTATTTTCAGCACAAATATGATTCACCACAGTGCCTGATCTTGTCTGAATGTGGCCTAACAGTGCCTTTCCTTCCTGCCTCCAGTTGCCATAACTTCCAAGTAAACATTGGATACGTCAGAGAGTGAGGCAGGAAGTTGGCAAACATGACTAAACTAAACATGAATAAAACTTCACCTCAGATAGATTTTCATCAGTAATAGTGATGAACAGTGAAGACACCAACTCCCATGATCCCACGCAATGTCACAACATCATCTTTCATTGTTGTTTTGGTGTGAGGGACTCCCTGACAGCAGAAATTACATACTGTACGTTTGAAGGTGGATTTTGTTACCAAGTATTTATGCTAAGCTAAGCTAACCATCAATTTTCTCAGCTAACTCTTTGAAATAAAGCAAAAAAAAGTGTATAAATGTTGAACTACTCCTTTAAATTCCATTAGTCTGGACACAATTATGGTCTTAAATCTGTTTTAAAGCGTCACAACTAAAATTTTATGTCCAAAAAATGATGAAATTGAAAGAATATCATCGTCCACATCTGTCAAACTCGTTCTCATGGTCCTGTCATGTGTGGTCCACCCTCCTCTCCACAAACTGCCCGTTACCTCTGCACTGTTGGGTTTTTCAGGCACTGAGCCCAGTCTGTCAAACTGGTAACTGAACAATGTGGAAAACACCCACTTCCACAGCTGATAAGAGCAGGAGCAGAGTGGCAGGCGTGAAGCCGGGCTCGGTGGACATTCCACGGTGCTTAATGGCTCCAAATGAGCTGAATGGTGTTTGTGTTACGTCAGGTCGACAGAGCTGCTGCTGGTATCAGATAGAGCTGCTCACATCTCACTTTCCCCGCTGCACATTTCCTCTCTTTCCTCCAGTTATGTTACGTTTGAGTCGGTGCCAGTGCAGTGAGCTGTTGTGTTGAAGTTTGATTGATTGAGGAGAGTGATTTCAGAGGGGATTTTAACATTAATTGTTTTGTGTTTTTTGGGTTATGAGTTCAACTGAAAAGATTTCACTTTAAAAAATAACCTGTAGATATGCTGAAGGTCAGTGTTCAATCTTTCTATCACTGAGTAAACTGAAGACTAGGTGACACATTTTATGAATATTTCATATTATATTCAATGCATAACAGTAAAAGAACAGAAAACTGATTAACCATCCAAATATTGAACGCAATAACTGCAGGAAGTTTGTATCAAACAAGTGATTTGGATGAATTTTGAGCAACCTTTCTCATATTTTTAGCAACTTTTTATACAATTCTCTGTGTGTATGATGTTTTTTACATTTTTAACAGTCATACATGCTTCTTTTTAAACAAATTTAGTCATTGTTCTTTGAGCTCTTGGCCGTTTTAACTGCAAACTTTTCTAATTCAGGATGAGGATGTTTAGCAGAGAGTGAAGGCTCTGTGAATAAAGTTTTTCTTCAGGTCTTCAACCCCTTTTTAAAGTTCATATCTCAAATAATCATAAAAATAACAGTTTTCTCAACAGAAATGAACAAAATATAAGATATGTAAAAAAAAAAAAAAAAAAGATTTGTAAAAAGAAGCTTTTATGATACATAAATGTTGTGTTATTTCTCTGATTTAATGTCTCTTGACGTGTGAGGGATGAGGTGTGGCTTATTTACAACCAAGCTAAACATCTTCTTTATCCTCTTTTCCATCCAGGCATCAACGCTCAGGCTCGTAAGCTGCAGAAGAGCCGCTCCAGAGTGACCTCGCTGTTTGTGGACGGCAGCGGGGAGGACGTGGACGGACTCGGGATCTGGAGGAGTCTGAGCGAGATGGATCTGTCTGCGATGGGGAAGGAGGCCAACCGGGCCCGACAGAGCGCACTGAGGGAGGATCCCGAAGCCGAGGCCGACAAGGAGGTCCTGAGGCTCGGCATGGAGAAGGAGGAGACGGAGAGCAGCGACGACAACACCACCCAGTACTCCATTCACCCGCCGTTTGACTTCCCATACTTCCTGCTGCTGCAGGGCTACAGCCACAGACAGGTGAGGTTAGCGGTTAGCTGTGATGTAACTTCAGATTAAACTGATTAAAGTGTCCTTTATAATAAGGTCACTGAAAACCTCTTAAGATCCTTGAGAGTCTCCTGGCCAACATGCCATAAACAAGGACATGAGACTGTTGGATCGAGCCTCTTAGGTTAAGAACCTCAAGGAGTCAGAGCGCAGAGCGTTGGTGAGACGTGGTTTGAACAGGAAGGAAACACTCACTGTGGATTTCTCAGGCCAGACCACAGATGTGGGTTTGTCCTGTATCGACTCAGCGGGAAACAGAAGTGACTTTGCTTAAACGTCCACACAGGACGAGCTGTCAACATGTCCCAATGAAAGGACAGAGTGTCCACCATCCAGTGAGAAGTAAACCTGCTCAGGATGTTTAAAACAAGGAGATAACCCTGATTACAGACACACACGCTATTCTTAGAGTACATAAACAAACTGAGTGGGAGTCGGGCTGAAAGTGTTGTAATCTGCAGACCGATATGCTCGAAAACAACACTTCACTGGAAAACAGTCTCTAAAATATCACATCCCTGCTGACATGTGGAGGTTTAAACAGCTCATTTTTCACTGTAAACCAGAGAGTAGTCAGGCTGTGTGGCTTTAGCCCGGCCCATTCTCAGGAACAGGAAGCTCTTTTCTCGCAATGTTGTTTATCCCCGCTGGTGGAGATTGCTGACTGAGCAGGATACGGGTAGCACCAGAGCAGGGCGAAGAGCTGCAGCAGGCCTGATATTACGCTGCGACAGTCGGTCAACGCAAAGCCAGAGCAAAGGAAAGAACACTACGGTCAGGATACCTGCAGCTCCTTAACATGTCTTTAATTTGATTTAAAAAGTTTAATGCCTTAAAATGTCTTAAAAAGTTAGATTTTTACTGTGAGAGGTTTTAAATTTAAAGATGATGCTTAGACTAACTGAGACATGTCTGAGTATTCATCAACTCTACCTGTATGAGTGTACACTGGGACGAATTAACGTCATTTTGAGTAGTTTCTCTGTGGATTTGAATGGAACGTATTGCATTTACATGATTTAATGCGTACGCAAATTGGAACAAGAGGAGAAGACGAAGAAGTTTTAGGAAATTTGATTCCAAGATGAAAAGTCCCGGGAATAGTGACACATGCATTTTAAAAAGTGTACAGCGACACTAACCACACACTGTACCGCCACATGCCTCTCAGACTACTCGGCTCGAGACGATACGGTATCCCTGGATGACTAACAGACTTAATGTGGTGACCTGGAAGTCACGGACATCACTGGTGTCTTACCCATAAGCCCTTCCATTCCTGTCTCGCCTTACACTGCCTCTGCAGGTCGTTCTTACAGCGGCTGATCCTGCTGCTTCATTTCCAAAATGTTACACAAGAAAATCAGTCATCGAGTCATCAGATTCATCAAGAATACGAAGTCAAACTAGAGCTGAATTGACAAAATTAATCACTATTATCTGCAGCCTTTAATTAAACATTTAATTTAACAAAGCGCTGTCTCTTTACAGGATTTCGTCATCTACCTGATGAGTGGGACCACCACCATCTTCGGCTGCTGCAGGGAGCACTGTAACGGAGAAGACGAGGAGAGATTAAAGGTGGACATCCTTCTCTTCGCTCCTGACGTCCTCCCCCAGCACTGCTGCGTCAGACGCCTGGACTCTCACAACTCGACCTCCACGGGGGAGCACAGAAAGACATTAACGATGCTGAAGCCTCTCCACGGCGCTCCTGTCACCAGGAATGGTTTCCTTCTTAAAGAGGAGGTGGAACTGAACCCCGGGGACTTGGTTGGCTTGGGGAAACACTATCTGTTCATGTTTAAGGATCCCACGAGCACGTCAGGATCCCATCAGACGCCTCCTTGGATGACCAGACTCTGCCCGAACTCTGATTTGAAAGCGTCTTGTTTATCATGCGGCTCCATCGTCACCAACAGGAAGTTCCAGAGAAAGCTTTTACCGCCTCGTTGGAGGGACCTGGAAGGCACGGAGGCTTTGGTAAGCTACGAGCTGGAGCAGGAGGAGAGCATCCTGCAGGAGATTCTGGATCTGTTGGACCCCAGCGGAAAGGAACCAAAGCTGACGCCTGCTTTCCTGCTGAGCCTGTGCATCCAGCACTCGGCCTCCACGTTCAAGCTGACGCACTTCAGACAGCTGCTGCTCCGGATAGCCAGCCAGATCCAGCTTGTTATGTGGGTAAGGATGAACCTACAGATTATTGACCTTTTGTGTTCATAAGTGTGTATTCAGCACTGTGAAGGTGACAAAGAATGTGAAGTAATCAAATGTGCCATCAGGGTTGGATGTATGATGCATGAAATGGATATTTTCTTTATGTGTTCTCCCTCTCAGGAGAAGACAAAGGAGCTCGCAGCGATCCAGCCAGAAACGTAAGTCAAACAAACAACAAGTGTTGTTGAGAATGTCCCAGAAATAAAATGACAATGAGCCGATACAGAGAGAAGAGCAGCAGCTGCTGCCCGCGATGATATACGACTCACGACACCTCGACGAGTTTTACTGTCTGAATAAAAGAGGAGTTAAAGTCTGATTTTACAACTGTGTGCTCCGTCAGAAAGAAAACAATGAGCTTTTTTAAATGTAGGTTGTGCAAAGAGAGAATTTCCCACAGTCAGAAAGAAGAAGCAGCCGAGAGTTTTCTCATGAGCACGTTGGCTTCTTGCTTTATCATCGACTGTCAGGAGGAGAGCAAAGTTATCAAAGTTTAACAGACTGTGAATCAAAGTGTGTCGGCTTCAATGGAAGAGAACGGGACAGAAGTGTCCTAACAGCTGCAACTATTTAAACAAAAACAATTATTTTTAGATGAATTACTTTATCATTAAAGAAATAAAGTTTAAGATAGATAGATAGATAGAGCGGACATTTTGTCTCGTTATAGCAGGAAAACGAGGAGGAGAAGTTACTGTAAGTCAAGATTTTGCTGATTTGCAGAAATTTTAGAGGAAGTTAAATCAAAATAACTCGAGGATAAACAGTCGACACACAGTGTTTTCCAACAAACTAAAAATGTTCTCACTATTTTAAAATGTCACTGATACAGTAAATTGTACAAATATTAAAGACTGCTTCTGTCAGGATAAACATGCTGGAAGTAAAACATTCGGATGGTTTTACTGTATTCATTATTTTTAGGTTAGGTTCTTCAATCTGTCAAATTATCAATTATTATCATCATAAGCTTTAAAGTGCACATCACGCAAAAGAGTTTACAGGTTTACTTTAAGCCTTAATATAATTTGAACAGGTGAGTTCTATAAAAATTCACCCTCAGTACAGTTGTCATGAACGGGGAAATTAGCTACAGAGACGTCCTTGAAGCCTGTGTCCAAAATTTGTATTGGTAGGTGCAAAAACGTCATGACAGGTGTTACATGTGCACAACTTGTTAAATCCTGTAAGAACTCTAGCTGATGTGTTTTCGACCACGTGATTCGACCTCTTGTTGCTGTCATGGGTCAGCCAGAGGAAAGTTGATCCCAGTAGTCGATTATGGTTTTGATTAAAATCTGTTCGAGGATTTCAACGTCTGAATTGGAAAATGAGTCATGTCTGAAAAACATAATGAAGTCACTTTGTGCTGTTGTTACAAAGATTTTCCACATTTTTTGCATTATACACTCAAACTCTTTAGACTTTGTTTACACACTAACTTCTGTGTTTTTACATCAGGAGCTCCGGTGACGGCCAGCCCGACCACCTTCAGCTGCTCAGCATGGAGGAGCTGATCCCGGGTCTGCAGCCTCTGGTGCTGTGGATGGCCAACTCCATCGAACTGCTGCACTTCATCCAGCATGAAGTCCCTCAGCTGCTGCCCTGGAGGCAGGACCAGGAGGACGAAGGTGGACAGAAAACACATCGTGGCCTTTATCACGTCTGTTAGCCCTGCAGTGTGTTTGTGTGTTTTTTAAATGTGTGTTTGTGTGTGTTGGCAGGTCTGTTGGACTCTGAGATGTCCTCCACTCGGACAGCCTGTGAGGAGGCCATGACTGTCTTGGAGGAAGTCATCATGTTCACCTTCCAGCAGTCTGTCTACTATCTAACAAAGGTTGGTTGGTTAATATACAGCACACACAGCACACACAAACATTCATATAGATGTTTCACATCCGTCTGACCCGTAAAATCTGAGTGTCGGTCACATGTGAAGCAGGAAATTGGACTGTGTAAACACCAAATTCTGTTTTCATTGAACATATTCCAGACAGAAAACACAATAACAGAATGGAAACACTAACTCTCCGTCAGGAAAAGCCTGTGAGATAGTGAGCGCGGTGTCTTTTCCACCGACTGGAATATAAACAAAAAGACAATCTTGTCTCCCACGTTTTCACTGGTTTGTTCAATAACAAAACCTGAATGCCTGATTTGGTGAGAACCACGATACGAACATTTGGAGGTCAGGACTCTAAAACAAGTCTAAAAAAATGTATTTAAAAGCTCGTTCACCTTTAGATTTTGACTGTTAGTAACTGATCAGACGATCTGAGGGGTCAGGATGTAGAATATGGACTGATTTATAATCAAACGTAAAGGTTTTATTTACACTGTTAACCTAATGTGGAAAAAGCTAGTGCTAAAATTTCTACGGGGATTTGAAGACGAGAATTTGCTATACATCAAGAAAAACGTTCAGGGCTCATAATAAGGAACTAAAAGAGACCAAAGATGATGTATTTTCCTCAGATTAAACAGGAAGTATGTGTGCAGGCTAGCACTGAAATGTCAGTGAAAGTACATAAAAGGACAATCAAAAAGGACCCAAGATGGAGCCTTGGGGTGCACCACGAGAGACAGCAGCAGAAGAAGATCATAACTGATACTAGTCTGATGTTTCAGACCCACTCTTGAATCTGGACACACGCAGATGAAGACTTTTCAAAGTCTGGATCTGCTTTGTGACGAAACAGTCAAGCCTCGTGTTTTACAGCCCGACAGGGCACTCCCAGACTAGATTTATGTGACTTTCCCATCTTAAAGTTGCTTATTAAAGTCTGTCTGGTTTATGCAGGATCCAGTCGACATCACAGTTAGCAGCAGACTGTAGAAACACCAACACCACCCTGCACAGTGACTGTTTGAGGAAGGAAGGGAAGGAAGCAGGAACAGCCTGTGCTGTTGTTTCTTTTGCTTGTCCTGCACAAACTGAAAAAAAGACATTTTACTGAACCGTATATTCAGACTAAAAGATACTTACCTCCGTCGTCTCTTTCGTGGCTTTGTCAGATTCAGTTTCTCTTAATTAGACGGTGTATGATTGAAACATAAGTTTGCTGATTACTATTTTTCTGGTTTGAGAAAAGGAGGATTAACACCCGTCTGTGAAGTGTCATCTGTTTCCTGCAGAGGAAGATATGCTGTCATCAGAGAAACACCCAGCGGGCTAAAAGGACATTAAGAGAGGGGAAAAAGTTTGTTAATTTCCTGTGAATGACCGAATAACGAAACAGAAATAATCTGTTCACTTCTTCTTTTTCTCTTGACTAATTTAGTTCAGAAATAGAAAAAGGACAAGTCTCCCTGAGAGACTTTTAGACCGGAACAATCCCTCTAACCTCCCTGTGAACTATTGACACATAGGAATCTCCTTTTTAATATACAAATCACTTATTTTATCATCACATCCATGCGCTTAGAAGATAAGATAGACTTTATTGATCCCACACCGAGGAAAGCCATCCAGAGTTACCAGCAAGTCCGAAGTGAGTTCATCCTGTGATTCACACTTCACATACTCCCTCTGTAGCCCAGTTAGCACCGTTTTAGATGATCCAGAACGTGGCGGCTCGCGTGGTCTTCAATCAACCCAAAAGGTCATGTTATCCCGCTGCTCATTGAGTTCCACCGGCTACCTGTAGCAGCCCGCATTAAATTCAAATCACTAATGCTGACTACAAAGTAGTCTCCGATTCTGCACCGACCTCATACAGACAACTCGTCTCTTCTTGTGCTACCGTTACACCGTGCTTTTAACTTTTGCCATCATCTCGTGATTGTCGCTCGTGGTCGGTGGTTTCTGTTCAGTAAAGTCATACAGTGTCACTTTAAGACGTTGCCTTCAGGTCGCCACTGGAGATGCCGTAATTACCACTTTCCAACTTGTAAACAGCGCTCGCGTCAACGTCAAAGTTGTCATTATGAGAAGGAAACGTTTTCTTTTTCTAAAAGCTCTGATACTTTACGCTTAATAACACAGAAGTGACTGAAAACCAAACAAAAACAGACACCTCACATTAGCTCTAGTCTGTTATTTAAGGTAATTAAACAATCTTTCTCTGGTGCTCAAAGGTGAATGCAGCTTTAAAACACCTTTAAAAGTTGAAAAGATTCTTTAAAATATAAATATTGTACAGTTTAAGTGAAAGAGGAAGAAGGCAGTTGTGCAAACACTGCTGAATCATCCTGCAAGCTTTAAGTTTTATTGAACCACCTCCTCATTGTCAGTCCTCCTCGCACAGATCCGGCTCTTATCACTACTCTGACACACTTCTGCCATTGTTTCATATGCATGACATCACCTGTTGGGTACACACACACACACACACACACACACACACCATGACTAAGATGATGACCTCAGACAAACTGAAAGAGGCCATAAAGATGACAATAACCCTGCATGCCTGAGGCAGCAGGTCAGCTGATAGTTTACAGGGCGGCTCAGCAGATTTGAAGGTGCTGATTGGTTATCGTGGAGCCAGATGGGAGGCGGTTGATCTTCTACTTTAAGACTGTGAATAGTTTTTAAATAAATCTGCATGAACAAACATTTTTCATCATCAGCATCCACCTAAACTTTGCTAAGATCAGCTCACGTTAGCCACCAAAAGCTAGCGGTCATGCCAGACCAAAACAGGTCGTGTTGAATTGAGTAAAGAACGTGTTATTTCTTCTCCTCTCACTTTAACTCTGTAATTTCAGCTCTGGTTTGCTTCACCAGCTTCTGACTGTCTTTGGCTCTCGTCACCAGACACTCTTGTCTTCATCTTGCGGTGGCGAGCTGAGAGCTGCTGCTGACAGCTTTGTTTAAAGGAGTCGTGGATAATTACAGAAAACAGTGATCTGAGAGCAGCTGAACTGAGCTGCAGATGCATGTTTTCACTGAGTCTGGGAGTAAGAGTTTGATGATTATGACTTAAAAAGGACGTGGTAATGGTTTACTAATGTTAAAGAGCACATTTTAAAGGCATCAGGTGTGTGTTGTTTGTTTTAATCCCTGTTTTGAGTCTTTTTCGCCTGTAAATCGACTCAAATTGCAGTGTAACTTTAGGACAGTGTTTAAATTTTCCTACAGCTGCCCTTTGTTTCGTGAAACACAAGCTTCCTGCAAAGTTTCCTGTACGCTCTGTGAATGCCTTCCACTATTTGACTCATTATGTCAGCGTGTTCTATACATAGCAGCACAAAACACGACATCATTTTCCGATTTAGCTTCTCAATCGTCTTACATCAGCAGAGGTGTATAACGTCCACGTCTCTCTCTCTCTCTCCACACAGAGTATGTATTCAGCCCTGCCCAGCCTGCTCGACGGGAACCCGTTCTCAGAGAGCGGTCAGCTGCGAGTCCCCGACGGCCTCAGCGGCATCCTGGAGGTGCTGAAGGAGGCGCTGAAGCTGCTCACGGCCTTCCAGGTCCACCCCGATATCTCATTACAACTCTGTGCCTACCTGTTCTTCTTCATCAATGCGTCGCTGTTCAACGCCTTCATGGAGAGAGGTAAGACTTCAGCTCGCTGATGAAGAAACCTGTTGGACCTGTTCTAGCTATTGTTTTAGCCACGCTCCATTGGATGCTGATGCTAATTAAATAACTTTCATAGCATTTTAATAGCATTAATAAAACCACTGTGACTGCTATAATAACCTTGTTTTATTACGTGTTCTTCAGGATCTGTAGCTGGGTTCTACCAGTGGTCCCGAGGGGTTCAGATCCGGGCCAACCTGGACCTGCTGATGGACTGGATCCAGAGCATCGGTCTGGGCGATCTGGCCACCGAGTTCTTCCAGAAGCTTTCTGCTGCTGTCAATCTGCTGGCTACACCCAAAGAAACCCTCCTGCAGGTCAGAGGACATCCGTTACTCCTTTCCTGTCTGTCTGTCGGCGGGCGGGTGTAGCCACGAGAATCGAGTCGTGTCTGCGTCAGCCTCAATGTTTTCATTGTCTTTAAGGTGTCAGTGCAACATTAGTTATGTATGTTTATGGATTCAAACTTTCCATCTTTGGAGAGTTTGAACCTCACTTAACCCTTCATACAAAGTAACGCCTACTGTTAACAACGCCATAAAGTCTGTGAAAGTTTATGGTTATAGCGTCCTTGAGAAGAGATCCACTTAAACTCCCGCGGTGCCATTCACACCGATCAGATATGAGGAAATACCGTGCAGGAACAGGAGAGTAAACACACTAAAATGACCAACTCATGACATCATGGTGCCAGTGAAGGCTTGGCCATCACTTATCTAACTTAAAATAATATAAACCTGAGTATATCCTGTTAGCCAGAGTTTGTATGTGATGCATTATCAGCTTAAATCCTATTTATTCTGGCTTACAACGAGTGGAAACATGTGGTTAATAGCTCAGATGGCATTTTAATGCTCAAAGACACAGAAATACATTAGAGTAATGGTGTTTTAAGCCTTTCACACTCTCTGTTTAAGTGTTTGCACACTGTATCACTCAAACAATAGTGTTCATCAGTGGAAAAACAACTTTATACGTGCTCTAACCTGTGTTTAGTCTTCGCTGTGCAGTGGTAGCTAGCCAACTTCACATTTTTTTTTTTTTTTATTTAAACCTTTATTTAACCAGGAAAAGGTCCCATTGAGATTAAAAATCTCTTTTTCAAGGGAGTCCTGGCCAAGACAGAACAGCAGCACAAACAAGAACAAGTCAAATCAAAAGAGATACAAGACACGCAGATAATATTACAACACATAATGGTCTAAAAATGAAAATGCTAAAAGCACAATACAAGTCATGAAATCAACAACATCATCAGCTAAAACAACAACATCTGGATGATTCAATCTCTTGCTCTTTCAATATGAATTTAAAAGCATTCAAAGAGATCAGATCTTTGAGTTTTAAAACATTCTGCAAGATATTCCAGTCAGCAGGTGCTGAGTACCCAAACGCCCTCTTCCCTAGCTCAGTACGAACATTTGGTACCGATAAGGTATAAAACTCCCTAGAACGCAGCGAATATTGTCCATCATGTTTTTTAGAAATAAAAGAACAGAGGTATGTCGGGAGCAACCCGAGAATTGCCTTATATATAAAAATATACCAGTGGGTACGTCTGCGGGCTGGTAAACAAGGCCATCCCACCCGAGCATAAAGCTCACAGTGGTGAGTCAGGGCGTTACAATTTGTTATAAATCTGAGTGAAGCGTGATAAGCTGTGTCAATCAGTTTCAATGCTTGTTCAGGGGCGCGCATGCACACAAGATCCCCATAGTCAATAACAGGCAAAAATGTTGCCGCAACAAGTCTCTTTTTTACATTAAAAGAAAAACACAATTTGTTTCTAAAATAGAAACTTAGTTTCAGCCTCAGCTTTTTAACCAGGCATTGTACATGCTGCTTAAAAGACAGGGAGTCATCAATTAGGATGCCTAGATATTTATAGGAGTTAACTCTTTCAATGCTCCTTCCTTCAAGAGTGACCACTGAAGGAATATTCAGTGGTCTACTCTTGACATTTGAAAATAACATGCACTTGGTTTTTTCTGTATTAAGAACAAGTTTTAAGTTAGACAAATTTTTCTGCACAACATTAAATGCACATTGCAAGTGGTCAACAGCTTTAGCAAGAGTTGGCGCACTGCAATAAATAACTGTGTCATCAGCATATAAATGAACATTGGCATCATTCACATCTTCACCCAAATTATTTATAAAAATAGTAAAAAGAAGTGGGCCAAGTACAGAGCCCCGAGGAACACCCTTACAAACAGGCAGAACATCAGAGCACTGACCACCAAAACTGACACACTGAGACCTATCAGTAAGGTAGTTTGAAAACAAACCAACAGCTTTCTCTGATAGGCCAATATTAAAAAGCCTCTGTTTGAGGACATTTAATCCTCCCTGAAGTACACTGCTCTCTGAGTTACCCATTCAAATCTTGTTTACACTTCTACCACAGAAGGAAGCTGAGCTCTCACTTGGCTGGTTATGAAACACTCAGGTGTTCAGAGTCATTAAGGGAAACAAACACATTAAAATTACTCAGGTATGACAGATTAGGAACAAAGGTTATACAAAAGGTCAAAACTACAAACTGTTTACTGATTCACAGGTTTGTTACACCTGAGAAATGATGACATTGGCTAACTGTTTCAAGAGTTCACTCATTACTTTAGCTAACTATGTCAACTGCTTGTCAACAGTTGAAACTCCTTTACTTTTAGCTAAACACTTTTTCAGCTTCTCTGCTCGCTTTGCCAACTGTTTTCAGCACATTTTTTCAGTTGAGTTAATTTGAGTAAATTCCTCTGGTTAGGAATCTAGACATTTGAGCTGACCACAGAACTAATATTATCCTCCACCGTGTCATTGGGAACTACGGTCTATATTTGGAGGAACTGGGTTAAGTATGACGCCTAATTTTACTCTCTGAGGTTGACACCTGTTTTCACTGAAGGACTCGCAGTCTTGATACGAGCCTGAAACATCTCCGGGGCACGAACGGAGTTGCAGCCCACCCGTGACACAGCTGCTGGAGGCTGTTGTCTTGTCTGTTCATGGGATTGGCTGGTTGCTATGAAGCTGGTGGTTTTATGTATCCCTGCTCCGGTATGAGGTCACGTTGTGGCTGCCGCAGCCGAGCACACACCCTCGACGCATTCTGAGTTTTCCATCTGGAGTTCTGGGCTTTTAAGAACTGAAGTGGCTCGCTGGCACGATTGTAAATAACACCAGAGGGATGTGGCATCGCTTTTTGTTTTAAATGGAGAACGCAGCAACACAGGAGTTATTTTAGGAGATTATAACTGCCAAACATTAAAATCTCAGACATAACAAACAGTTTCTGCTTGTTTATAAGCAGCGTTTAAATGTCACGTTCTGCTGAGCTCAGTGAGGCGTCTCAGGACACACCAACAACATTTAACTTATGGTTTGTACTGTGGCCCCGGCATGTCTGGGCAAAGTGTCACTTCCACCAATTCACACAGACTGAATGAACTCTGGAAAGTTTGTCGTGTAATAATCACATGAACATCGCTGTCCAAGTGACTCACCTGTTTCCTTAAGATCAAATATTATCTTTCTAAGTGTGTTCGAGTGAGAGCTGCTGCGTCGTATTTCATGATAAGGACAGATAACGATGGTGTTAAATTACAGTAAATTCACCTTTTATTGGAGTGCAGGATAAAATAAACACATGAACAAAGCTCTGGAGCTGCAGCGACGACCGAGAAATATTTTCCCAGGAGGCTTTGTTCCCACATGTGGGACAAAAACTATTTACTAGATCATATAATTGGTTTAAAATACTTTGCATGCAAATGAGAGAGTAGCACTGACTTTGTTTCCTTATATGGAAACACAAGCATGATGGGAAAATACTTGTTTCTGCCACCACCACCACGACAATGTAAACTTTTTGTGGTTTCAGTGGATCATGTTTACAGTCCTGCCGTTTAAGTGAAGGGTTTGTCTCACTGTGTTTTTCTGTTGTTTTATGTCCGTCCAGGCGTCCTGGTCGTCTCTCAGGGCTGAGTTCGCCGCCCTGAACCCGGCTCAGCTTCACCACATGCTGAGGGAGTACAGCTCGGGTAAAGCCTGTCCCACCGGATGGACGCCGTCACCGGACGATGCAGAGGACGCCGTCAGGACGGGTGAGTCACAGACGGAGGCCGTCCTATCAAACATTAATCGATTAGTTCATCGATCTGATCCTGAGTTAAATTTAATATCTTCAGTTTTTAGACTTTTAAATGGATCAAAATGTTTTTTAAAGACGTCATCATGAGCTCTGCTGAAGTTCAGTTTGTGTAACTTGTAATTTAAAACTTCTTTTTCTGCCCAGTTTTCTGTTTTCTGTCATCAAAAGACGATAACGAGCGTGTTTACTGTAAACTTTAATCATCAGACTCTCTCTGAGCAGAGTCTGAGTCTGTTGTGTAGCTCGCATGTCCAAACTTGACAGAAGGCGTGATCGACTTCACATGACATCTGAACTCTGCTCATCATGTCACACTCCGTACATTCTCAGCTGGTTATAATGAAGTCAAACGAGACGGTCACATGACAGCGTCGACAAAAACTGAAACATGAAGTGTACTTAATGAAGTGACCAGTCGGTGGAAATGAAACTGTAAAAAGGGAAATAAGTTAAGAAATTCTTATTATGAAATGTTGTAAAGATATAAAGATGAAAATCACTTCTTAATTTATTTCACGTATTTCTTCATTAATAATCAATACGATCGACCTCATGTTGATTATAATTAGACGTTCACCTTCACACTCACTAATAAGTGGCAGACTTCGTCGCTCCACATTAATCCTGTCAGTCTGTCTCCACCAATCAGCTTCAGCCCTCCCAAATCCACCTTTCACCTGTCAGGACAGTCTCTCACCTCTTCACCTTTTCTCACCATCGACTGATCCAGTAACAGTTTGATCAGTCCTCTGCTGTATTTGTACGTTAATGAGGCGTTAACCCGAATATAAAGGTTGAATTTCATTAGCAAGCTTTGTCGGTGTCACTCGTGATGGATGACGGCGGGCCTTTTCTTTCGCCCTGCAGGCGACATCCTGGAGAGCTTCGACAACCACCCGCCGCTCATCCTGCCCAGCAACATGTTCCACCTGGAGCTGGGTAAACCCGTCGTGGAGCCCGCTCTGTTCGAGCAGCTCGGCCGTCTGCAGGAGTTCATACGCCGGCTGCCCCGCCGTGAAACCCGAACCGATGTGGAGGAACAGGTAACGAGCTCTCTGACCCCGGAGCTCAACAACATAACGAGAGAGGAAGTGAGACACCTTCATGTTTCTACATCTGTTACTGATTCACTTTATATTCCTCAGGCTCAGGCTCTCAAGGGGACGACCACAGACAGCCAGTCTGCGACCTCACCCTCCATCAGAGTCTTCCAGGATCCTGTAGCCCATCAGGTGGTCTCTGACCCGGTTACCTGCCCATCCCCTAAGGCGGACCCGGACTGTACCTCCCCTACAGAGTCGTCTCAGGCCCGAGGATCTCATGGTGACCTCAGCAGCTGTGAGGCAGTCCTGACCCAGAAGCTGAAGAGCCTGGAACTGCAGAACACCCTCCCAGGACAGGCCGACCTGGTCTACCACAAGAGCCTGGCACTGGACCCGTCCTGCCTGCTGACGCCACCCAACACTCCGCAGGGTATGGAGCTGGCCGAGCTGGAGGCCGACCTGCAGGAGGGCGCCCGGCAGCAAAAGAAAGGTACGTGAAGAGGCAGAGGACAAAAGACGTGAATCATATCCATCATACGAAACAGTTTGTTCCGACTATAAACAATAAAAAAAGGTTCAGGATTAAAGTCCAGATTGACTCCTGAGGCTGTGAAATGTAAAGATGTGGAATCCTTCTGAACAGGCAGAGACTTGATGTTTACAGACGCTGTCAGGTGATCAAACTCGCCCTCAGGCAGCCGACAACAGTCACATCCTCTTTTTAGGGAATAAGAGCTGCTGCCAGGTGTTATATGAAAGAGGACGTGCTGCTTTCTGATTATCAGGTGGTTCAAATAAAACACAAACACTGATTTAAAAACATGAAACGCTGCAAACAAACAAACAAACAAACAAACAAACAAACAAACAGAAAAACACTGAAGAAGTGTAAGTAAGTTTGTTACACATTGTGAGGCACAAGGGCGGCAACTTCTGATTATTTTCATTATCGTTTGGCATTTATTTTATTTATGTAAATCAAAATACGTGACGTATTAAAATTCTTATTGTTTGTGATTAGAGTATATCCCCTGGGGATCATGACTGGCAGCACATTTAATACAAATGTGAACCTGCTGGTGGCGCTACAGGAAACGTCATCATCAAAGTCAGTCGATTCATCATCTGGAGATCATAAATGTTTTCATCCATCCACTGGATGTTTGTTGAGATATTTCAGTCGTGTTGGACCGAGCATGTCTTAAACCACCAGATGAATTAATAATAGAAGCAGTCCATATTCATATTTAAAATAAGGTCCACAGTTCCTTTAACGCGGTCTTTTAAGGCCACGAACAGCTGACAAACATTAACTGAGACCTGACAGACGATGATAACTGACATGAAACAAAAAAGAAAACCACACGTCACGTCTCTAAAGGCTCCATTCATGGCTTCACTTCACAGCAGGTTTTCATTCAGATGACACACAGCTCTGTCACTGAGACCTGGACCACTTCGCCTCCGTTACCAACGTCTGGAGTGAGGTCACCTCCTAAAACTTCATTCACCTCCTCCTCCGACTGACAAACTCTATTAAGGAACGCATTCAGTGACTTGACCTCGTGCACCAGCTGCATATTTGGTCCACATGAAGGAGCCCCCTCGACATAAAAGAGTCAAGAGTCCCTTCATCTTTTACTGACTCTGGAGGTCAGGAATTTCAAGTGCAGGGTGGGTTCGCCGTGCAAAGGAAAGAGAGTTTCCTCTCCCACCCCTATTGTTTTTGGACGCCTGCGTCATGAGGTCATTTGTAGGAGTGAGAGGGAGTCAGTGCCAGTGTGTGAGGCGACTACTTCAACTTAAAACTTCAGTTATGATCTGAATTATCTTCACTTTGTGCGAGCTTCCAGCCTCTGGAGACATTTAAGAACCAGTGTTACAACATATTCTGTGACCATCGTAAAATGTGACCTCTGTTACATTCATGTGGTTCTTATTACTGTGTTAACATTAAGTACCTGACAATAACTCAGGTATAATTGGGTCACATTCCAACCTTATTTTCCATGTTTTTATGTCAAAGTAACTGATGATGACAACAAGGTTTGGATTTGGTCACTATTGAGTGAGAGTGCTGCAGCCTGCAGCCATGAAACAGACTACAACGTAACCCTTACGTTCATAAGTGTCTGACAACACGACCATACAGAGATTAAACGTTTTCTCTTGATCCTAACAGAAGAAAAACTCTTATTCTGAAATCTCAGGAGAGGTGAGATGACTTGTTGCAGGAAGTCAACAGTGGAAACACGAGTGTAGAGATGTGTCGGAGTACAGAGAGCTCATTTTGACAATGTGGACGAGGAGTTTGAATTCAATGGTCAACCTTCTTTATTCAAGCTTTGAGTTTACAGATGAAGAGTGAACGAAGAGGAAACAGACAGTAAGACGGTGAAGCTCGAGAGGACTACTGGTGTAACTAATGTTACTTACTAGTCCAACAGCAGTCAGCCCAGCTCGGCGTCTGTCTTTCAGCCTTTTATTTCACCAAGCTCTCACCAACCACTAAAAGTCAGTCCCAGATTTACTCTTGTCCGGCGGCTTCTTGCTCGCTCACTCTCTCCTTTTCTCTTCTTAGCTTCCTCCATCAACGTCCTCTTCGGTCTGTTCTCCTCTGTCATGTCCATACAGATTGCTCGCTCACCCAGCTCCTGTTCTGGCACGACACTAGCTCCGCTCCCCTGCAAACCGCCTCTTCTTCCTGTGGTACAAACACTAACACTCCCCCCGGTGCTCTGAGCTCACAGTCTGGGCAGCCTGGCTAACAAACTGAGCTAACATTAGCTAACAGCAGCTACAGTTGGCAGCAGTTTACTTCACTGTCCATCAGGAAACTCTGTAAATCTTGCTAACATTAGCTCCGCTTTGAAGTCATCAACAACATAAACCTTGACATAACGACATTAAAAGTAGTTAGCTCATATCAGCTGTTTTATCTTCATCATTAAAATAAGTCAATATTAAAGATTAAAGATATTCAGGATATAAATAACATATATAAGTTGATTTCTTCGTGTGGTGGGTCCAGACGAGGCTGGTTGATCCGAAGTTGATCCGGATCTGTCAGATCTGAACAAACCTTCAGAAACACTTTTCGTCACGTGATTGTTGTTTGAATTTAAGAGGTTCAACCTGTTAATGCTCCTGGACTGACCCCCCCGCTGAGGCTGAGGCTGTTACTGCTGAAGGCTTTAAGCTTGAAGGATTTAGTTGATCTTAATCAGATGTCTTTACTCTCATTGGCTGCTCGTTGTATTGTGTTTTCTCTGTTGGTGTCTTTGATGAAAGTAATTTGCTGAAGGGCTTCGAGGATTACACTGAAACCATCTGGCACAATCTCTGTCTGTGTAATTGTCCTAATTAGCTGGTTTCTGTCTCAATCTGCACAATTTATACTGTGATGTAGAGTCTGTTAATCGATTAGTGGATAAAAAATTAATCTGCGGCTATTTTAATAATCTATTCAAACATTTAACAACTTCTAAAAGGTGAGAATTGTCTCTTTTCCTTCTCTACGTTGTGATAAATTGAATATTTTTGTTATATATTTGCTGTTTCCTGGGAAATTCGATGATACCACCGTGTGGTGAAAATCATGTTTATGGTATTAGTTAGGTAAATGTCTCTGTCCATCATCCCGCCGTGCAGAGCCGTACCTTGGCCTCCTGAATATCTACCTCTGTGGTTTTGGCTAACAGCTCGTGTTATGTTGAAGGTTTGGTAATCCTTTAATCTGACCCCAAGAATTACAGAGAGGTGGTGATGTCAGGAGAGAAAAGAGCAGTGGCCGATCCGTCATGGGAATTTACAGTTGGGTTGGTGCGTGGAATCTTAATCGGTAGCGGCATTGTTCGGGGCAGGTCCTGCGTGGGGGGCAGACAGGCTGCATGATGGGAAAAGGTGGAGGAGGGAGCTGCAGGGGTGGGAACAGGTTTTTTTTTTTTTTTTTTGGGAATGCTACTGTTGCTAATGTTGTGACAGGATGACCCACATGAGGCAGAGGAAGACAGGAAGTCCCTGTTAGAGCACCGCAGCATCCTAAACCATCCCTAGTTTCAAAACAAACTAGCTTTTAAGGGGAGCGACCTGAACCCTACACTACAAAAACAAACAAAAAGACAACTACTAAAAGAAAAGGCACTTCACTCCCACTGCGTCCGTTCAAAACAAGGAATATTCACACGTGAGGCACAAGTACAGTGACGATAACCAAACAAAAGGAAAACAAACCAGCAAAATCTCAATCTTTAGCAAAAACTAATCACAAGGAGAAAAATCTTTCCAAGCACTAATGAAGAGAAGGCTGCATTCCCAGCCAGGTTCTCACAGTCTCTGGCACAAGCAGGATCTTATATAGGGCTCACAATCAGCCTCGATTGACAGCAGCTTGGATTGGTCAGCCCCAAAGATCCTCAGACAAACAGGAAAATCACTCTCTGGATCAAAAAAAGGAAGAACAGACATGTTGAGCAGAGATGGCTGGCCGTAACTGTCCAACAGCAGTCAGCCCAGCTCGGCGTCTGTCTTTCAGCCTTTTATTTCACCGAGCTCTCACCAACCACTAAAAGTCAGTCCCAGATTTACGGAGCAGCCGGAGGACATCAGAGGGAAAACCAGAAAACATTTTCTCCATAAAATATGATCCAGTTTCACCAAAATCAGTGAAATAGTTGGTGGTGTTGCTACAGAACTCTTAATTTTAGATCTTTAACATGAAGTTTCAGTAGACATAAATCCAGCAGGACTCGTTTTGATGTGAGCTTGTTTTTCTGTGTTTTTGTTCAGTCAGTGGATACGCCGAGTGGAAGAGCGAGAGCGTGGATGATGAAGAAGAAGAGGAAGTGTTTACGGTGGAGCTCCGCAGAGGGCCTCACGGTCTGGGACTGGCGCTCGTGGATGGAACGGTAACGACAACTTCCTCCTAACGACAAACACAGTTACAGTTACATTAAGTTAAACGAATCTGAAAGGCCAAAACTCAAAGCAGCTTTTTCACGCAGTTTAATCGGGACGCAGTAAAAACCTGGTTTATCCACTCAGATCTGAGGCTGGAGGTTAATCAGATCAGACTGTGACCTGCAGATCTAATCACACTAAATGTTCTTTAACTGATGAGGAGCTCTGCTCTGACGTTAACGAGATGATCGTACCACAAACTTTAATTCACTGTCTGAGCACAGATATGTGTGCTTTCTTATTAAATATATCAAATGTATAATCGATGGTTATTTTGATCGTTCATCTTGTAGAAAACTCAGCTGAGGATGAGCGGCATTTACGTGAAGTCGGTGGTTCCCGACTCTCCCGCCGCTCAGTGTCAGAAACTGAGAACGGGTGATCGCATCCTGGCTGTTAACGGCATCAGCCTGGTCGGTATGGAGTACAACACGTAAGTACACAGAGTACTACACACAGTACACAGTCTGATCTCTCCTGTCAGTGTGTGTTTACACCTCTCTGTGTTTTCATCTCAGCGGTAGAGAACTGATCCGATCATCGGGAGACTCGCTCAAACTTCTGGTGGCCAAGATCGACTCAAAGACGAGTGAGAAGAGCTCGGCTGCGACTAGATGCTGAAGGACGAGCTGCGGTGGACGATCAAGTGCAATTGGGAATACGGGACATCCGAAGTCAGTATTTCCCCACCGACCAAAGGAAAACTTTCTGCTTCTCCTTTTTTCTGTACAAAGAGCTTCGAGACAATCAAACCCGGCAGCAGGACTGACTCTGTGGGCATTTTCTGGACGGTCAGAGCTCGTTTCTGCTGTCCCAGCTTCTTTCTCGGCTATAAACAAACAAACTGTGTCAGGCTGTGCGCCTCAAATACTCATAAACCACGAGCGGTGAGGAAAACAGCTGAAACATCCATTTGAATGTCTGAGCACACGGTATTCTGTCTGAGGAGCTGCTCCGGGATCGAGACCCAAGTCACGTTCAGCGGCAATAACTGGACTTTTATTTTGAAATTCTGTTTTTAAAAAAACTGTGAAACTTCATATTTAACACTGCAAAAACCTCCAACGTACCCGGCATGAAATCATATTTCTTTGCTGAATTATCTCAATTTAACTGGGAGACATTTTTTCTTCTCTTGATGTAAGACGACATGATTTTATTTTTATTTTCAACGGTGGCCTTTAAAGTATTTCAGACGAACGTTTCCACTTTTATATCACATCAAAGACTGCACATGAAGAGTCTTATAGAACAGCAGGCTGACAATAAAAGTCCCAGTTCAACGACGTCAACTTAAAACCTCTTTAACCTGCAATTTCTGTGTTTTTTAACGCCTTTACACAAACTTCTTTAATATTTTCATCATAACAAAGGATCAAATGGCTCAGAGCGCTGAATCTGGAGCTTTAAAGTGAGTTTCATCTCGTTGTTTACTGTTCTGGTTCACGGGTCAACGGCAGGCGGCTGTTTTCAGTTCAAATCTCTAAAAACCGACTACCAAACAGCAGACACAGTCAGCTGGTGAACACAGTCGAGCTTTTAGCAGCTAAAGAGTCAGATGTTAGAGACCAAAAATTTAAAGAGACACAAACACAACTCCAAATTAACGATACTGTTGCTGCCTGACTGCTTGATGTGTAAATAACAAGTAAGGATTTCAACATATCGTCAACGTTCAGTCAAAGGTTCAAACTCCTCAGCTTCATAAAATCCTCAAACATATGTACACTAGTTACATTAAATTAAAGGAAAAGTTCAACATTTTGGACAATAACACAAAAAGTCAGATGAGAATATTCATACCACAAAGGCTACAACAAGTTAGATTAGCTTAGCTTAGCTTAGCTTAGCACGAGGACTGGAAACTGGGAACCAACTAAACAAACTGTGCCTACAAGCAGCTCTAAAGCTCATTATTAACATATTTCTGATTATATCTCATCTCTGTCCGCTCTTTATGCTAAGCTAAGCTAAGAAGCTGCTGGGCTAGCTTCATATTAGCATACAGACATGGGAGTGGGATCAACGCGCTCATCTAACCGTCGACAGGAAGACGAATAAACGTTGAACTTTTACTTTGAAGCCTTACTTCAGCAGATATGTTTAAATATGTTTAACACTGTAGAGCTCATCTGAAGTCTGTCCGTCTTCATCGACATGTAAACAGTGTTTCCGTATATCGACACAAAGTATTCAGTTTTGTAATATTTATATTGTATTTTTGAACCTATGGAATAAATATTATTTTGACTTTGAAGCTCGTGTGTTGAAGTTTTCTGGTCCTGATGAATCTTGTGGTGGGTGATCGAGTGAAGCAGCAGCTGGAATCTGAACGTCTGGCTGGGTGGAGCTGCAGAGAAGCTGCTGGGTGGAGCAGCGGGGAGGCCGCTGGGTGTGTCGGCTCGGCATGGCACGCTTTAGCGGCCGCCACCAGCAGCTGTTTATAGCTGCTCTGTGGTTTCCACTAGCCAAGCACTTTCCACTGACTCCAACACAGACGCTACAGTTCAGCCTCTGCGGCCCCCCGAGGTTAGAAACTGTTTTATATGGATGCTGTTATTTACACGGGGTGTAATTAAAGAGGTGCTGAGTGATGAAATCTGCTTTTATCACCAAAGTTTTCTTTGATTGTTCGACTTCATGTTGTTTACTCTGCAGGTTCTTCACGCTCAGGCCTGAAGCTACAAGTACGACACAGTTTGAGGTACTTTTACTTTATCTGACACTCGACATGACATTTATCTGACAGCTGGAGTTTGTGGTAATAAAATACACTCCACCACCATGAGGTTGTACTTGCTTACTGCTAATCACTGACAGTGTAAAACATGGACGTTGTATCCCTGACATCACCCACAGGTTTCTGAAGAGCCGCTTTGAAGCTCAGTGTGACGGCAATCTTGGCAGTCCTGCTTCTTCTGCCTAATGCTAATATAAAAATCAGTAAAGACGGATCTACTGTCCATATTTTATACAGTCTATGGTGTTAGCATGCTAATATTTTGTAGTACAACTGAGGCCGATGTCACTTGTTTTGCAGATATTTTGTCCTAAACCAAATCACAGTTTTAACCTCATGGCGGTGTTAGATGAGAGGTTCAAGTAAAACCAAAAGTCATTACAATTCATCGTGAGGGGAACACGAACGTCTGAGCCAAATATCATGTCTGTCCAATAGTTGTTAAGATATTTCCGTCTGAACCAAACTGGTCGACTGACCAACACTGCACAGTTATGTAATTTACGGACAGTGGCTTCTCCTCGTGGCGGCAGAGTCGGGTGTTGACCTGAAGTAGTGGTCACAGTTGAGAATGGGACAGTCTGTTAACGGCAGGCTGTAGTCGTAGTACACAGTGTCCTCTGAAGGAGTTTCCTCCGGCCCTCCTTTGAGTCCACACTCCTCCAGGGAGTTCTCCGGGGGCAGGTGGGCCTCCTCTGTGGGCGCTCTGCTCCGGAAAACCTCCAGCCTGGAGGTCTGGATCCCGACCCGGTCCTGGATTATTCTGATCAGAGTGAAAACTCTGCTGCTGCTCGACAAAACCACCTCAAAGTTTGCAGGATGGGCGGCAGCAGCGTGGTCGAAGGGGATCAGTCTGACAGTCAGACGGACGAACCTGTTGGTAGATCACATGATCGGTTTCATGAGAGTGTGGCAGTAATTATGGGGTATACAGATCAACCCGACCTGACACGTCTTATAAAACCTGGCATGTATGACTCTTCACATTGTAATGCAGTGAAGTCTGTACTAGTTTGAGGGAGGCCGTCAAGTTAGTTGTTGTTGTGAAATATAAGATCATTTAACCTCAAACGGCTGTTTAAATGAAACCATGTGAGAAGTTTAAAGTCACTTTATAGACATCTGAAACAAGACAAGGAGCTCCAACGAGATGAGAGAGGCTGATGTGCCCGGTTACATCGCCTGCTAGCCTAGCTCCTGTTCTGGCACGACACCGGCTCCGCGCCCCCGGGCCTGAAAACCTCCTCTTCTTCTTCTTCTTCTTCTTCTTCCCGTTCTTTTGGCTAAAATAACCGTGTAACAGCTGCCCTAACAGTGTGTGGTACTGCAGAGACATAAATCTATCTCACAAACACAGACTAAAAACAATTATAGCGCTCAGGTCACAAAGGTCACAAAGGTCACCAACACTTGTTTAAGTTGGTGTTGAGGTCTGCTTTGTTGATGTAGCTGTTGAGTTCATGTGTCGCGGTGTGACTGGTTAAACTCACACATGGAGGTTTTCAGAGTTTTGTTACTTGTACTTGAGTATTAGTATGGCGTAACATAAAATGGAAGTACAAGCACCTCTAAATTCTACGTACCTGTCCTTTCCAGGGTTTACCAGCTGTTGAGCAGCACATCTGTCCAACCTGGAGGCGTCCTCTGAAATCTGAGTGTTGATCTCCGCGCCGTCGCTCAGTCTTCGATGACATAAAGACAGAAAAAAGTTAACACAGTTAACAAAAACACAACAGAACCTCAAACAAAGTGAAACCATTAATTTTACCTCAGACTCTGCATTCGTTCGCTCAGGTCTCGATAGCTGATCGTGTCGTCGGCGGTCTTCAGCAGCTGAGTCAGCATGTGGAGCTGAGACTGCTGACAAGGGGCGTCCAGGTTCATCAGACCTGCAACCATTGACGCACTGATCAGCCGTAACATTATGACCACCTGTCTAATATTATGCAGGTACTCCTTTTGCCGCCAAAACAGCCCTAACCCTTCAAGGTATGGACTCCACTAGACCTCTGAAGGTGTGCTGTGGTATCTGACACCAAGACGTTGGCAGCAGATCCTTTAAGTCCTGGAGGTTGCGAGGTTTGGCCTCCATGGATTGGACTTTTTTGTCCAGCACATCCCACAGATGCTCGATTGGATTGAGATCTAGAGACTTTGGAGGCCAAGTCAACACCTTGAACATGTTTGCGAAAGAGGCCAGGACCATCAGTAACAAGCCCTGATGGACTTTCTGTTCTGACACCTTTCTATCAGAACCAGCATGGACATTTCCAGCAATTTGAGCTACAGTAGCTTGCTTGTTAGATCTGTGACCACCTGGGCCAGCCTTTGCTACCCACGTGCATCAATGAGCCTTGGTCGCCCATGACCCTGACCTTCCCTGGACCACCTTTGAGAGGTACTGACCCCTGCAGACTGGGAACACCCCACAAGAGCTGCAGCTTTGGAGATGATCTGACCCAGTCACCCTTATCAAAGTAGCTCAAATCCTTGCACTTGCCCATTTTCCTGCTTCAAACACATCAACTTTGAAGACTGCCTAACTGAAAGGTGCCATGAAACCGAGAATTCAGTGTTATTCACGTCACCTGTTGGTGGTCTGATTGGTGTATTTCGCCTTTGAACCAACATTTAGACATCAAAGGGACAAAACCCTCATCTAAAACCTGCATTAACAACTTCTTTGAGTTGGACTTCACATTTTCACGAGGATCCCGGCGATGTTTGGTCAAATGGAAAAGATCTTTACAGCGTAGGGTACGTACCACATGCTGTCTTGCATTTTGAAAAGAGCTGATTCCCAATGAATCACAGCCTCCACCTCAGAGTTATTGTCCTGCAGGACTGAGCTGAAATCTGCTCCCTGGAGCTCCTCAAACACCCTCCAGTACAAAAAGTATAGTTTACTCAGAGAGCCTGAAGTTTGACGGACAAAAGGAACATTGTCCTGGTTTTGTTTCCCAGAGCCAGCGGCTCTTATCTGCGAGAGGGATAAGAGGAAATGAGGCACTGCTCGCATTATCAAAAGTCTGACTCAGAGTGCCCTCCATAAATACTTCAGTCCAGCCACACTGTGGTTAACGCTGACCCACGTATCTCTTTGTAATCTTTCCTTCAAGATTATCTGACAGTCAATGAGCTGGAACAGACACTGGAGGCTGCTGTGAGAGTTTTCTGCAAAGAAGCATAAATGTTCAGACTTTGGGGATGAAGAGAATTACCCAGCTCGAAATCCTTCAGGTTGACTGATCCACTCTTGTCCGTGTCACTGTGGTTGAATGCCTCGTTGACCTGCTGCCGATGGTCCGAAAACCACCGAATCATCTCACCCAGGAAGCTCTCGAACTCTGGCCTGTTGGACCTGAAGTCCTGGGAGGTTTTGTCCGAGGAAACCTGAAAGCACCACCAGCACAGGTGTATTTATATAAAGATAAGTGTAATACAGTAAACTGATAAGGTTTACATCTATAAAATTCCCCACCAAGCCGACATCTGATTATGCTCGTGATGGTGTGCTTTGTTTTTGCCGTTTTCAGTATTTGCTAAACAAATATAACCTGTTGCTTCATATTTACTGTACAAACGAAGCATTCAGCTGTGTGTTTCTCTGTTTCTTTACATTTTTAGGCCCTGCTTTGTCGTCTTTGTTTCGTTTTCTGGACTTTTGCTTTTTCTTCTTCATGTTGGATTACACAAAGTGAAAGCGTCTCATCCAGGACGAGGAAGGAAGCCGCTCTGTGTTTACAGTAGATATCAGTGAACCTGTGACCCCTGTGGAAGAACAGATAACATACTGTTGTTACTGGATCCAGGTAGAAGCACTGGAAGTTGTATTTTTCCATTAAGCTACAGTTAACCTACCTACTGTTACTCCCTCCATGTAAGAAGGAGCGCTACCACAGGTCCAGTTACTCCTCAGTCTTTGGTCCTCCAAGCAACTGTTTGGATTAGAAACACTCCTGGATGTGAATCAAATAAACCTGCACAGTCACCACTAAAACATTGAGATTTACACCCTGGTACAGTGCTGTTAAGTGATTAATCCTGTTCAACCCCAACAGAAACACATCACTGCAACAGAGGGACAAAATAAAGGAATAACAGCCGTGGTTTCGTGATGGCTCATCCTTCCTGCTCATCCTAAACAATGAAGGCAGGAAACGAAGCGCCCGGTAACCATGATAAGGGTGAGTGTGCTGCTCTCCCTGGTTTCCTCAGTCCCATTCCCCCAGTTCATGTCCCAGTTCACGTCCCAGTACCAGTGCTGGGAGCTGGGCAGAGGTTTCTTAATCCGGCACCGCCCTCAGACACAGACAGGAAATCCCGTCTGGAGACGAAGGTATATGGAGAACAACGTACTCATATCCTTCAGTGAAAGTCGTGACAGCACCACGGAAAAGTACTGTAAAGTTTTATTCAGGTGATGGTGAAGAATTCAAGACAAAACAAGGCACGAGATGATCATACAGTAAAACAAAACTGTAATATTTCATGGCTAAACCTTTATTTCTCAGTTTGTATGGGTGGAACTCATCTCACTGACAGTATAATGAATGCACGGTGTGTCCGTGACGTTGGGAGCTGTTTTGAAGCTCAAAACTGCAGTTCCTCAAACGTCCACTTGAGGCTGGCTCCAGAAGTGAGTCAGTCTCCATAAGTCCCCATGTTAAAATGTCCAACTAGTCGCCTCAGGTCCATCGATGATCCACGTCTTTGCCCAGTTTTAGAGGCAGGACTGCCGACATGGCGGTGGCCAGAGTCACCACACTGAGCTCTCCAGAAACCTGTGGGTGACGTCACGGAGACGGCGTCCATTCTTTACACTGTCAGTGATTGTTTCTCAGTCTCAAGGATCAAAATGAAACTTCAGACTCGGCTGAATGAACTCAGTCGACTGTGAATAAAAAATACTTTTTTCATGTTCCTGACAGAAAACTTTCGCTCTTTCATCTTATCGCTCTTATAAAATTCCTCTCATGCATATTTATGTCTCGACATCAGGCGGATCACTTCAAAGAGGAGTTCAGGTTCTCCTCCTCTAAATGGAGAACCACAGGTGTGCTGCTGGTATGTGGAGATCAGAGTGGGAGGTCGGACGAAGGCCGACAACTTTTATACTGCGAGCGCCAAAGTGTTCACTCATGCAGCACGAGCTCTAACAACAGTTTACAACAGTCACTCGTGCAGGACTTTGAACAAACTTAACTAAAGAGCAGTACCACCATGTAAAGATACTTTACAGTCCTCAAGTATTTAAAGTACTCGATGCAGGTAGTAATAAACTGTCACAGGGGAACATTTTACTGCTTTAATACATCACATACTTTAACTTCACTAACATTTTCCATGCAGGTAACATAACAGAGTATTTCCTGTAGTACTTCACAGAGAGTACAGCCTTCAGATTTCTGCAGCAGTCGAGTTCATACTGTTTGGTCACAGCGCCCTCTGCTGGGTTAAAACAGCCAATGAGGATGGACGGCTCAGATCATTTGTAAATAAAACACAGAGTCACTTCACAGCCTCTTTATCTTCTCGATTTTAATGTTTTTCTCGTCTCAGGTCAAATAAACTGCAGAAATTCAGATTTCAAACTTTTAATTCATCATTTTTGAACCTGCACTGATTAAATCTGAGATGAATGGAGCTCTTTAAGGTTAACTTGTTGTTTAATGTTGGAGAGGAACTGCTCTGATTGGACAAAATAAAGACTGAATGACAAGTAAACTCTAAATAAAGTCTAACAGTGGATCAGCAGCGTCACATCATGTCTGATATTTAATGAAAGTATTAAAGTCTCACCCTGTGTCACCCCAGACTTTTCCCTCCTTCAGTCAGACCTCTGAGAAGTTTCTGTATTGACCGGTAACCATGGAAACAGTGCCTTCATACATGCAGTGACTTATGGGAAAGTCTACAAACAAACAAAAGAAAGTGAAGAAGAAGAGTTCACGTGGACGTTAACTTGTTTCCTGTTTGATTCAGCTCTTCAGCAACAAAACAAAACAAATATCATGACCAGAGTTTATGTGTAAATCAAACATGTAGTTCACTCCTCTGTCCACCAGAGGGCGGTAACTATATACACATATATGTGTTGTAGTCAGTGTTTGAGGAAGTAATCCTTTACTTAAAAATACTCTATTACATTAAAGTATCAAAGCAAATGTTCAAAGATAAAATAATAAAATGATCCAGATGATTTTTATTTAAACTTTTTATTGTTTTAAGACGATTTGTGTTGAAATCGTTCGTACAAAATTTACTGAAGTAAAAGTTTTTCAGCCAAAAATACTTAAAGTATCATAGTAAAAATACTCTGTGTCTCTGTGTCTCTAACCCAGTTTGTATCTCCAGCTGTAGGTCCTGCAGCTATAATGAAATGAAATGCTACTTTGAAATGTTAGTTTAACAGAGTAAAGTGTGACATGCTGTTCTAACATCGACGTATACAATTTAATAATGTCATAAATAATCATATATCAGTCTTTTGCTTTAGTACTCTATGTAGTTTTACTTACGTAGAATTTTAAATGCAGGACTTTTACTTGTAAAGGAGTATTTTTACAGTACTTGTACTTTAACTTGAGTCAAAGATCTGAGGAGTTCTTCCACCAACAGAAACAAAGTTCAGCTCGAGTTTCTTCGCTGAGTCTCAGCA
Source organism: Argyrosomus regius (assembly GCA_946959425.1). Lineage (NCBI taxonomy): Eukaryota > Metazoa > Chordata > Actinopteri > Sciaenidae > Argyrosomus > Argyrosomus regius. Next base: position 2,992,302 of record OX336897.1, on the reverse strand, counting down.
TAAATATTCAAACCTGACAAACATAACCAACATACAGACAACAAAGTATACGATCACAAACATCATTAACATGCTATAAATAAATAATTAAATAAGCGTGAATGCATTCATTTATGATTTCTCAGCTTCTTATCTCTCCGTCCGTCATTAACGTTCTCGAGGTTTCGTTTCTGGTTTCTTGGATCGTTGATCGTTGATCTGATCTCTGACAGGAAGTGACAGACTCGACCTGATGACGCTTCTGAAATCTGTTTCTGCACGATGTAACGAGAAGTACGTAACGCTTTACGGCACTAAGTCACACACCACCAACTATTTCACTGATTTTGGTGAAACTGGATCATATTTTATGGAGAAAATGTTTTCTGGTTTTCCCTCTGATGTCCTCCGGCTGCTCCGCCTCAACTCTCTGTGATTTACAGAGTTTCCTGATGGACAGTGAAGTAAACTGCTGACAACTGTAGCTGCTGTTAGCTCAGTTTGTTAGCCGGTGCTGCCCCGGACTGTGAGCTCAGAGCACCGGGGGAGTGTTAGTTTGTACCACAGATGCTTTGGACCACCGGGAAGAAGAAGAGGAGGAGGTTTGCGGGCCTGGGGCATGGAGACGGTGTCGTGCTAGAACAGGAGCTGGGCAAGCAAGGAAGAAGCCAAGAGACAAGAATAAATCTGGGACTGACTTTTAGTGGTTGGTGAGAGCTTGGTGAAATAAAAGGCTGAAAGACAGACGCCGAGCTGGGCTGACTGCTGTTGGACTAGTCAGTAATATTAGCTGGCTACTATGTCTGCTGTTGTTGACCTTGTTGATGTTTGGCTGTTAGCAAAGTTGTCGATTCGCTAGTTTTTGATCATAAGTAATGTAATCAGAACAAATACTCGAGTACAGCTGAACATAGTTACCACAGAGGGATTACACTCTGAAACTGGAGGCACTAAATATACTGTATATATACTTGGTGCTATCGCACAACACATGTCTTCATGGCTGACACTCCTGACTGTTAATATATATTTACACGTCAGTGTGTTGTGAGAAATATGAAATCAGGTCATCGGTCTCACTCTACATACAACATACATGTATATTTTATTTCAGGTCACAGTGTTGTGCAGTCGTTTCTTCTTTGCTTGTTCTTGTTTCTCCTGCACAGTCTTAATGACTCTGATGATCCGTTAGCCTACTTTTTCTTTACATAACCGACATGAATGCATTAATTTAACATATGCTGGCATTGTTTACAACTTTCCTGCTTATGTTTATTTTCTCTGCTGTTAATTACGACGATTTCACGCTGCTGTGACACAATTTCCTCTCCTCTTTGATGGATTATTCAAATATAACAAGTGGAAACCAGCAGCCTCCTGAAAAGTGGATAAAACCCATGAAAATATGCTAACGTGGCCTTTTCTTGAGACGTTTGCTTTGCAGATCTTCACTCTCACCTCCTCTGGTTTGTATTCCCGTGCCGTGTTCACTGCTTTTGTTTTTCTGCCGTCGTCCGGGCCGGTCTGGCCTTGGTGGGCGTTCTCGTCCCTGCGTGGTCGGACTGGTGAGCAGGCCAGCTGGAGCCGGACTCCTTACCCCCAATTCAGAGCACTGCATCACCTCTCTGAGCTCCAACCAACACCAACATCCACTCATCCACAGAGACCAAAACTGTTTTTTGTACCAGGCTGTAAACATTTTAACATGGGGACTTATGGAGACTGACTCACTTCTGGAGCCAGCCTCTAGTGGACGTTTGAGGAACTGCTAAGTAGCAGTTAACGTGCAGTATGTTTGGTCATAAATCTCCAATTTTGGAATCACCAAAGTCATTATGATTCATCATCTGGGCACCATGAATGTCTGGACTAGTCAGTCCAGTGGTGGACGTGCTGCTAACATGGCTAAAGCTTTTCTGAAGTCTGTAAACAAAAGTTAATCCAGTTTATTACATTATTATTTATGTTGTTACTCTGCTGCATGGATCCATTCTTCGGTTGTTATTCTGAATAATCTACTATAAAAGAACAGAAAATAAAACACCCTGTCAGGGTATATTTGGTCCTTTTTTGCCAGTGATGTAAATTGATGTAAATTTGTTCCCTGTGTTGTCGAGTTGCTCGGGGAGCATCCGGTGTATTTCATGAGGCCATTATGTTTCTGCATAAATTATTGCCTGCAGCTGTAGAGCAGCAGGACCGAGACAAAAGGCTGAATTATTCCTGACAGTGAGACTAATGACAGTATTTTTCTTGCCTTATAAATCCAATATAACTAAATTCACTTACACAGATGGATTAGCTGTTTGTGTACCGAGCCTCGATCTGCAGCGGCTCCCGCGGAGCGCCGATCAAGTAGATAAATAAATAGACGTTTAAATTTCTGTCATAAAAAATATCAGCTGTGTTTGGCAGGGGTGCACGTTGGCAGGCTTTAATAACAGGGAGAGGTCGCTGTGTGCAAAGTTTCATATTCAATAACCAAAAATCCAAATTTTAGTGCCAACGAACGACAGCACACAAATTATATATCTGTCGCTCACCTGCTGTTTGTTTCCGAGACAGTTTCTTGAATTGTTGTTTACAGTTTGGGGAAGATTTCAACCAAGACTTAATTTGTGGAATCACAGCACGTGTTTGGGATTTAACGTTATTCAAACTTCATAGAAATTAAAGCTGGAAATGACGCATCCTGACAGCTTTCTCCACCCACGTTAAACATCTTTTTAAAGAGTCACTACGTGGTGGTGTCCTTTGTTTCTACCTTCCTTAACACCAGCAAATAAAATAGTAAATGTGTGAGGGATAACCAAGGTGCGACCTCAGTGGCAGGGAAATGAAGCCAGTGTGGAAGTGTCAAAAGCTGCAGTTCCTCTTGTCGTCCACTTGAGGCTGGCTCCAGAAGAAGTGAGTCAGTCTCCATAAGTCCCCATGTAAAAATATCCAACTTCACAGCAGAAATAAACATGTTTACAGCCTGGTACAAAAAACAGTTTTGGTCTCTATAGCTAATTTCCCCGTTCATGACAACTGTACTGAAATGTGCTGCAGTTCCAACCAATCAAGGTACATAAAGGCGGGCGTAAAGCACCTGTCGGCCTCTTGCTTGCCGGAGGGGACTAATTGTTTCGCCTGACTTTGATTAGCCTTGTGTCTGACACTCACCGTTCATTTCTTTTGTAATTGGTTTTGTTGCAACCCATAAATCGGATTATTCTGTTAGCTTTGTGTTTATTTTTGGGTTATTACGGGTTGCATCTCATTTGTGGTTATATAGAGTTCTGCTTATTTGTATTGTGTTTAATTACTATAGATTCTGTACATGTAATTGTTTGATTTCTCTTGTTATTAATTATTGTTTTGTTCATATTTTTTTCCTAACTGGTTGCTCTCTGGTCTCCCCCCATTCAGGTGCTGAGCCTATGGTGGTGGATTGGTGGATCACGGTGTCCCCTTTGTATCGCGTTTGCATCTTTTGGTTGATTCTTTTTACTTTTATTTGCTTCACGTGTGGTGTCCCTGGGATCCCTCTCCTTTGGATGCAGTTTTCACAGTAGGTCTCAGCACTTAGTGTCCCCTCAGTGAGTAATTTTTTACATTAGTTTTAAAACAGAAATTTGTATAAATAAAAGTATTTTTGTATTATCGAACTGCCTCGACCTCAGTGCCTTCCTTCATTTGGGTTAGTCCACTTAAAAGAAATCCCAGGGTGGCGTTGTCTGGCAACAATTAAATTTATCAATATTGCCTTCAAAGGCATTTCCCCATACGTGCCGCCACATGTGTCAGGACTCAACTCAACTTCTTCACACCAAATGAATCAGGACTGTTTTTCCACTTTGTTTCAGTCTGTGTAATAAATCCTCTTTATTGACTCAGAGACAAACTAAATGTTGTTGGTTCTTCTTATTTTGAGTATTTTGTTCATGCTTGTCTGTCAAAGCACTTTGTAAACGCTGTTTTTAAAGGTGCTATATAAATAAAGGTATTATTAATATCTGTTGTCTCGTGTGTGTCAGGACTCAACTCAACTTCTTCACACCAAACTTGACCAAATGAATCGAAACTGTTTTTCCACTTTGTTTCAGTCTGTGTAACAAATCCTCTTTATTGACTCAGAGACAAACTAAATGTTGTTTCTTCATTGAATCTCACATATGTACAAGAAAAGAATGAATCATGTCCTTATTGATTATGATCATACAAACTAAAGTCATCATGAGCAGTGATAGCCTCCATGGCTAAACAGACACAGGAAGGAGCGCCACCTAAAGAAACTCAAACATTTACACAACCACCAATGAGAAGAGGGCAAAGTACCGCCCACAGTGTTTGATTGACAGGTGAGGAAATGCCACAACAATCAGCTGTCAGCAACAATGATGGAAACAAAACAAGTTGAAGACATGAAACACAGAATTTAACCCTTAAATGACTTCTGTCTATTTCACTTCACACAACTCAGCAGAGGATCCAGAATAAATATAAAGTCCAGCATAGAGAGGCTGAGTGAACGTGGTCTGGACTCTGTGGAGGAGAGTCATGGTTTCAGAGACGCTGTAGAAGGACAGAATACCTGCACTGTGATCCAGGTACACTCCAACTCTGGAGGACCGAGGACCTGAGACGGGAGTGCAGACTTTGTTGTAAGAAAAGTCATATCTGTTTGTGTCACAAGCTAACATCCAAGATTTGTCATTGAATCCAAATCCACATTCATGTGAGTTCCCTGCTCTGCTGATATTCTTGTATGTGACTGCTACATCAACTCCTCCTCTCCTCTCCACCTCCCAGTAACAACGTCCAGTCAGACTCTCTCTACTCAGGACCTGAGGATACCAAGTGAATCTCTCTTTGTGAGTAGAATAAGACTGTTGTTGACTCATTCTTGTCACTTTTCTGTTCCCCTCAGATAATAACAGCTCTGTGTATGCTGTGTTTGGATCCAGTGTGAGTTCACGTGAATATTTTAAGAACTCAGCTCTGGTCTTGGGCTCTGGTTCTGGTCCTGACAGTGAAACATGGACTTCAGTCTCTGTCAGTGAGATGTTTGTCCGTTGGTACCTCAGAACGTCCTGTAGTTTATCTCTGAGCTCTGACACAGCAGCTGTCACATCCTCAAAGTACCTCAGAGGACGGATATTGATGCTGGATGAGTCTGTAGATTGGCTGAGTCGTGACAGTGAGGGGTAGTTGTGTAGAAACTGGTTGTGGTCCTCTGTGTGTGAGAGCTTCTTCAGATCAGCGTCTTTCCTCTTCAGTTCAGTGATCTCCTGCTCCAGCTTCTCCTGAAGATCTTTGACTCGACTCACTTCAGTTTCCTGCTGGGATCTGACCTGCTGCTTCACATCAGACCTTCTTTTCTCCATGAGACGGATCAGCTCAGTGAAGATCTTCTCACTGTCCTCCACTGCTTTATCAGCAGAGCCATTGATAGCCTCCACCTCCTGTTGAAGCACCTTCACATCTTTCTCTCTGTCCTGGATTCTCTGCTGGATGTTTTGTCGACTCACCTCGAGCTCTCTCTGCCTCTCAGTCCTTTCTGCTGCAGCTGAGACTGTGTCGTGGCCTTTATGTTCATCCACAGAGCAGAGATAACAGATACACTGCTGATCAGTGCGGCAGAACATCTTCATCACCTCATCATGACGAGAGCAGATGTTCTCCTGGAGCTTCTTGGAGGGCTCCACCAGCTTGTGTTTCTTTAATGGAGCTACATCATGATGAGGCTGAAGGTGTTTCTCACAGTAAGAGGCCAGACAGACCAGACAGGACTTCAGAGCTTTCAGTTTTCTCCCAGTGCAGACATCACAGGCCACATCTTCAGGTCCAGCATAGCAGTGATCATCAGGAGCAGCTTGGAGTCCAGTCTTCTTCAGTTCCTCCACTAAAGCTGCTAACATGGTGTTTTTCATCAGGACAGGCCTCGGTATGAAGGTCTGTCTACACTGAGGGCAGCTGTGGATTCCCTTCTCATCCTCTCCATCCCAGAAGTTTTGAATACAGTTCATGCAGTAGCTGTGTCCACAGGAAGTAGCCACTGGATCCTTCAGTAGATCCAGACAGATCGGACAAGAGAAGGTTTCCCGGTCCAGTTTATTTCCTTGCTGCGCCATTTCTCCTCTCCGTGTCGACGACTGTCTGAGTTTGACTTCCTCAGAAATGAAACTAGTTTGAGCTCTGATCTAAACAACATGCGGCCTGTCAGCTGACACGTCACCACATGTTGGTTCCACCCATCTTCAAACTGTAGATCTGAGGGGGAGGGAACAAGGAAACACCTGAACAGAGTGGAGCTGGCTGTGTTTGAGAGCAGGAAGAAGAGGGAGGGCTTATCAAGAGCTGACTCACTCCAGGAAGAGGATCTTGTAAATGATCTGTAGAGTTCATACACTTTGATAGCTGTGAAGAAAATAGTTCATGTTAAAGTTTCACCTGGAAATGAGTCCAAAAGAAACCAGAAGACTTTTCTAAAACACGGCTGATCTGAAGGTGAAATAAAGGTAAATCCTCCAGTCAGTGACAATCATCAGCCAAACAAGCACTAATAAAGGCGATCATTTCATCTTCTTTATCTTCAATGATGAAATCCTCGACTGTCTGTAAAAGGTGAGCTGTCAGAGACGAGGACTACAAACACAGGAGCATCACAAGCTGCCATTTTGTCACCTTTGTTCTTTTCTTTGTAAACCAGTGAGTTCAAATTTATTACACACGTTTACTGTAAATATTATAAAGCATGTAAAGTAGTTCAAGTTTGCACAACCATAAACCTATACAGCAACAAGACTGGCTCCAGAAGAAGTGAGTCAGTCTCCATAAGTCCCCATGTTCAAATGTCCAACTTCACAGCAGAAATAAACATGTTTACAGCCTGGTACAAAAAACAGTTTTGGTCTCTATAGCTAATTTCCCCGTTCATGACAACTGTACTGAGGGTGAATTTATATACAACTCACCTGATGATTCACGTCTTAGCCGATTTATAAATTTATGATGGCAAACGTGGGACTACCAACATGGCGCTGTCCATACTGTCAGTGGACAACACCATGTTGGCAGATTAACTTTTCTGTTTCCTATGATATCCCCGCAGTGGCCTTGAACTTAAATCTTGAGTCCTCTTTGTCTGAGACCAAGAAACTTCCATAAAAAGCAGGTCAGCTAGCTGAGGTCAGGATGCAGCATTACTTTTAGCACAGCTCACAGTCAGACGTTGGGTATCGCCTCCATCTTCAATGACAGAATCAAAGGCAGAGCATTAAAGCAGCCTTCAACCCTTCCTTCATTTATCCACGGAGAGGAAGGCGGTACGCAGACTTTCACTTTGAACTCACTTCTGACGGTTGTTTTCATCGTCACCTTTTTAGCCGCCTGTCGCGCGATGGGAGATTAATTATGAGTCAATAATTTTTGGAGTTGACTTCAGGTTCGCCCGTCCTGAAAGAGCTGCTTCATCATCCAGACGGAAGAACTAAAAGAAAACGACTGAACGTGTTTTTAACGAGCGGTGAAATGAATCTGACAGTGATGAGATTTATAAAGTTTCATAAACCTTCAAACTTCACTCCCCAAAAAATCTTAGTCATTTTTAAAGAACCTTATTGCACATTTTAGTTGTTGCTAGCTTGCTGTTAGTTGGTTGAAAATATACACTTGAAGCTAAAGCTAACGGTCACCTGATGATTCTGGAGCCAGCCTCAAGTGGACGTTTGAGGAACTGCAGTTTCTGGCTTAAGTTCACACCGACGGAGGTTGCCACCTGGTCTTGACTTGCTCTTTTAAACCTCTTGGTCTTGGTTTAAGTAGTCTTGACTATAACACCGCTAATGTCAACATCATGCAGGTTAATAAATTCAAACATAAACATCTGTAACTCGAACCTGACGTAGTCGTGGGTGGTTTTATGGTGATAAATCGTGTTTTCAACGACTGTTCAGAACAAAATGTCCTCGTATCGCTTCATGTCTCTGTTTCACCGCCACACTGAACCACAGATCCATTTTCGAGCCGCCGTGCTGTCTTATATTTTAAATAATGCGAGTGGCCTTTCACTCAACATTTGTCACAGACGAACACGATCTGAGTCACCGGCTGCAGCGGCACAAAGAAGCTCCTCTTGATGAATCACATTGTGAGGTGAATAGAAAAACACAGTGACCATCACATGTACCTGAACTCACCGTCATGTTGCTGCCTGAAACTTTGAAAGCATCCTTGAGCATTAGATGTAAAGCTGACACTGAATGTGTCCACTTATATACGTCCATCATCCATACAGGCACGTGTTCATATATATAAATAGATCCTGAGGCTCTTCAAACAATACAGATAAAAACAGTAGTCATCTTCAGAAGTATGTTTAGTTCTCTTTACTTCAAGGTCCAGGGCCTTGTTTACAGTATATGGCAACATAATATATACATATAATATACAAAACTAATGTCTTCATTATGTATGTGTATAACATTCAGAGGAGCTGTGAACGCGTTGAATATTCAGCACGCGTGACCGAACTGCAGAGATTCTGTGTGTTTTAAGTGGAAGATCACGTGAACGCGTTCATGCACACGCATTCATTAATTACACATTCAGCACACACAAAGACGGCGTACTGAACACAGTAAATTATCCGTGACATGAGGAACACGGTAGCTATCAGCCACGTGCATGACGGTCTGTTTAAATACTGCCGCTGTCAGACGGATTCATGTGAGCTCGTGTGCGGTTTAAATATATATATATTTTCTTCACATAACATGAATGTAAATGTTAAAAACCCGTAAAATATATAGTTATGTCATTCATATGTCTGTTTTCTGGGCTCCTGGTTAGATCACAAATGAGAAGTACGTAACGCTTTAAGTCACACTCCACCAACTATTTCACTGATTTGGTGATTTTTGTGATTTACAGAGTTTCCTGATGGACAGTGAAGTAAACTGTAGCTGCTGTTAGCTAATGTTAGCTCAGTTTGTTAGCCGGGCTGCCCGGACTGTGAGCTCAGAGCACCGGAAGAGTGTTAGGGTTTGTACCACAGGGAAGAAGAAGAAGAAGAGGACCTTTTCAGGGGAACAGAGCCAGTGTCATGCCAGAATCGGAGCTGGGCAAGCGGGCAATGTAACCAGGCTCAGCAGCCTCTATGGACATAATGGCAGAGGAGAAGAGAGTGAAGAGGACTTCGAAGGAGGAGGCTAAGAAGAGAAAAGGAGCTAAACGCTAACATTAGCATGCTAACACGTTCAAAATGGGAACACTAACATGCTGAAACTGAGCAGGTGTAATGTTCACCATGTTCACCGCATGCTAACATATGCTAGTTAGCACTAAACACACAGTACAGATGAGGCTGATGGGGATGTTTCTACTAAATTTCACACCAATCCATCCGATATTTTACATCCATTAACCTCAGGGTGGCGCTAGTGGAAAAACCACCAAAGTCTTTGGAATCTATCCTCTGGGAACCATGAACGTCTGCTGAAAATCCACGTAGTTATCGAGATATTTCAGTCTGGATCAGTCCATCATGATCATCCTCATGCTAGCATGGCTAAAAATCTCCAAAGTTCGTATTTTCTGGGCTACAAATCATTTCTTTACAGATTTACGTTAACGGGTCGATCACTTCCCTCTTCAGCTCTTTAAGCTCGACGTGTGATTCGGCTCTAATTCATTGTTTACAACCCGGGCATGCTGGGTAATCTGCTGTCTGTTGTTTGTGTGATTTAGACCTCAGCTGAGGGAGGATGTTCATCATTTTAATGGTTCCCATTTTGAAACTGTAACACGAGAACAAGCTGGAATATTTATGCTGTTGTACTTTGAGGATTGTAAACAACTAACAAGATGGAGGACGCCGCGTGGACGGGGGATAAATATTCTCTGATGACCTCGAGGAGGAAGTGTTCAGGAAAAAATCACGGACGCGGTTTCATTCTCCGTGTGCGCACGTGTTCACGCGGCGTCGCGTCCACACGTGGAGCAGCTCTCATTGTTGGAGTGCTGTGGCCTCGCTGTGTGGGGGAGGAAGCTGCTTCCTCTGCTGTCAAACAGCAGACATGCCACATGGCAGATGTTCCAAACAACCTTCACCTGTTTTATTTTCTGTCCTCTGAACATGTGCAACAACAACACCAGCAGCGGCAGCAGCGGCAGCAGCAGGGGGTAAATAAAGGAGGATTTGCAATGAATGATTTCACCCAGCAGACTGAGGAAAGACCAGTTTGTTCTGATCAGCTTTACTGCTTAATCCCACTGAATTTACCGACGTGAAGCTGCTGGTTTTAGAGCCGACAGTAATTTACATCTACATGATTCGCACATGAAATAGCCACAAATGCATGAAGATGTTGAAGTGAGAGCTTCAGGTATATAACAAGACTTCAACATTAACATCTCAGGAATTATGGTTTGTGTGACTGACCGCTAGATGGAAGAACGCTCCAGGTTTCAGCTGCTTTACATTAAGTTTCTGAAGTTGCCCAGCTCCTGTTCTGGCACGACACTGGCTACCACTCCCCCGGTGCTCTGAGCTCACAGTCCGGACAGCCCGGCTAACAAACTGAGCTAACATTAGCTAACAGCAGCTACAGTTGGCAGCAGTTTACTTCACTGTCCATCAGACGCGTTTTCTCCATGACAGAGACACCATTCACCTGATTACAAGTCAGTATAGCGTCGATATGATTTAAAATCTGTTAGTTTGAGGTAGAAAAGTTGCACAATGTTAATTTAAATAAAGCTGAGCTTTGGTTTTCTTTGACAGGTGATTCCTCACATTATGTAACTGTTGCTCAGAGGGATCCTCGTCTCATATAAATCCAACTAAATAAAACAGCCACATCAGCGACCTTGTTTTATTTATCAGCATACACAATTTAATCCATAAATAATTTAATTTCAATGTGAGTCGATGTTATTTCGCTGATTGTGGTGACAGCCAACAGTCGGCTGACAACAAAGAGACAAAGACGACTCTGATGTTTGCTGATCAGTCATATAATAATTCATGTTTCTTCCTCTGACTCCTGAACTGGGACTCTCGTGGTTGAACACATGACGGTTCACGGCCTCTCCGGCTCCATCCTCATCAAATCAAACAGAAATTAGCACCTGCTGCTAACAGAGCTCTGTTCCAATCTGTTACATGTTGCACCTGTGGTGATAACTCGTTAATTAATTCAAACAATTCATCTGAAATCTGTCTCCATATGTATCCTGAGGATCGGTGCGACCTCTCATCACTCTTTCACGTAATAAACTCACCTGTTCAAATTATATAAAGGCTTAAAGTTACATGCAGGTAAACAGTCCATAAATGTTGTATGAAGTTGCTAATCTGACTGCAGAGGAAGTCTTGGCCTGAATATTCGTTTTGTAGGTATCTGCTGGCTACACTGGAAGCTCAGAAACATTGGCTGGCTCGGTTCCCAGAGGCTAAATCGTTGTCGATGATGGTTTCCAAGATTGTGAACAGGCCGACTGCCAAAACATCTGCAGTGAGATGGAAGAAATCTTTAAAATCAAAATCAGGGAATGTATCTCTATCTTTATGACGATGGTTGATGGAAAGTCAAAGGATCACTAAAGGTATTATAATTCATCATATGGGGATCATGAATGCATCAAATTTTATGGCATTCTGAATTTAAATTAAAACATTTGTTCACACAAATGTACCAAGCCTTCCAATGGCACAATAGAGAAAGTGAGGTAGGTAGGATTTATCATCTGGGGACCATGAATGTATCAAATTTCATGGTTAAACCTGTCTAATATTTGTCAGGACGTTTGACTCAAAACTATAAATGTGCAAAACCTTCTAGTGACGCTAGAGGGAAAGTCAGGAGATGACTAAAGTCTGCATGATTCATCATCTGGGGACCATGAATGCCTGCAGTTTCATGGAAATCCATCCAATATATATTTTAGCCTGAACCAATGTGATGTACCAATAAACATCATTGCTATCCATAGACCAACCTTCATAGATTGTTTGAACCAAGCTGGTCAGCGACGCCGTGGTCGCCTGGAGGTAATCCCGGCCGTTCTAGTCAATGTTTCAAACCCCACCAGAAACACCATGGTCCATTTATGTCCCAGAAGTCCACTTAACTACGTAGTTATATATATATATATATAAACAAGGAAAAATGACCAAATCTGATTAAGTTCTGAAACACTCCTGATGGGGTTTGAAGTCGGACCAAAACAGCAACGCGGCTGCGACGTGATGGAGACGAGACGAGCAGTATCAATATGTGTGGGATGAATGTATCACAGTATACAAAGGCAGACCAGTTCCCAGAACTATGTCAGAAGTTTTAATTAGAGTCCCGAATGTTGATTTAACTCGGCCTCCGAACATGTCAGCAGCTTCATTTCCAGGACGAATCTCTGCAGCAGCACTCGCCCGCTGTGTCGCTCGTCTCGCTATGCAAACGCAACATTTAACGTAATTACACAACAGCGGCAATCTTTCACCTGATCTTTTCCCCTCCGCCTCGGCCGGCTGGAGCTCACAGAGATTGTCATCAGGCTGGGAAATTGAGTCTGGTTATCTGAAGACGAGCTACCAGACGGGGCAGTAACTGGCTCCTGGCGAGATTAAAAACACTGGATGTCAGCCCAGAGGGGGGATTCATGACGCTGTGAGGCATTCTGGGAAACTGCCGCCATAACCTTGATTGAAGGAGTACCAGCTGTTGGGCGGATTTTTTCCTTTGGGTGCGAGTGAGGACAAATGTCTCTTGGCAGCGTAAATCCCTCTAATGCTGCACTTTTAAATGATAATCCAGTCAGGTTTGTTTCACCTGCCGACATGTGACGGAAAGCAAAGTTAATCATGCCCGAGGAGAGTTGATCAAACAATGCAGTCAAACATGCTGCGATGATAATGAGCCAACAGTCGACTAATTACCTGCTCTTAGACGTCCTAAAGGAAAACTCTGCTGCCACGGCGTGTCCTCCAACACTTTTGTGTTTCGCTGTCGGCCAACGATCGACTTGTTTTATCGTCCAGAGGACGAGGACGGGCTCTGAACGCCGACCTTCAGGCTGAGGATACACTTTATGTGACGACAACACGAGACAGACAAGGGCAAAGGATTAATTTCAGAAGTGGAGGGTTCAAAAATGACACGATAAACCACCGCGTCCTGTCCGTGTCGCTAAAATATGTTAACCTACATTACAAACCGGAGCAGAGAGCTGAACAGCAGCACAATCTGCTCCGTGTAGGTTGTAAAATGTGGATAAATATATTTATTCAGTGCCTTTTTATCAGGCATCACACTCTGTTGTTACGTAGATGATCCCAGCCAGGACAGACTTTTATCCAGCACATAAAACAGGCAATTCTGGTCCTCGCATTATTTAAGCTAATGAGATATGTTAATCAGCGAGCTTACGAGCTGTTGGAATGTGCATCTTCTTAACTTTAGACAGAACCAGGCTAGCTGTTTGCCTCCGTTTCCAGTCTTTATGCTAAGCTAAGCTAACCAGGTGTAACCTCCAGCCTCGTAATTATCACATGTGAGTGGTATCGATCTTCTCGTAAACGTATTTCCCAGACTATCAAACTATTACTCCGATGTTTAGGTGTCTGTATGTGTCCTCACACATTCACTCCCCCATAATGACTAACCCTGAGCACACCGGTCCCCAGAGAAATACACAAATACCAGCGTCTCCTCTCGTTGTCCCCCCTGCTCTGGGATCTTATTTAAGGTGTTGTCAGATTGTCAATTTTTAAAGGAGCACAAAGCAGTGAGAGGACGTCACCGAAACTGTGACTGTCTGCTAGATGTGTGATTTCAGATATTCACAGACACACTCATGGTGAAAACTGACTAATCCACACTGGATTCATTCAGCAGTGATTGCACATTAAAAGACAGATTTCCTTCCTCACTGCTGCTTGTTTTCCTTCGTCCCCGCCGGCTCTCGACTCGTCTCCCCTGAGACTAATTCCTTCGCCTGCAGAATAACAAACTGCTCGGGTGACGCAGCCGATGACTCAGGATGCCACGAATTGAAATGATCCTCTGACATCATGTTTGTGCCATCGCAGGTGAGGACGCTCGCCGAATAATCAAATCACAGCAGGTCGATGCTTCTGCTCTTTATTCGGCTCACATTCGTCCAGAGGTCCGTATCTCTCCGACACCTGCTGATTATCAAGTAATTATCATTCACACTGCACAGGCAGGTGAAACCCCGACCTTTAACCCCATCCTGTCTCAGTTTCTGTTCATGTAAATGAGGAATTTACATAAAGACTCATTTTCTCAACTTTTAGGCTTGTTTTCAACAAGACACAGTTTTACCTCATTCACAGTCACTAATTTATTGTTAATTTCTTCCTTCCTTCTTCCTATTATACTCTATGTTAAAGGTGCCATAAGATTCTGAGGCATTTTACGTATTAATTTTGTTTTAATTACTTTTTATTGCTAATGTAAAAACAGCATGTAAACTAACTTTAAAAAATCTTTCTTGGTCGCCTGTAACAGACTAATTTTCCGCTAAAACCCAGAGTCGGGATGTTTACGGCTCCGTTTATGGTACTACTACTACTACTACTACTGGTACCTGGTTAGTATCAGGGAGCCAAGGGTCTAAATTAAATATAAAAACATTAAACATTAAAGAAGAGTCTGAATACGATTTAATTCACATTTTTTTCCCAACATTCAGTGTTCAGTCTCGTGTACATGACTTTTGGCCGATGGGTGACATTAGCTCACGCTTACGGAGTGAAGCACCAGCATGTTGACTGAAAGGTGTCATCATTAACAAAAGTTGTCTGAGTGTTACGTAGAGAAGCTTTAATATTTGCTGCTGAGTATTTAATGTCCTTACTTCTTGCAGCTGTCTTGTTTTGTGTATTTTTACGGAGCCCTTGAAAGGTCACAGTGGGAGTTTTGCATTATCTTGCATTACGCTTTGTGTTCCTGATGATTCATAGAGGAAGGTCGAGCTTTGACAGTCGCACACAGCAGGGAAGAATAATACAATATATTTTATCAGCAGCTGGTTTGGACCAAGTCTGAACCCTCAGCACGACTGAGGCTGATGTTTAGATGTGGACAAAGTAGTTAGTTCAAAGTTATGGGTGGATGTTTCTCTGATTACGGCTGCAGCCTGTTTGGTTTCTATGATTATAACTGTGACACATTATTATGAGTTTAAGATATATCACTAAGAAATCTTTATGTTTTAAAACAATTCACTTTGGATTTCTGGGTCAATTCTTGGATGAATTCAACAACCATAATATCACATTTTGTTCGTTATGACGAAGCAGTTATGTACGTAACGTTACATAATGTTACGTTGCGTACTTATTACAACCCCAGGGTTGAACTTTCACCTACAGTAGGAGACCAGCGTTAATATTCTGTGTGAAACCAAAAGTTCTTCTTCTTAAACTTCTGTTTAACTCACATTATGTACGTTACATTGCATACGTTACATTAAGTTATGTTACTTCACATTACGTTACGTTACGTTATGTTACATTACGTTATGTTACATTACGTTATGTTACATTACGTTACGTTATGTTACATTACGTTACGTTACGTTACATTACGTTACGTTACATTACGTTACGTTACATTACGTTACGTTACATTACGTTATGTTACATTACATTACGTTACATTAAGTTATGTTACATTACATTACGTTATGTTATGTTACATTACGTTACGTTACATTACGTTACGTTACGTTATGTTACATTACGTTATGTTACATTACATTACGTTATGTTATGTTACATTACGTTACATTAAGTTATGTTACTTCACATTACGTTACGTTACGTTATGTTACATTACGTTATGTTACATTACGTTACGTTATGTTACATTACGCTACGTTATGTTACATTACGTTACGTTACATTATGTTACGTTACATTACGTTACGTTACATTACGTTACGTTACGTTACATTACGTTACATTAAGTTATGTTACTTCACATTACGTTACGTGATGTTATGTTACGTTACATTACGTTAAAATATGTTACACTACGTTACATTACGTTTTGTTATGTATGTTACATTATGTTACGTTACGTTACATAATGTTACATTAAGTTATGTTACTTCACATTACGTTACGTTACGTTATGTTACATTACGTTATGTTACATTACGTTACGTTATGTTACATTACGCTACGTTATGTTACATTACGTTACGTTACATTATGTTACGTTACATTACGTTACGTTACATTACGTTACGTTACATTACATTACGTTACATTAAGTTATGTTACTTCACATTACGTTACGTGATGTTATGTTACGTTACATTACGTTAAAATATGTTACACTACGTTACATTACGTTTTGTTATGTATGTTACATTATGTTACGTTACGTTACATAATGTTATGTTACGTCACATTACGTTAAAATATGTTATGCTATGTTACATTACGTTATGTTATGTATGTTACATTATGTTACGTTTCACCCAGAGACTACTGTTTGTATCCTGCGTGAAGTCAGTGTTCACTGCTGTTTAATCTACGTACATTACGTACGTTACATTAGGTTAACTTTTTACTTTGTCCTTTTTGGGCTACTGTAGAAACATGGAGGATCTACATCTGTAGACATAAAAAGCTCATTTTAAGGTAACAAAGGTGATTATACACTAATAAAAACATATTATATGTATATTATACTCAATTTCTGCCATTTTCTGTTAATTGAGCCTCTTAAACCAGACACACTAGAACATTAAATTAATTTAAAATCTTTTTTTTGAGCTGATGAGGTAAAACAATTTCATATTTTACAACAAGAATTATAAATAATTTTTTTTTTTTTTTAATTAAAAAGTGTACTTGGATTTATCATTTAATAATGAATACTTTAGTCCTAATTTACCCTCCGTATCATGACACGCCACTGCAAACTAACATTGTAGCCTGAGGCCTAAACCTCAACATTATCCCACGATCATTAGCAGACATAAATCAATCACATCATCGCAGACATAAATCAATACACCAAACCGCAGCGTCATGCAGTCTTTAAAAAGCACACTTCAGTCTTTAAATCACTCGAAGCGGGCAGCTTTCACCACTTTTTATTCCCCACATTAAAAAATAATCAGAGCTCAGAGTGAGACAGACATCTGATGTCAGCCTCACCTCTTCATTCAGTCCTGCAGCTGCAAACAGACATTCAATGCAAAGCATTGATTTAAATGTGAAACTGAGTCAGTCACAGCTGCATGTTTCGTCCAGGACATGTTGTGCTTTGCTTTCTGCCTCTCCTCGTGCTGCGTTCATGGGCGTGGGAATAATGGAAGAGGACGACTTTCCTGTGTGAAATGAGGCTAGAAAATGTTTATTTGAATAAAGTTGGCGATTTAGACGTAAACATTAAAACATGAACATTGTTTTTAAATATCGGCAGTCAGCTGTTGGGTTACGCAAACTACTGTTATGATCTAACACAATGTTGTGGCAAAACTCTAATATTTATTTGAGATAAAACTTATCATACCTGTCAATCAAAGCGTCCACGCTCTTAATTCTGCATAACTTTATGCCTTAATATAATTTGAGCAGGTGAGTTGTATAAAAATTCACCCTCAGTACAGTTGTCATGAACGGGGAAATTAGCTATAGAGACCAAAACAGTTTTTTGGACACAAGTTGGACATTTTAACATGGGGACTTATGGAGACTGACTCACTTCTGGAGCCAGCTCCAAGTGGACGTTTGAGGAATTGCAGTTTTTAACACTTCCGCATTGGCTTCACTTTACAGCCAGCTCTAAACATGGACAACTACCTCATCTTACTTTGATTTAAAACACCCCTTACAAAGATTTTATCTGTTTTATTGTTATTACTATTTTTCATCTTTATTTTGTCTTGAAACGTTTGAATCCTGGGTTTAAATACTTTTAAAAGTGCTGTATTAATAAAGTTTATTAATATTAAATTAACCTACAACATACCTTTAATCTCCACCTGTAACTCCAGACATCATTTTCAGCTCCACCTCAGAGTTTACACGTGAATTAAACCGTCTTGTCTTGAGTTTGTATGTAATTCCTACAGCCCTCGAAGGCATCATCGTCGCAGAGGAGCGCACCGCCGCTCTGCGCTCTGATTGGCCGGTATCGGCGCGGTGGGCGTGTCCGCCCTGCGGTGTGCGGAGACAATAGAGAGCGGCTCCAGGATGCTGATCAGCGGGGCAGACAGTGACGGACAGCGGCGGCGGCGGCAGCAGACGGCGGATCATCTCTGCTCCACTTCAGAGCCGCGAACAAGACCAAATAAAAGCAGCTGAAGCGACCTGCGACGTTTCCTGTGGTTAGTCGAAGAGTCGGCTGCTGTCCGGATGGACTGACAGGACATTTTGCATGCAGCACATTTTTTAAAAGGTGAGCTCAATGAAGTGCTAATTAAACAGCTGTTTGTGTGTATAAATGTGTTTTTATACAGATGATATGTGTCTCTGCGTGCAGTGTGTCTTTGTGCTGCATCACACCTCTCTGCTGCTGTGTTTACACGCTCATCGTCCTCATCTCAACTCATTTATTTCAACTGTAAATCTCAGTTTTTATTTTAAATTCTTATAGACTGAACTAAAGTTAGAGCTGCGCCATGTGACCGAGCAGAACAAAAGAGCTGCTGTCAAGCTTTTGTGTCTGAGCCACACATCTGTACACATCTGTCTGCGTGTATTGATCACATATTCTGCATTTCTTCACACCATCGTGGTTTATTCTCATGTGCCGCTGCACGTTGTGATGGACATAATGCATGCTTTGTGTCTGCAGAGCTCAGTCTTTGTGCTGCAGACTGTAAACAGTGTCACTGATACTGACATCAGCCCTACACGAGTCTCGAGGATGGAGGAGGATGATGATGATGATGATGTGGATGATTAAAAACCTTTATTTTATTTAGTTTTTGTTGAATTAATGGGAAGTATCTTAAGGGAAATGGTATTTAAAAGCCTTCAGGCTGCAGAGATTACGCCGTCAGGGCTCTCGTAGCTGAAATGATCAGTCAATTTATTGATTAGTTGATCAGAAGAAGGTAATCGGTAAATGTTTTGGTAATCAGTAAGTCGTTTCAGGCATTTTTTAAACAAATTCTTTAAAAAAAATAGTCATAATTCACTGAAATCTGAATATTGTCAGATTTATTTAGACAAAAAGTTGTAATTTATTGTATTTTTTAGAATATTTAGACTCGAATTGAGAAGCTGCTTTGTCTGGTCTGAAATCAAGAACCCAGTTCTTCAAAAAAAAATTAAATAGAAGCAAATTTATTACCTTTACCTTCATGTTTAGACTTTGATTTGAATAAAACAAAACATTTGAAATGTCACAAACTTGTGATCTATTGTATTTTCCACAATATTTATATATATACTATATATGATTGATATTAAATAGATTAATCAATAATGACAATAGTTTGTTTATTAGAGGTTTGGCGGTCTTTTAGCGTGATATCATGTATGTAGCCATGACTACAGACACCGTTTTCAAGCAATTACGTTAGCTTCATTAGCTAGCTAAAGCCAATAAATGTGCGTTTTCAGACAGTTACGGACTAGAAAGGAGAAGCTGCTTTGTCTGGTCTGAAAACGAAATATTTAAAGACGTCACAAAGAACACAAGTTCTTCTTATGTTCAACTTGAGACAGCATTTTCAAGCAACTAATTAAGCTAACATTGGTTTTATTAGATTGCTAGCTACAGCTAACAAATGTGCCAACAGATCAGACGGCAACATTGACAAAATGCAGACTGTAAATGAGAAGCTACTTTGATTTGAAGTCAAGGACCTAGTTCTTTATATATATATATATATATATATATATGTATATATATATTTTGAGTGAGTAAATTTACCAGCTGACATTAGCTTAATTTGCTAGCTAGTGAAATAAATAAGTGCGCCCTAGGCTCGTAATAAGAAGACAGCTTTCAAACAACTTATCAAGCTAAAATTAGCTTCATTAACTAGTTAGCTAAAGCTAATGTATGTAGCCGTAAGTGAGCGGGAAACAACTTATAAAGCTAAAATTAGCTCCACTGGCTAGCTAGGTAAAGCTAATGTATGCGGCGACAGTTACAGACAAAAAGGAGAAGCTACTTTGTCGACTTTGGTCCAAAATCAAGAACCCAGTACTTAAAAAAATATATATTTTGAGAGAAAATTTACGCTGTTATCATCGTCAGGTTTTGGACTCTTGTTTGAATAATCCAGTGTCGCCGCGCGGCTGTTTGTTATCAGACACTGAGATGTCTGTCTGGTTTTCTTTCTACATTGATGCATGTGTACACACAGCCGGAGAAAGAAAGAAAATCAGAGAAGAAGAAGAAACAGACAGAGATTACGGCAGACAAAAGGACGGGTAACATTACCGACTGTAGCGCGGGGTTCACAGCGGCACAAACGGGCCGGCATTAAAGGAGAGCGCCCAGTGATGTGCCGCCGAGCGTGCAGGCACAAAGCCCCAGTGTTCACAGCTGCTGGAGGCCGAGCCGGTTAAAGCTTCGCTGCTTTGATGTGCTCCACGGCCCCGTGAGCGCTGTGGGAGCCGACCTGCTGAGCCCTCCACCGGAGGACCAGAGCTGCAGGCCGCCACACATGGAGACACATCCACACAAACAGCGACGGTGTGAAGGCTGAAGCCGTGTCCGCAACCAGGGGCAGGATGGAGTTTTAGTTCAGCAGGAAGGAGCTGCTCGTGGGCGAGAAATAATCTCACTGGTGTTGTTATCTCAGCAGGCAGATTCGACAAAATAAAACATTTTATACACGTGTTAGGTCACTGAATAGACTTGGATTGGATATTGCCCAGCTCCGGTTCTGGCACGACACTGGCTCCACTCCCCTGAAAACCTCTTCTTCTTCCCGGTGGTGAAATAGTTGGTGGTGTGTGACTTAGTGCCATGAAGCGTTACGTACTTCTCCCGACCCAGAGCCCAAAGTTACACAGTGTGAGAACAGACGTATGAATGACAGAGAATATTTGGCACATTTTTTAATACTAACTGTGTTTACGAAGCTGTTTCTTTTTATTGGAGCACATTCAAACTCCACCGGTCCGGCAGGTCAACAGCTCAGGTAATTAAACAACCTGCCAGACTGGCACAGCTCAGATTCCAGTTGTGCTGAATCAGTGACCCTCACTGGCTTCCAATATCTAACACTGGAGCTACGATAACTAACTAACAATTCATTTTGAATCAGTTTGAAGCTCTCATGTTGTCAAACCTGCAGGATGGTGTCAGAGTTTCTCTTTAAATCTGATTCTGTTTGATTATTCGAGCAGTAAGCTGGAGATGACGGGCCCCTCTGTGTTCGTTTAATACTTTATAAGTGAGCGAGATGTGCAGACAGAGTTCATAAATCAATGCACTGATTTAATTTCCTTCATCCTGTCGTTTTGTTTTGAGCTCGCTGGAACAGATGACGTCCGTTTGACTTTGTTTTCAGACAGACGGGAGCTGATTCTTGGTCATGATTATTATTTTTATGAAGGACGTCGTGTTCAGTGATCAGTCTGTTTGTTTATCAGGACATTTTTACATATTTAATCAAACTCGCCTGGAAGTAACACCGTCGGTTAAAGACAAGTGATTAGCAACAATTAGCCACGCTAGCAGCTCTGTAAGGGCTAACGTGCTAACAATGGCAATGCTAACATGCTGATGCTAAGTACGTTTTATCACAGCAATCCATCCATTAGTTGTCGACCAAGCGTCAACCTCTGTTTGTGAAGTGAAGCCAGTGCCGAAGTGCCAAAAACTGCAGTTCCTCAAATGTCCACTTGAGGCTGGCTCCAGAAGTGAGTCAGTCTCCATAAGTCCCCATGTTAAAATGTCCAACTTCACAGCAGAAATAAACGTGTTTACAGCCTGGTACAAAAAACAGTTTTGGTCTCTATAGCTAGAGATTTTTATACAACTCACCTGTTCAAATTATATTAAGGCTTAAAGTTATGCAGAATTAAGAGTGTGGACGCTTTGATCGACAGGTGGGCGCTGTTACAGGTAGCTTATTTGATCAACCAGGTGTCATTCAGCCCGCCTCAGGTCCAGGTCTTTGCCGATATTTAGATTAGGGCACTGCAAATATTGTAACGAGTATAAACAAATTGTGATTAGTTGAGAAAATCTAAAAGTAGACATAGGTACTAATGCACAAATTACTCCTAAAACTCCAATATAATTTACCAGGATGAAACTTTAGAGCGTTTTCTCCTGATTTCTGACACGTCTTTGAGGTCTAAAAGATTTTGTAGGCTGTCAGAGATGGTAGCATTTGTTCATTAAGTATTTTTTAGTTGGCTGACATATTGATTTAGCATTACAAATGATTAATTAGGTGTCAATGTTTTACAAGTCGATGTTGGCCTGAACACAAACGAGGTAGCAGAGGCAGTTTTTCTGCAGTGCGAGAGACCATTACTCGGCACTTTTGTCAGGTCTGTCACGTTGACGTTCAGTCGTATGTTGTGATAGTATGTGGTCGTAAATTATTGATGCTTGCAGAAGCTTCTTTGTCAGCAGAGAGTCTGTGTGGATCTCAGGGACTGGAAACGTATCTTGGCAACATTTGTGCAATCGTCCGAGGCCATGAATAGATTTATAAACAAGTACTATGATCTTAAAATCTATCCTGAAACTAACAGGAAGTTGGTGCAGGGACTTTGCAACAGGAACACTGTGATCTCTTTCCTTTTGTTCCAGTTAAAACTCTGGCAGTATCATTCTGTACAAGCTGAAATTGATTTACTGACTTTTTTGGGGCATTGCATTGCAGTAATGTTGAAGTCTGCTTGAAATAAAAGCTTGCACAAGCTTCTCTGAGTCGAAAAGAAGAAACGTACTGACCTTTTCGGTTATGATCCGACTAGAAAATTAGACCGGAGTCAGTCACACGTACGTTTCTTGACTATGACGGAACGTCTGGGCATTTTTTGCTCGAGTATGTTCACAAATGTCATCACTCTAGTTGGATAGATAGATATTCTGATGGACATTCTGAACTTAAATGTCAAAAATATAATGATGGTGCAAAATTAAAAAAACCTGGGGACATAGACAGGAAGTATAACGTTGACATGGACTTTGTCAGTTTTGCTGTGGGCTACAACTTGAGTCCTGTTAGCCAGTACTTGTTTACATTGTTGCAAACTGACACCATTAAAAGTATGTTGAATCAGCTATCAGTAGATCCTGTTTACAGTGTTTGTCATTGGATTAGTTTGATACTAAAGAAAACTTTTTAAAAAATGTGACTTCACGCCAAGTTCTGGAGTTATAATGAGCTTCTTTTTCCTTGTTTCTAAACAGATTTATGGACATTTATTCGTGATGGACATCAGGTTATATAATATCCTCCGATAGTGTATATCTCACTGAATCTAAAAATATGTTTATCATGTTTCTGTGCCCAGATTTGACTGAGTTATGACTCTGAGAAGAGGGAGTTTAATTTTTTGATTTTTAATTTCCGTATGTTTTTATCTACTTTGTTTTTTGTGTCCAGGGGTTGTTGGTTATGAACAGTTTCTGTCTTTGCTCTTTCCTCTCACCAATAACTAAGAATCAGCTTCATCCTGATGCATTTAGAGGAAGGAGACGCTTTTTAGGACAATAAAGAGAACTCAGATTTTCAGGATCAACATCAATATAGAGTTATGAGTCGTCTGCATAGAAGTGAATACTGTGCTTTCAGAGAATGATCCTGAGTAGTATTGAGTATTGAGCCTTGTGGCACTCCACTCTCCCTGAGAACATTACTGATTTTAATATTACTACTTTTTATTATTTTTTCCTAATGCATAAAAGCAGTCAGAGGACACAGGAAAGTGTGAATATTGCATCCATATTACGGTTAAAGATTCTATTTGCCTCCACAGTCAGATAAGGAGCGACTTTCAGGGTACTGATTGATGTTTACAGTAAACACGCTTAGTGTGCTTTACACCCCCACCGCTATGAATGACCGAGCTAACAACAGTTAGCAGTTAAGCTACTTAGCAATCTTCCCATCAGGAAAGTCTGTAAATCACCTCGGTAGTTATTCCCTGTTGATCTCAGACACTGTGCTTGAACCTGGTCCGGTCCAGCTGCTAAGCCCGGTTCTGGTGCCTGCTAACTGCAGATTAGCTAACTTTAGCAAGTGGTTAGGCTAAAGCTATCTGCCCTTCAGCGAAAATACCTTTTGTCATTGCCAGATATTGGCGTATAGGTGACACATAGCATTAGACATAGGTGATAAAAACACTTCATGTGGACTTTAAAATGATAAGCAGTGGACCGAGTTTTGAGCCTTGTGGTACTCCATCTGGATTTATGTCTTTTTAATCAATCAAAATGGAGAAAACATCTAAACATCTTCTTTTTAATCTATTATAACCTGACAAATATTGAATTTTTAAGGCCGATACTGATATCGATATGTATGATTTATTTGTCTAACATAAGCACATAACCTAAATAAACAATCTTTATACTGATCCCTTAGGTTTTTTTAGTTTAATCGTGACAAAGATACAGACATTTTACAGTCCACTCGTATGATTTAGTCTGCAAGGAACGGTTGAAAACATCGAACAGATGAACTGATAGTCGTGTCAGGCGTGACAGATTGGTGCTGTTGGTGCAGGAAGACAAGTAAAAGGTCATTAACACTGTGAGTTTGTCACCTCTGTGTTATCCCTGCAGCCTGTTCTCCCAACAGGTGCTTCCACAGTCGGTGCACCATTCACCTCCTCCCTCCTGTTTTGGTGCAGGAGGCAGGTAACATTAAGCGAGGAGGTACAGAGCAGCAATGACACCACCAGGCAGACTGGCTCAGCTCCAGCTGTGCTTTGATTACAGACGAAGGGAAAGACAACGAGGCGAGGCGGTCTCATCCCCCCTCACTCGGGAGCCAAACGGGGGTTGGCGCTCCTCGAGGCCCTCTGGGGAGCAGCCTTGGCACCATTACCCTGACAAGGAGCGCCAGGGCTGCTGGGAGCTGCAGGGAACATAAGATGCTCCTAATTAGTGCTGGTTGTGACTTCTTTCATCTCCAGGCTCTTTGATATGACAGCAGCGTGAGAGCACATATGAGTACATGGTTATGCTCAGGAGGTTATGTGGTTCGGAGAAAGGAGTCGAGCATGAAGCTGAACATGCTGCGTGTCGAGGTAAACATGTCACAGCCCTGTGCAGACAGGAAACACACAAACAGATGTTATGACAGGCTCATTATTATTAGATGTAATAAGATTTAATCATCTGTGTTGATTTTGATCGTTAAAAAAAGACATTAAAGTATTATTTTCTTTTCATTAGTCAAGTTTCCAAACAGAGGTAGCACGAATCGTCACTAACTTTCCAGAAAAAGACGAAATATTGAGACTTTTCTTGCTTGTTTTTTTCTTTCTTTAGGATATGATAGACTTTAATGATCCCACACCGGGGAAATTCACTTGTCATAACAAGGTGGATGAGACTTGTGGTGGAAAACTTTGGTTGTGAGTTAAACTACACGCGTTCTAGGACAGTTTTTATACAAGAAAATAGTCAAATGTTTGTGTATATGTACACAGATATTCAAGACAGGGTAAATATCTGTGTCCCCCAAGTGACAACCTCCGCGGCTGTGAAGCTGCAGTTCCTCAAACCTCCACCTGAGGCTGGCTGCAGAAGTGAGTCAGTCTCCATAAGTCCCCATGTTAAAATGTCCAACTTCACAGCAGTAAATAAACATGTTTACAGCGCTGCAGCTGTGCAGATAAACTGGACCAAACAGTCATTATTTAGACAACAGCCTGAATTTTAATTAAAATCGAATCTCAGAACGAGAATCTAAGACTGTGTGTGTGTGTGTTCATCAGTGAGCAGTGTGTTTGTGTGTGTGTGTGTGTGTGCAGCACTTTCTCCTTCGCCGTGTGTTTTATTGACCTTGTCAGAGGGTTGCTGAGTGGACCGGTGATGGACAGCCACTTGGCTCCTTTGGGCTCAGCTGACTCTTCATTTTTTATCTGCTCATTGTACTTTTATGCTCAGCACATACTGTTTGTGTCTACACACACCACTGTCACCGCAAGACAATACAATTATCTTTGGTGACTTTAAAGCAACATGCCTCCAGTTTCAGAGCATAATCCCACTGTGGTAAATATGTTCAGCTGTACTCGAGTATTTGTTCTGATTACATTACTTATAATCAAAAACTAGCGAGTCGACAACTTTGCCAACAGCCAAACATCAACAAGGTCACCAACAGCAGACATAGCAGCCAGCTAATATTACTGACTAGTCCAACAGCAGTCAGCCCAGCTCGGCGTCTGTCTTTCAGCCTTTTATTTCACCAAGCTCTCACCAACCACTAAAAGTCAGTCCTAGATTTACTCTTGTCCGGGCTTCTTGCTCGCTTGCCCAGCTCCTGTTCTGGCACGACACCGGCTCTACTCCCTGGGCCTGTAAACCTCTTCTTCTTCTTCCCGGTCCAAAATGCCTGTGGTACAAACACTAACACTCCCCCGGTGCTCTGAGCTCACAGTCCGGGCAGCCCGGCTAACAAACTGAGCTAACAGCAGCTAACAGCAGCTACAGTTGTCAGCAGTTTACTTCACTGTCCATCAGGAAACTCTGTAAATCACAGAGAGTTGAGGCTGAGCAGCCGGAGGACATCAGAGGGAAAACCAGAAAACATTTTCTCCATAAAATATGATCCAGTTTCACCAAAATCAGTGAAATAGTTGGTGGTGTGTGACTTAGTGCCGTAAAGCGTTACGTACTTCACCCGACCCGGAGCCCAAAGTTACATAGTGTGAGAACAGACGTACGAATGACAGAGACACCATTCACCTGATGACAGGTCAGTGTAGATCAACAGGAGTTAACAGACGTTAGTTTATGAGAGGAAAAGATGAACGAGCTGCTTCCACTGAAATAAATCACACTTGTCCTGTCACTACGCTTTTCTTCCTGGTTGAACATACTCTATGTTTTTGTTTGCTTTTATTGTTTTCACACGCTTTACTGGAGTTTGGTGTACACATTTCACCGTCGCGCACACTCACACTGTAGACGGGAGCTGTCTCTGAGGCGGCCACAGATGGACTCGATGCACAGGATGTGGCTAGCATCCTGTCTCATTCAACACTTTCTCATCCCCCCCGTTAGTGAGAGATGGTACAAATTCTGCTGCGCCATCAGGGCCGCGAAGTCTCTCCAGTCATTCTTAGAGTTTGGCTGCCGTGGGTGATGAGCGATGGGCACAGCGTTGACGAGTGTTTCTTGGAGGAGGAAGGTGAGACAGATTTGCTGAGAATGGAAGCCGGCGGAGTGGAAACACACATCGGATCAGAATTAGACAGTCATTAAAGCGGGAGGGTCGTTAATCAGCTCGACAAATAGCAATGTGGTTCAGTCCTCAGATCCAATTCGACTTGTTTGCACTTTGGTTAATTTTCTCTACCTGCTTCATCCTCGTCTGAGCTCGCCGTATGCCAGCATGCATCACGTGAAAGGCGAGAAAACACTGACTTACCCATGTTAACACCTATTGTGGAGGCAGTTTGGACTGACTTGCATGTCTTTGGGAGAAGAGAGAGCATGCAACCTCGACTTGAGCTGATCATGTTAGGTCGATTTCAGTTCGGTTGTGGCGGTCTGTTGGGGTAAGGTGGAGGTTTTGGACGCAACCGCTACGAAACATCCATCCATCTTTTTCTGCTTGGAAAACTGCTGCATCACCTGATTTGTTCTGAATCAGGTCGTAGAATGACGACTACGTGCAGCCAGTAATTCAGTTTGTGTAGCAGCCAATGAGCAGGAAGTTCATTCAGGGTACGTTTTGTACGTTTTAAAGCGTCCGCGCTCTTAATCCTGCATAACTTTAAGCCTTAATATAATCTGAACAGGTGAGTTGTATAAAAATTCACCCTCAGTACAGTTGTCATGAACGGGGAAATTAGCTATAGAGACCAAAACTGTTTTTTGTACCAGGCTGTAAACATGTTTATTTCTGCTGTGAAGTTGGACATTTTAACATGGGGACTTATGGAGACTGACTCACTTCTGGAGCCAGCCTCAAGTGGACGTTTGAGGAACTGCAGATTTTGGCACACAAATATAAATTGAAAGATCATGAAACTTTTTTCTATCTAGCGCCATCATCAGGTCAAAATCCTCCCCTCCGTCTCTCCGGTCCTGCTCTGTCGTGAGATGACTGTGTGTTTAGTGCAGTTAGCAAATGTTAACATAACTCCACAGATCCGTGAGCATGGCTGAACCTTTGTTTCATCTCTTGTCTCTTGTTGTGTTGTAAAGGAGTCCTGTGATCTTCTGAAAATCATTTTCTCATAAACAAAACGTCAACACGATACAAAGGTTGTGTAACGGTTCATTTGTCCTGGACACAAAGCGTTCTGGTGAGAACAATTCATATTCGCGTGCAGTCGGAGTGCTCTGTTTACAGAAATGGAGACATGGGTGGTGAACCTTGTTTTCCTTCCTGCTCCTCCCGTTCTGCAGGAACATCCGTCTCCAGACCAGCCCTCTGCCCCGGCCCGGCCCTCCACAACCATGAACTCCTCGCCCCATGGCTCCCGCGCCTCCATCGACATCCTGGAGGAGCTCCAGCTGATTGCCGCACAGAACCTGGAAAAACTGGACATCAACAAATACTATGAGGTCGTCTGTGAACTGGGGAAGGGCACCTATGGGAAGGTGGACCTGGTCGTCCACAAAATCAGAGGTAACCACTGAGGGTCTTAGATGATTCAAATTATACATGATAAAGATTTCCAGGTGTTAAATTTGTGCCGTACACCGGGTTAAAAACAATATTTGGATGTTTTACGCATGTGACGTGTTTCTGAATTCACTCAACTAGTAGAAAATCTGTCCAGCCTCGTCACATTAAAAGCCCAAACATTGAACGTCTGCTCCGAACTTCGTAGTCGTCTCTTTTATGGAGCACAGAGCTGCAGAGCGTCCGTCACTGAGATGAATTCTGACCTTTTCCAGCCTGTAAAGTGTGAAGCTGAAGGATGTAAGAAACCACATGTTTCATCTCCTGCTGCTGACTCACCGTCAACAGTGTAGTTTTAATCATCTCCCATGTTTCTCGTCTTGTTAACGATGGAGATAAGCGGGCTGGAGGTGAATCATTTCTGACCTTTGAATCATGATTGTGCACAAATGCATTTTAACTGTTGAGAAATATGCATGAGTCAATCACTGAACGGGGACCAGAGCCTCTGTTGACGCTTCTCAGTTCAGTCAGGATGTCTCGATGGTGTTATTTTGTTCCTGAACAGTCTTTTAATATTGTGTCTGCCAAACAAAGCCAATATTTGATTTTCCAGATATTTTCCTTCATATCACAGCCGAGCAGCATCCTGACGCTACAGTAACATTTTATTAAAATACAGTTATATTTAAAAGCAATTTGATTTAAACATCAGAGCAGCTCTGCTTTGAGAAAATGTAACCTGATTCTCAGGTTTTTGTTTGTATTTAGTAAAATATCAGTGCAGAGGAGTGTCAGTGTGGATGTGGAGGGCTATATTTACAGAATATTCACCTGAAAAAAGAATTTAACACTGGCTCAAGATCGGGACTTTAACGTTTGTTGTTTCACGGCCACCATCATTTCTCCTTTATGTTAGGAAGGAAAGTCCTACATTAAAAATGTATTTAAAAAAACTCAATTATAAATAAACACAAAGACAAAGAGACACAAAATACACAGAATAAATACTTAAAGACAAAATGACTGAAAAAACATCAAAACAACCACGAAGAAACGAAAAACAACTACAAACACTGCAGCTGCCAGTCTTACTCCTGAATATCTTTAACGATTAGTTGATTGATCACCTGTTTAGCTGAGTCATTCTTCAAATCAATAGTAAAAAGAAACATTCGCCGGTTTCAGAAGGTTTGCTTCCTTTCATCGTCATAATTCACCATAAACTCTTTTTACGAGCTCCAGCTGAGTTCCTCTGAACAGATGGTCGACCAGATGCAGTATTTCCACTCTGTGGTGTTTCTACCTCAACTCAAATACTATTTTCTTCCACCACTGACATTTACAGTGATCCAGTGTGCACATTAATATCTCTTGTACAGATTAAATTAGTTTTATTAGACAGTTTAGAGAGCAGGTAACGGAATACTGTTGAGCACTCGACGTGGCCGATATCGATGGCGTGAGTCCGCCTCTTAAACTTCCACGATGGCGTTGTGCCAGTCAAATGTTCGTAAATGTTGCTACCTGCTCTCCCGTAATATAAAATCTCACATACAGATATATGTGCAGCCTGTTTCACAATAATAAATCACCGTGGCCTCGACCGACCCTGAGCTGAGCTCGGTCAGGTTTTCAAACTGTGGAGCCGCTGGCGCTTTAGTTTGTGCAGTACGTGGGTGTAGTTTGCTGATTTTTGACTTTTATATAAGTTGCAGCTGTGTTTTTACTGTTGTTATATATTTTTGTATATTGTCTGTGTTTTATTTGGTGCATTGTAGACCCTTTTTTATGATTATTATCTTAAAGTAATTCAGGGATTGTCTGTACACTCAGGCGTACACTGTAAAAAAACAAACAGGAGCTAATTCGCCATATTTTTTAAGTACGTCTAACACATACAACAAGAACACACAAGCGGAGGTTTGCTCCTAATTTCCTCTAAATACAGGGTTTAATTTAAAGCCAAGAGCTCGACTCACTGAATCCATTGCAATATTATGACATTACACATCCCCCAAGGCATTATGGGAGCTGTAGCATGATAAACAATAACAAAGAATAATGAGGACTTGTTTGAAGGGAAACTCCTCGTCGTATCGTGGCATTAAATCCTCCTCCTGACCTCTCCTGAAGCGTCCGTAAAACAGCACGAGGCACTTTGCGGCGCTGACCCGGCGCTATTGGAGAAGTGTCGCCTCTCATCTTCGCTGACACCTTGCACCAACAGTCGCCGGCAGACGTGGCAGCTCTCTAGGTTATCGCCCGCGGTGTTTCAGGTTAGCCGGGGGTAATTTCTCTCCCCTCGCTGCTCCCTCTCGTTGGCTGAACCGTGTCCTCGTAAATTGCCGTCCCGCGTTTCCCTCCGGACGACTAAATGTGTTTTTGTGCATCTTTCACATCGTTATGTCAAATGAAATAACTTATTACTACAGACTGACATAAAAGCCTCAGTTTGAAGCTGAGGCAACATCCTGGTCACTCTGTGGGAACATAACGAGTCTAGGATTTTAAACACTCAGTGTAAATCTCAGTGACATTAAAGATTTTAATTATTCATCAAATTTTGAAATGATTTTAATTAAGTTTCGAGCACGCAATTAGGCCGCCGTGAAATAAAATCCCCCAAACACTTTAAGAAGAACAAGAAGCCGAGGAGAGATTAGAGTTATGTAACACGTCTCATTTTTTATTTCAGGCACAAAGATGGCTCTGAAGTTTCTGAGGAAGAAGACCACCAAGCTGAAGAGCTTCCTGAGAGAGTACAGCATCTCCCTCTACCTGTCGCCCTGCCCGTTCATCATCAACATGTACGGCATCGCCTTCGAGACCGACGACTACTACATCTTCGCCCAGGAGTACGCCCTGGCAGGAGATCTGTTCGACATCATCCCTCCACAGGTGAGACCTAAAGGCATCGTAACATAATCCATATGATTATCTCTTAATCCCTCCAACATTTGAAGTTATTTTTAGAGCGCACAAGCCACCGATGCATACATGCTGTGGATTACAAGCTGGCATCCAGTGCTGTTTTATTTTGGGCATGACATTTAACTGTCAACTCTGAGCCAAAACACAAAAATCCACTGGACTTTTATTGTGAAATGTCAAATCAAAATAAAAGCCCAGAAAGGTGGAAATGTGTAGAAATTGGTATATTTGTAATTTACATCTACGAAAAGACACAAACGACTACAGAGAGACAAAACGACTATGAAAATTTGTGTCCTCATTGTCTTTACTCTCTTGTGTTCAGGTGGGACTTCCTGAGCCGATCGCCAAGCGCTGCGTCCACCAGGTGGCGATCGCCCTGGACTACCTGCACTGTAAGAAGCTGGTCCACAGAGACATCAAACCGGAGAACATCCTTATCTTTGACAAAGAGTGCCGCAAAGTCAAGCTGTCAGACTTTGGCATGACGCGGCGCGCCGGCTCTCCGGTGAAGCGCGTGAGCGGCACGATCCCGTACACGGCGCCCGAGCTGTGCGACACCACGCGGCACGAGGGCTTCTGCGTGGACTACAGCACGGACGTGTGGGCGTTCGGCGTGCTGCTGTTCTGCATGCTGACGGGAAACTTCCCCTGGGAGAAGGCGATGCCTAACGACGCCTTCTACGACGAGTTTGTGCGCTGGCAGCGCCGCCGGACGGGCACGGTGCCGTCACAGTGGCGCCGCTTCACCGACGAAGCTCTGCGCATGTTTCGTAGGCTCCTCTCCATCGAGCAGGAGCGCCGCTGCTCCGTCAAAGAAGTCTTCAGCTACTTCAACCAGTGCTGGATGTTGGACACGGAGAACGGAAACGGCGGCGGCAGCAGCGGGGGCTTAGCGAGCAGCGCGCCTCCTCTGGACATCAGCTCGTCCTCGTCCGAAGAGGACGTTTTAGTGGACAGACTGAAGCAGCAGAGCCTCTCGCCTGCTTGCGTGGTGGCGAAGGGAAGCATCATGATGGACACCCACTACTCCTCCATGTCCGCCAACAGCTCACCGTCGTCCACCGGCAGCTACGAGCGCGTCAACAGAGAAAACAACGAAAGGGGACGCATCCTGGTGGCGACACCCATCGAGATCTGCGTGTAGACGGCGGCCGACGCCGCGTTACGATCTGCCCGCTCGCGCACGTGAGGCTGCCGCGAGCTGAAGAGGAAGATCTCTCCGAGTTTGAGAAGGAAAGCGTGACGACTTGGTGCTTGGCGTCAGGAAACTCTCTTGACATACGTTGTAGCTTCACTGCGGATTCGCTCATTTCTGATGAAGATGAACTCTGAGGAAATGACTGGCGAGGCGATCACGCGCCTCCTGGACGTGGTTTAAACTGAACCTGTAAAAAAACATAATCCACAAGCAATATGTTCAAATGTTTGAAATGATCCAGTCACTGCAAAAATAATCTGTTAAGACGAAGATCGACGAGATGATCCGTGACTGACGGTACTGTTGTGTGTTTATCGTCGTGAACCATTTTCATGTTTGGTAGATCCGTAAAGTGTTTTTTCTTTTCTTTTTGTATATTTTTTAAAAAGTTGGAGTTAAATTATTTATTTAAGTCAGATACAAATATTTATGATTTGTTTTATGACCTGAAGAATCAATTAACATAAATTTGAGGTGATTTCTCTTCAAAGACTCGTTATAATGTCGCCGTGACCTCCCGTTAACGTAGATACTGTTCCTCTCGCCTAAAATGTCCTTTTTCATGTTCGCCTGTGATGCCTAAACCCACTTTGTACAGTAGCAAACGGCTGAAAACGAACCTCACGCTCAGCAGAAAGTGTTAATTTGTGAATCTTCTTACTCTTCCAGCCAGTCCTCCCATTAAACTGCAGCACACTGGGACCACAACTGAACTCTGCTGCAGCCTTTAAAGGTTGAAATCGATCGCGTATGAACGTCTATGTGGGAGAGAATAATCCTCGTTTTTTTCTACTTGCATGGTTAAAATTGAGCAACATAATTATTGTGATATATTTGGACTTTTTTTCTGACAAACGTTTAAGATGCCAGTTTAATCGTCGTTCAACATTAGGAGATAAAATTCAGTATTCGAGGATTACTACCCGCGCTCTCGACTTTTTATTCCAGTTTTTTGCTCTTTAATTCACTCGAAGTTAAACCCTGAAAATGTGAGACGTGATGGACGAATGTAGAAAACACAAATCTTTTGGATTTGGGGATTAAAAATGTTTCAGTAAATCGCTCTCGTTTGTGTTTTTCAGAAGTATTTGCATGAAGTGAAATTACTGTGGTGAAAATTTGTTGAAATAAACACCCGAAGAATTAAAAGTGGCTCCTGTTTTTATTTTAAATGAAGGGCTTCTTGCTTGCTCACTCTCTCTTTTTCGGTCTCTTCACCTCTGTCATGTCCGTAGAGGCTGCGGAAGCCAGTTACATTGCCCAGCTCCTGTTCTGGCACAACACTCCAATGTAAGTTAGCATACCCTCACTCCCTGGGTCTGTAAACCTCCTCTTCTTCTTCCCGGTGGTCCAAAACGCCTGTGGTACAAACACCCGCCCCGGCTAACAAACTGAGCTAACATTAGCTAACAGCAGCTACAGTTGTCAGCAGTTTACTTCACTGTCCATCAGGAAACTCTGTAAATCACAGAGAGTTGAGGCGGAGCAGCCGGAGGACATCAGAGGGAAAACCAGAAAACATTTTCTCCATAAAATATGATCCAGTTTCACCAAAATCAGTGAAATAGTTGGTGGTGTGTGACTTAGTGCCGTAAAGCGTTACATACTTCCGGAGCCCAAAGTTACATAGTGTGAGAACAGACGTACGAATGACAGAGACACCATTCACCTGATTACAGGTCAGTGTAGCATCAACAGGATTTAAAATGGTGACCTGCAGTCACTTCACTGTGCATCTTCACGTCGTCCTTCCACAGATCTGAAACTCTCCTCTGCCTCCTCGCTGGCGGTGAATATGTAAACATGGTGGGAGAAACACTGAGATCAGTGAGTGCAGCGCTCAGCTGTAATTGCTATGCTGAACATGCAGCGTTGCTTGATGATTTGCTTTCCAGCTCAGCTGCACTCGTCTGTTTGAGTCTGTTTTCATGGACTGACGCTGCAGAGATGAATTTCATCTGCTGCATGAGAAACAAATGCTTTAACCTCACTCGGGCTGATCCTCTGTTGATGTATGGATATTTATTTTATCTGTAACATTAAATCAGATTCAGGATCTATGTGGGAGTGTTATGTAATTCAGCTTCCAGCGAGGTTTGGGAGGCTGCTCGTTACAGCCTCAGTGTTTTACAGTTTGTGAGTTTATTGGGGAGTAATTAAGCAACCGGCGTACTGATGTGTTTGTGCACGTTTTCATTAGAGTCGACCTCTTCAAAGTGTCTTTATTATTTCATCTGTTGTGAAATGAGAGAAAGGTTTGACGATGACGACGTCCCGCTGGAATAACCGCTGTCGAGTTCAAACATTAAATAAAACACTAACTTTATATTTCATCATCAAAGTACAGCAAGTCTAACAAAGAACTAGATGGTGATGCGGACCTGAGGTGGGCTGAATGACGCCTGGTTGGTCAAATAAGTCACCTGTAACAGCACCCACCTGTCAATCAAAGCGTCCACGCTCTTAATCCTGCATAACTTTAAGCCTTAATATAATTTGAACAGGTGAGTTGTATATAAATTCACCCTCAGTACAGTTGTCATGAACGGGGAAATTAGCTGTAGAGACCAAAACTGTTTTTTGTACCAGGCTGTAAACATGTTTATTTCTGCTGTGAAGTTTTTTTAACATGGGGACTTATGGAGACTGACTCACTTCTGCAGCCAGCCTCAAGTGGACGTTTGAGGAACTGCAGTTTTCACCGCAGAGGTTGCTGCTCGTTGAAGACGGAGGACGGAGAACGGGTTTCTGATTAATTAATGTAAAAATAGTGGCTGTTGTTAGCACGTTAGCACGTTAGCTTGTGTCCATGCACAGCCTCACAGTTTGGAGATATGTTATCAGGACGTGTGAGTCGGAGTGACTCAGCAGATTACATGAATATTAATCGACTGTCTGATCCCAGTTTTCATTAATTTCCTTATCAGCACAGATAAATAAATAAATAAATAAATGTTGATTTCGTTATCGCAGAATCAGTACAAGCTCAGCGCTGCATCAAAAACACGCCGTCTGCCCGTCCGCCATGGTAACAGTATGCTGGTTAATTCAGCAGGTGAGTCTATTCTGAGTTCATCAAGGTGTTTCAAACACCTTCCACACGCTGCCGCGGGTCAACACGGCAGCCCGATAATGATGTGATGACGAGGAGCTGTAAAATGTTTCCACAGATAGACTCTGTGGTTGCTGTGATGTACGTGTCGGAGCCATCAAAGTGAGGTTGTGACTCAAAAAGCAGAGCGGAGAGTGTGAAAGTGTGTCTGAAAATACTCTGATGTTTATTGTTCAGCATTAGTAATGCAGCAGCAGCACACTGCCCACATGTGCAGCTGCTTGACTTCGATAAAAACAACTTTAAAGTCACAAACATGAGCTCTGATCACATCCTGTGTTCTGCTTCGGGAACCAAAACTGAGAAATCAAACACTTTAATCACGTTAAAGTCCCTGCGGAGTCAAACTTGATGTTTTTATCACATTTCATGTGTCGTACTTCACTTATACTCCAGTATCTGGACCAACAATGACAAAAAAAGTAATTTTTAGGTATTTTTAATGGTAGATTCCTGATGGACAGACAGCTTTAGTGACCCAACTGCTAATTAACTGCTGCTAACTGAATCTGCCGTTAGCAGCAACAGAACCGGGCTCAGCAGCTGGACCGGACGGGTTTGAACACAGTCTCTGAGACCAACAGGGAATAACATTACACTACTGAGGTGATTTACAGACTTTATGATGGAAAGATTGCTAAGTAGTGAACTGCTAACTGTCGTTAGCTCGATGTAGCTAATTGAACTGACTCTACTGTATTCCCTGCCAGACTGGCCACCGCTGGTTTTGGACGTTGTGTGACCCGGTACCGGGTTCAACCGTGTTCACTGGAAGATATACACTGACGTTAGCTCATAGCACTAGCTGCGTAGCCGTGAGGGTGTAACGCACACTCTGCACTAACCCTAACCCTAGTTTAGCGTGTTAGCATGCTTGCTAATTAGCACTAATAAAATTTTTTAAAAAATACAGACGCGAGTGCTAACGTCATCTTGCTAACATATAATAATAATATAATAACAATAAAATGTCAACACGCTGAGGTTTAGCAGGTATAATGTTAACCACGTTCACCGCAAACATGCTAACGCGCTAACATCGGCTAATTTTCATTGAATTCAGGGAACAGCTGAGGCTGATGGGAATGTCGCAGTTAATATAAACAGTAATATTAACAGATTTGATTACGCTAAATTAAAAATTCATGGCTCAACAAAGTTATGATTCAGTCTGAGGGGATCCATCCGACAGAAATAAATAAATGCTTGCTTACGTTAGCATTTAGCACCCGTCTGTCTGTCAGCTTTATTTTGAAAAGCCTCTATAACTCCATCTCATTACAGTGTTTACGCCTGCAGCTGCAGATGAAGCCTCGTCTCTCACATTGTTTTTATTTCTCTCTTTTATTGCCGTCCTTCTTTTTATTATTCTCCTCCTTCTCATCGGCTTCAGGCTTATCTCTGATTTTTTACTCTTCTCACCATCTCAGGACAAAACACTGAATGTGACACATGTGTAAAATATTTCAGAGTTTTGTTGCGTAATAGAGAGAGTGAACATGCAGAGGCTGGGGGACGTTCAGGGTTGTAGATCAGATTCTCGATCATGTTTGTCACATGGTGATTTAAAGCCTCGTGCTGTGTCAGCAGTTATTCGAGACTCGAGTGCTGCAGCTTTCTGATGTTTTAACACCCAAACAGACCCGATGTTTCCTAAATGAACTCTTCATGCCTTACAGACCGTGATCGTTTAGTTCATGTCCATCTTTACATTCGTTAGTCAGCTACTTAGTTTAATTTGAGTGATAGGAAAGGTCGGGAATGACCACACAATTGTCAAATGGGGCCTACACAGGAAGTAGTTTCAGAGTGTAATCCCAGGCTGCTCAGCTCCTGTTCTGGCACGACACTGGCTCATCAACATTCCCCCCGTGCCTGTAAACCTCCTCTTCTTCTTCTTCTTCCCAGTGGTACAAACACTAACACTCCCCCGGCGCTCTGAGCTCACAGTCCAGCTAACAAACTGAGCTAACATTAGCTAACAGCAGCTACAGTTAGTATCTTTAATCATATTTTATTTTATTTTGGTGTTTGCCGTTATAGTTTGTGTCCTTCTGCTGACTTTCTCCGGTCTTATCTCATCTCATATACATGGATCTTATCCATCTTAAGTCTTGAAGACAATTTTTCACATCACTGATTTTTCAATGATAATCCTGAAAAAGTCAAAGTGAAAATATAAATCCACGTCTGACGCTGAGTTTGTGGTTTGTTTCAGTGTGACACTAAAATCAGTTACACTGCACGAAAAAACAAACATTGTGATCGCTCAAACCTCTTTAGGTGTTTGGTGATTTGCCAAAACTCGGACACACTTTGTTCCTCGCAGCGAGAACATTTTATTCCTGTGTGGGAGCAAAAAAACAACAACAACATGGATCCTGATTTTATATATGAGAGCTTTTCAAAATAAAATACAGACACGTCAGGTTTTATTGACTTTTATTAAATAACATGAATTATCTTTTTTTGTTTTTTATTCCTCAAATAATAAAAATCGCAGGCATGAAAACTAAACTCAGACATTTTACTTAAAACCCAAGTAACGCTTTAAAAAGGACCAGTGTGCAGGATTCAGAGGCATCTAACTGAATACCCCTCACCTCAACCCTGTGTAGTGTGTAGGAGAAAGTAGTTTGTCCGTCCTGGGCTACCATAGAAACACGGTGGTTCAACATGGCGGCTGTAGTCTGTAGATATAAAGTCTCATTCTAAGGTAATTATCAGGTGATTATTAACGAATGAAAACAGAGTTATGAATATTATTTTCTACTTTTTGCTAACAGAGCCTCGTAAATCTGACACACTGGACCTTTAACTGCCTGTTTACACCTGGTGTTAACGTCGGTAAGCGTTTGGGCTCTTTTACCTGCCAAAATAAGTCCAGCAAATTGTAGAGCTGTTGCGAAACAGCTATGCTAACAGTTGGCGACTAATGTTAAAAACACAAAGTATTTGGTCTTTGCAAACTAACCGGGTGTCGTGAACTCACGTTAACTCGCGTTAACTCACGTTAACTCCAGGTGTGAACAGACTCTTTGTCTTGTGTCACAGTAACGACTCATGAACTCAAACAAGCGCTCGATGGACAGTTAAAGCTGCACTAGGCGACTTCAGCTCTACATGGCAACTAAACAGAGGAAAAAATAAAGAGTCAACCTGAATCACAAAAACATGTTGGACCTGTCCATCATCCAGAGAAGGTTTCCAAACTGAACGTCTGACGCCAAAAATCTGCGTTAAGGTTTTTACTTTTTTTGTTTGTGTCAAAGTTCTCCAGTAATAGTCTGTACATCCACAGGAAGTGCTAACAGCTAATTCAGCGTACTTTCCATTGTGCTAACTGGCTAACGCCGTATCCTGACTGCATGCGATGCAACCGACAAAATCAGTTTAATTACGTTGTTTAAGATTTATCGTGACAGTGGCCGCACACCGCTTTGAGCTGAACGTTTCTATGTATTCCTGTTGGACGAGGAACGGCCGATTGTGTAACTACTAAAACCTGAATGAGGCTGTAAACGTGTTTATTTCTGCTGTTTTAACATGGGGACTTATGGAGACTGACTCACTTCTGGAGCCAACCTCAAGGGGACACTTGAGGAACTGCAGTTTTTGGTACTTCACAGCGACGGAGGTTGTCGCTTGATGAAAACACAGAAAAAAAAAACAGCTGTAGCCGATAGCGACGTGGTTTGTTTCCATGACAACAGAAGCTTGTATTTAAACGGATTTGTGCCGGGCGCTCGCATGCAGTTAGGACGAGGTGTACTGATGTCAACAAATACAGGCTAAATAAAAATATGTAACCCGCTGAATCCATGGCAACATTACACTTCCTGTTTACGTCCCACAAATCCCAAAGCACTATGGGAAATGTAGTTTCAAAGAGCAGCTGGTCAACTCATGTAGAGATAATCGAGAGAGCAGCAGCAAATCGTCGCTGTGGGTTCGTGTGCTTTCGTTGAACTAAACTTCACGGCTGAACATTTGGATCTTTTTCTGGAGACTTTTTCGTTCCGCTGGTCGATCATCCCGTGAGCAGAGCAGCGCCCAAACCTGACACCGGACGTAACTCTGCTGGATTACGGTGAATTTACAGTTTGTGGTCTCAGTCTGAGAGGTCGGGATGTTCTCTGTCCGACTTTAATGTTTTTCTACATAAATCTGAGCGTAGTGCAGCTTTGTATGAACCTTAAATAACTTTAGTCAAAAAGGGAAGTCTACAAACGGACATAAATAAACGGAGAGATTAAAATTAGACTTTAAAGTGCATCGTAGCAAACATCGACATGTGCATGCAACCGGAGGAAAATAAATTATTGTTGGTTAAACGACGAGTGAAGCACTAAAAATAGAAAAAGTACAAAAACTGTAGAAAGGAAAGAAGTGGCCTCATATAAAGATTTTCTATATTATATATTATAATATGTTCAAATAATAAAGTGTGTTTGTGACGTGGCGAGTCCGAGCGTGGATCTTCAACAGGAGGAATAAATAGACGTACACACACATCCATACACACACACACACACACACAAAGACACAAGTCTTTTAGTCTTATAAAAATTTTAAAGTGGCCCCTGGTTGATCTGTCTCTCTCACACACACACACACACACACACACACACACACACACACACACACACTTTAGTGTTATAAAACTGCAGAGGTGAAGTCACGTCGCATCCTGAGGAGATCCGCGGATCGTTCTGGAAAAAACAAACAAAAAAACAGCTGATTAATTCGGATTAAACTTAAAATCATTTAATCCTCCTGACCTCCACTAGGTGTCACCGAAGCTTCACACATGGAGAAATATCTATAAAATATGTCGCTTAATTCGAGAAACCTTGAAGCGAAAAAAAAGGTCGACTGACAACGACGATAAATGAAACATGTTTTTTTACCTCCAGTGCCCCCAGAACGTGTTTCTCGTCATCTCTTGTGTTGTCTGGTTGCACTCGTGAACAATTTGTTCTGTCGGACACGAAAAATAAAAAACAAAAAAATCATATAAATCATTTTTCAAAAGCAGAAAATGTTTGAAGATCATCAGACGACGCAGCAAAAAGTGTCTGCTGTGAACTGTGGGTAATATTCCTCATAAGTAAAACTACAAGTTTGATCAAAATAGATTTTAAATGTACAAATAAATACACAGAAATCTAAATATATGTTTATATATCATGTATGTAGTTTGGCCTTCATGAAAACAGCCTCAGACAGGGTGTCCACAGACTTTTGGCCACATAATAAAGCACACTTTATCTGTTTCTGTCTTCGTCTAAACGTGCTGCTGCTCCTCTCACGTTGTTGTCCGTCTGTTTCTATAGAAACAAGGTTTGGATCACGTGAGGACGGTCGTCTTCACATGTGCAATCTAACACGGAGTGCAGGCAGACATGATGACGGACAGCAGTGACCCCCAGAGGCCGGCGGAGGCTCCATTTATTCACCTTGTGCTCTGGACATCTGATGGAGAAGTTGTCTTCGTTCAACACGCAGCCTGAAAATAAAAACATGAAACATCCGTGACGGATTCGTCATGTGAGGCGACAGCTGCGAGTCCAGATCTCTCATTAGTTTTCACAGGAAACACACTAAGAATGAAACTGCTGAACATATTTTATAAGCTGGATATTAATAACAGCGTCTGTACCCGACTGAATGGCACATCTGTAGTGATAATTCTGAGGACAGCTCTTCTGGAAACATCCCATTATTGCACCCGTTTGTTGGCACGCCGAACACACCTGAAAGAAAAGTGAGAAAACAAATCTGTTACCTGCTGTTGATCTACACTCACCTGTGATCAGGTGAATGGTGTCTCTGTCATTCGTACGTCTGTTCTCACACTATGTAACTTTGGGCTCCGGGTCGGGAGAAGTACGTAACGCTTTACGGCACTAAGTCACACACCACCAACTATTTCACTGATTTTGGTGAAACTGGATCATATTTTATGGAGAAAATGTTTTCTGGTTTTCCCTCTGATGTCCTCCGGCTGCTCCGCCTCAACTCTCTGTGATTTACAGAGTTTCCTGATGGACAGTGAAGTAAACTGCTGACAACTGTAGCTGCTGTTAGCTAATGTTAGCTCAGTTTGTTAGCCGGGCTGCCCGGACTGTGAGCTCAGAGCACCGGTTTGGACCACCGGGAAGAAGAAGAAGAAGAAGAAGAAGAAGAAGAAGAAGAGGTTTTTAGGGCCAAGGTGGGGAGC
Organism: Argyrosomus regius; assembly: GCA_946959425.1. Classification (NCBI taxonomy): domain Eukaryota; kingdom Metazoa; phylum Chordata; class Actinopteri; family Sciaenidae; genus Argyrosomus; species Argyrosomus regius. The sequence goes on along the minus strand of OX336897.1, from coordinate 2,950,077 downwards.
TTAGCTGGTGTCATGCCAGAACAGGAGCTGGGCAAGTGAGCAAGAAGCCACCGGACAAGAGTAAATCTGGGACTGACTTTTAGTGGTTAGTGAGAGCTTGGTGAAATAAAAGGCTGAAAGACAGACGCCGAGCTGGGCTGACTGCTGTTGGACTAGTCAGTAATATTAACTGGCTGCTATGTCTGCTGTTGTTGACCTTGTTGATGTTTGGCTGTTAGCAAAGTTGTATCAGTATCAGAACAAATACTCGAGTACAGCTGAACATATTTACCACAGTGGGATTACACTCTGGGTCACTCACTGTTTCTTGTGCGAGCCGGGCCGCCTCCTCCAACCCGTACAGCCTCCCTCTGACCAGGAAGACTCCAGCGGACCAGATCCCGCAGTCCTCGTGGATCCAGCACTCGTCCAGATGAAGAGGCACCTTTGGTCGAGAGTGCTCGTCGCTATCGGCCAACTTTTTGACGGCGGAGCAGTTGCAACCGTCACAACCGTTGTCCGAGGAACGTAAATGTTCTTCCTCTTTCTGCTCGGTCCTGCAGTTCTGCTGCCGGTTCTGGCAGTCCGCAGACGGGGCGGTGGGGTGGTACGGGCCGTGAAGGTCCCCGAGGCCCATGGCGTTGGCCGTCTGGCCGCACAGGCAGCACAACAACGTGGCCTGACTCCTGTTTTCCGGGCTGAACCGACCCAGATGGAAACAGGACGTGTTGGGGACGAACCCTGTGAGAGACCTGGTGGTTGTTTGCTGATGGGCGCCTCCTCGGCTGCTCCTAACCGTCGCCTCCTCCTCCTGGTAGTTGACGACGGTGCACATCCTCTTCTCCATGTGGACGAACGGGCAGAAGCTGCCGGACTTCTTGTCCTTCTTTTCCTCTTTGACGTTTGCATATTTCAGTTTGATCTCCGGCTCTCTGGGAGGAAACTGAGCCGAAGGTCCGGCCTGCGTTCGCCGTTTCCTCTTCCGTCTCACTGCGGTTTTCGCCTTCGCCGACTTGTTCCTCTGACGCTGCTCCGGTGGGATTCTGGTCGGTTTCTGCTCGATTCTTAACTTCTTCGTCTCATGAACGGCGAGCGGCTTCTTTCGTTTATGGTTGATGCTTTTCGACACTTTGTGCCGAGGCTGCTGCGGCTGCCGCTCTCTCTGCGGTGACTTCCTCTCCGTCCGAACGTCCACGCCGGACTCCTCCGAGTTGCTGCTCGCTCTTTGCGACACGTTCGGCTGCGACGCCGACTCGTCCGAGCTGGACAGCCTCACCGCGTACTCCATCATGTCGTCCGAGTCGCAGCTCTCGTTGTAGATGCCCACGGCGTCGGTCTTGGCTTGGCGCCTCAGGCTGTGCCGCGACCCGCTGCAGGTGAACTGAGGCATCTCGGAGACGGGCTTCCTGATCCGGGTGCTGCGTCGGACTTCTCTGGGTCGAGGTTTTTCGTCCTCGCTCTGAGGCGGAGTCTCTCTCGTCAGACTCTTCTTACAAGGACTTTTCTTGCAAGAAAACGTGCCGCTTTTCTTCTTCTCGTTCGTTACCGAAACCTCGATAACGTCACTGTCGTCACTCGAAACATCTACCGGAGAGTCTGCATGGTTGCTGTAAACGGCGCTGAGGTCCGACAGGAGGACGACGGGCCTGGTGTGATGTACGGGAATGTCCACCGAGCTGTCCGAGGAGTCCTCCGAGTACGAGCTGTCCGGGCTGGGCGAGCTCAGAGGCTGAGGTAGGTGATAGCAACCTCTCCCTTCGTCCAGCGAGGACACCGCCGGCGACAGCGGCTCCACGATGTGCCTCACGCTGTCCTGGATGAACGGACTGCATAGGAGCGGCTCCTTCGCCGAGGAGACGAGGAAAATCACATCAGAGCCGCTGTCGCTCTCCTCGCCGCCGCTGCTCTCTGGAACCGGCCCACCGCTTTGGTTGGGCCCGTAGAAACCCGGATGATGCCACAGGTTGCCGTGAACTCCGTCACGGTAGTTCATGTAGTTCCCCAACGACTCCGGGCGCTGCTCCATGTCTCTGCAGTGGACGGGCGCGCCCGGGTCGGGGTTGTAGGAGGACGAGGCTCTGGTCCTGAACGGGGAGCTGATGTCGTTGCTGCAGCTCGGCGGGCGTCTGTGGTACCACTCGGGCTTCTTCGCCAGGTCCATGGCTTCAGGGTGGCTGCGGGTCAGCGGGTTGACTGAGTAGCCCTTCGACAGGTCCATCGCCATGAGAGCTGGATCCTGAGAGGACACTTCCATCACTGCGAAGGACACGAGAACGAGACGTTACACAGGACGAGTACTTCATACGTGACACGTGTACTGCTTGATAACCTGAGTGGGTTTAATAAAGATTTAATGAGAGAAATTATTTGGATTTTTGTTGCTTTCTGCTGATCTTTTAATCGATTAATCAAATATTCTGTAAATTGTCAAAACTTCTCAGAGACGAAAAGTCTTCAAACGTTTCGTTTAATTTAAACAAAAATATTCAGTTTATTTTGAATTATGACAAAGAAAAGCAGCAAATCATCTCATCTGAGGAACTCTGTGAACCAAACATGAATATTATTAAAGACGGAAACATGCGATGTCCGAACCTACGGAATAAAAAGTTGATCACAAGACTTTGAAGACGTCACGTTGACTCCACACCTCTAACTATTTTAATGAGCGATTATTAACACTTTAGCCAGTTTTCAAATAAAAACATGAAAAAACTGCCAAAAAAAAAAACATTTTCAGACTCAAATGAGACAATTTTCTACTTTTTTTGTTCATAACTCACAGAAAATTTTAAGATTTTGGACTTTTAATTAAACTAAACGAGACATTTGAAGACGTCGTGTTGGTCTTTTTTTTTTTTTGACATTTTATCAACTCCACACTGAACTGAGTCCTCTGGAAAAATACTTTGATGATTATTATTATTCAAATTTTTGTAATTTTTCAAAGAAAAACAGTAAAAAAAATTGTCAGAAAAAAACATTTTGCTGCTTTTTTCCATCATAATTCAACATGAACTGAATATTTTATGACTTTTATTTAAACTAGATAAATAATAAATCATTTAAATCTTATTTACACCTGAACAGATGTATTAATTTGTATAGTGTGCTGTAGCATTTGATATAAATACAACAACAACAACAATAATCATAAATCAGATCTATTCTGTTTGTTTATTTGTGATAATTTTATGATATTTTCCTGAAATGTTTCATCTGAAATCAACAAACACAAACGTTAGTTTGAGTTTACAGATAATATTAAATAATATTATTGATGTTTAATGTGTAGTATGTGTAATGTAATCGGAGGTGAGCCGTCATCAGGACGTGTTTGTGGTCATACATGTTAACAGGTAGGCCTGAGTGATGTGAAGGTGAAGAAACCTGGAAATAAAGACAACACCGACTGAAGCTCGGCTCTCAATCCGCCTCTCGGTGCGAGCTCCCCGGCTGCTCTTACCCTTCAGGTGGCGGTCGTTTGGTGGATGTCCGACCCCCCCGGTTTAAGGATGACACTTCCCCCCGTCACAGTCGTCTGGTAGCCGGGTTAGCTCACACACCTCTCCGGGCCCTCCATCAGGACTGGATGTAAACAAAAGCAGCTCATGCTAGCTGGCTAGCTAACGTTAGCCCGCGGAGCTCCGTCCACACGCAGACGACGCTCGGCGCGGGAAACGGCCCGTGAACATCGTCCGATGGACGGTCAGCAGCAGCTCTGAACACCGCCACCTCCTCTACGGTTGGTGTTTTAAAGTTGTCATCATGGACACCTTCTTCCTCCACAGTCAAGTCACAGCGAGGCAGCAGGCGTGACACCGGAAGAGAACGACGCGCCTTCAAAATAAAAGCTCCATTTTCTCCTTCATTAAAGAGACAGCGTGAAACTTTAAGCCTTAATATAATCTGAACAGGTGAGTTGTATATAAATTCACCCTCAGTACAGTTGTCATGAACGGGGAAATTAGCTATAGAGACCAAAACTGTTTTTTGTACCAGGCTGTAAACATGTTTATTTCTGCTGTGAAGTTGGACATTTGAACATGGGGACTTATGGAGACTGACTCACTTCTGGAGCCAGCCTCAAGTGGACGACAAGAGGAACTGCAGTTTTTGACACTTCCTGCTTCATTTATTTTTTTATAGAAAATAACAAAAGAACTTAAAGTCATAAAATAAATGTCATATTTTCCTCTGAAATGTGGAGTAGAAGTACAAAGACGCCTGAAGTACCTGAGCAGTGTACTTTTTACATAAGTACAGACTTGAGTAAATGTATTTAGTTACTTTCCACCACTATATTTTAATCAATGAAAGGTCTGTAGAGATTTGTCCTGTGAAAGGTGAACACATAATTCTGTTTTTATTTTCGCAGCACCTCATACAGCGCTAACTCCACACCTGAGTTTACACAATAAATGTTTATTTTGTTCTTATTCAAATTTTAATATCTTCATTTCAGTTTCACTTTATCCTGTTCGACTAAAAATCTCAGTGCTGTGATGTAATTACCTTGAATCAACTCCAGTACTCAAAATCTGCTGCACAGACATTTGATTGAGGCTTTTATTTTGAAATATTCACTCAGAACTTGTCTGTATTTGTCAGGTAACTTTAAAACTTTACGCTCTTCTTCTTCTTCTTCCTCCAGAAAACATAAAAACTGTCGAGACAGTCTGAATATTTCTGTCTGTCCACGACAAACTGTTTTTATCTGTCGTGTTCAAACTTTATGTTTCAGACACATTATAACAGAGACAGACAGACGAGGTTTAAATCTGATTTTATTAAAACAAAACATTTATATTAATACTGCAGAGTGCAAATATAAATTACAGTTTGTGTGTTCGGTCTGTCGGTAAAATACCAGAAATGTTTTAAAGTTTTTAATTTAAAGATTTAAAATATTCGACCAGTTTAATGACACGTACAGCAGAGGAAGAAACATTAAAGATAAAACACAAAAACGTCTGTACAGATAAAAAAATATAAAACAGAAAATAAGAAATTATTTTGTGATAACAAGCAAACTGAAAATGTTTAATAAGAATTGGTCCTGACATAAAATGTCTGTGTGAAGTGAGTTTATTAAATAAGACTTGAAGCTGATGGAGCTGATGGAGCTGATGGAGCTGATGGAGTTAAGCTCTGCTGTGTTCATGGTGACGTCTGGTGGAGCGCTCGGTGAGCCAGCCTCAGGTTTTCTCTCAGCTCGTCGAGCTCGCGCTCCGTCTTCGCCCTCGTGATGCTCAGCTCCGTCAGCACGTCTTTGTACTTCTTCGTGGCGTTCCTCTTGTCCTGAAACGTGACGAAAGACAACGAGGACGTTAAACGTCTCCTTTTCCTGCTAATATGTTTGTTTGTGAACGTTCTGTCAACACTACAGAAACATCAGCTAACTGTTGTGTGACTTTACATTAAAGACCTGCTCTTTGTCTGTGTGACTCACCTTTTGTGCTGACTGCAGCTCGTCCTTCAGAGACGTGATCTCCTGCTTCAGACACTGAACCTCAGACTCTTTCACCCGCAGAGTGATCTGAAACAAACACTTCAATGATCAGCTTCATGTTCAGATGAAAAGGTTGAAGTAAAGGATTAAACCACGTCTTCAGTCTTTAGTGACATCTAGTGGACAAACATAAGTGACAAGATTTAAACTTTATTTCAGCAGCAGCTATCTGAGGTTACATCAAATGTAGACGTACCTCCATCTCGTACGCGTCCATCTTCTGTCTGAGCGGCAGCTCGTCCTGCTTCGCCAGCGAACACAGTCTGGTGATCTCAGCTGCGAGGTGAGCGCTCAGCTCCTGAACAGAAACAACACGACAAACGTCAGATTTAAAAACTGCGTTCATGAGGATAATTTAAGACACAGAGTCGTCCGAGAAGACGTTAAAGAGTCTCGGAGGTCTCACCTGGTTTCTCGTCCTCAGGTCTTGGTTCTCCTGCTGGCACTGACACAAGGCCTTCCTCTCAGCATCCAGAGCCTGCACGAGGTGTCCGTTCTCCAGACACTTCAGAGAGAACTGCTGGGACAGAACCTGGAGCTCCCGCTGGTACGACGTCAGCTCCTCGCTTCACAAACAAACACAGATTTTATAAGAACAAGTTGACCTCTACACCACAGAGACGCTCCGATAACAGACGTACCTGTGCCGTCTGTAAACGTCCTCCAGGTGAGAGTCTCCTGAGCTGCTCTCTGACTCACTCCTCCTCTGGATCTCTCTCTCCAGCTCCAGACGGTGAGCGTTCTTTATCGCCACGATCGCTGAGAGAGACGAAAGATTTCATGAGATTAAAAGAGGATTATAAACCAACATGTCTCTGTCTTCGATGGGTTCATCAACATATCGCTGACAGGACGACGAGCGTCTCTCCTCACCGGTTGCCGTCGCGGCGCTCTCCTCTTCCAGCAGTCGGTCTCGCTCCAGTAGGAGGCGCTCCACTTCCTGTTGGTGTCGACGCTGCAGCTCCTCCACGATCTTCACGTGACACTCCTCCATGGAGGTGAAGCCGCGCTCACACGTGACCTGAAGGAAGAAGAGACGATCGCAAACTGAAAATGATCACAGAGTTTCAGCTTCGTTTGATTATTGGTGTGTTGATTACCTAAATCAGCTGTTTAAACAGCCAGCAGCCGACGAGCTGCATGAAATCACACATCACTGTCAGAGTTCACTCCTACCTTCAGCTTCTCCATCTCCTTCTCATGTCGCGTCTGAAGAGAACTCATTTTCCCATCAGACACTTCTTCCATGACAGACAGCTGCTCCTCGAGCTCCTCCACTCTTCGTCTTAACTCTAAAACGTGCTCGGCCTCAAAGCTCGGATCTGTTTCCTCCTCTGTGTTTTCATCCAGCGTCTCCTCGACTCCCGACTGACCATCGACAGGAAGACAGTCGACCATCTCCTCTTCTTCTTCTTCTTCTTCTTCTTCCTCTTCTTCTTTTTCTACCTGTAACTCGTCTGTCTGGCTGCACGTGTTCACCTTCTGTCCTGATGATTGTTGTTCTTCCATGTTCGTCAGTCTCTCTCTCAGCTTCCTGTTTTCTTCCGTCAAACCGTCACAGTTGCTGCAGACGAGCGAAGCAGCGTTCAGTTTCTGTTTGTGTTCCTCGATCTGTTTCTCGTATTTTGACCGAAGTCGGCTCAGGCGGCAGCAGAACATCGCTTCAGTCGCCGCGGAGTGAATGAAACCAGACCAGGGATGATCCAAAAAGTTGAAGTCGGAGAGTCGGTCGGCCATCAGCCGGAGTTGCTCGTGTGCGGCGCTGCTGACGGACGAGGCGAGGCGGTTTAACGACGACATTTTCACCTGCGTGACGACTTTAAAATCAAACATCTCTCCTCTTTCATCTGTCTCACTTTCTTTATTCCACGTAACGTCCACGTCACTCAGTCCTCCATCTGTCAGTCCTCCGTCCGTCTCAGAGAGCAGACGATGCCCTAAAAGCAGCATCTGTTTCTCCACCATCATTCGCTCCATCACCTCACTCAGAATCACCTCCTCCTCATTCAGCTCGGAGGATTTCAGTTTGTCAAGCACTGAACTACAGAACTCCTCCTCCCACCTCAGCTGACGCTCCACCGTCGCCTCTTCGCTCTCCTCCGTCCTCAAACCGTCGTCCAACGTGTCGATCACCTCCAGAAGTTTCTCCAGAGCGTTCAGCCTCGTCACCGTCCCGTCCGTCACCTCCTGGATCTTCTCGTCACCTGAAACACGTCTGTCGTGTTTCGACCTCTCCGTCTGCAGCTCTTCATTCAGCCTCCTGATGTCGGCCTCCGCCTCTGCAGCTGTTTGTCGGTAACGCTGCTCCGCCTCCTTCAGCTCCTCGTTCTGCATCTCTGATTGGTCGAGCCGCCTCTCCAGCTCCGTCAGCTTCGCCTCGGCGTCCTCCAAACATTGCAGCAGGTATCCCTCCGCCTTCTCGTCACTCTCCTCCAGTCCTTCTGTTTTCTGCAGCAGCGCCTCCGTCTCCTTCAGGTTCTCCTCCAGGGAGGTGATCATTGCCTGGGCCTCGAGGAGCTGCTGGTTCTTCACGCTCAGCTCCCTCTGCAGATCTTCTAACCCGGTCTGTTCCACCTCGGGGAGGTTTTGGGGTTCGGTGTACCTGCCGCTGAGCTCCGCTTTCAGCCTCTCGATCTCGCGGTCGGCCTCCGTCAGCTGGTTTAACATCTCTTGGTTGCGCTGGTTGAGAGCTTCGTTCTGGCTGGTGAGCAGCTCCACCTCCTGGGAGAGCCTCCTCACCACCGCCTGGTCCGGAGGAACGTGGCAGCAGTTCAGCGAGGCGTCGTCTCGCTCTGCAGACGTCTCCAGAATCAACGAACCGTATTTATTTATTTCTGAGCCGTCGTCTCCGTCCAGCTCGTTCTGAAGCTCTTCAGTTTCTCCGTCGCTCTCAGAAAATAGATCCTGTCCGTCTGATGCAGGTGACAGCAGGTCGTCCAGTTCTTGGAGGTTTCCGTCGGCGTCGTGCAGCCAGATGCTCGGCGTCTGAGGTGTTAATGAATCGAAGCTGAGCTGCTCCTGCATGCTCTGTCTGATGACGTTCTGCTGCTCTAAGAGCTCTCTGGTTTCTTCATACGTGTCCTTCAGCGTCTGAGTGTGGATGTTTAAAGACGTTTTGTTCGAGTCCGCAGAGTTCAGCTTTAAAAAACAGAGACGAGCAGAAGATCAGCGACGGCGTGTTGAAGTTTATCACAGAGTGAATGTTAAATAAGAAACGTGGCCGACCTGCTGATGATGATGAAATCCCGTTGTACTCAGCTGAGTCTCCAGGTCCAGTCTGCAACGCTCCGACTCCGCCAGCTGAGACTTCAGATCCTCCACCTTCAAGAGACCAGACCAAAGACCAGACTTAAGACAAGACCAGTTCATAAATAAAAGACTCACATTCCAAATCTGAAGCTACAATTATGACTAAATGAATTATGATAAAGGAGCCTGTAAGCGAGCGATCTATCTATCTAAACCTGTTGGACCACGAGCAGCTGATCAAACTAAAATCCATTAATGTAAATACAGTTAGATGTTTGTTGGTGTTCACCTTTGTCCTGTAGCTGTCCAGCAGCGTCTCCGTCTCCTCTTTGTCTTCGGTGATCAGCGGGACGTTCCTCTCCAGTCTGAAGATCGTCTTCTCCACCAGCCTCCAGCACTCCTCGATGTCCTCCTCCACCTTCTGCTGTGATTTCGGACTCAGCGCTCGGACGCCGCCGCCGCCGTCTTCTGTCTTATCTCCCATCACCTCCCAGCTCAGAGAGATGCCCAGCATGCTCTCATACCTCCTCCTCCTCTCCTCCCTCCTCTTCCTCCTCTCCAGGTCGCCGAGCTCCAGCGAGGAGCACGGAGCTTTCGTCCTCTGAGGGTCGGCGTCCGCCGGGCTCGGCTTGCTCTGAGGCCTGAACTCGGCCCAGTCGAAGGTTCTGTAGCGTCCTTCGCGTCGTCGCTCCATCGCGGTCCGATGTTTGGAGTCTCTCTCTGTGGAGACGTCGGCCGACGGAGAGTCCTGAGTCACGTCTGGTTTGGGGAGAGCTTCAGGTGGAGCGTGGAGGCCAGGTAAACTGAACACGACATGCAGGTGTGTCAAGACGGAGGACAGGAAGGTCATTTTTATTCTGATGTTTCATTTGTCTTACCTGGCTACATCAGGTGCGTTAGCTGGATGGACGTTTTTCATCAGAGCCTGGATCCAGTTCTTTCGTATCCCTGAAGTCATGGCCGACAGCGTGTAGACGCCGTGTGGAGTCTACGACAGAAAAACATCAAACTTAACTTCATGTTCATGCAGAAGATTCAGATTTTTTATGTTCATTGTTGGTCAGTTTTTCTCACGTGGATCTGGAAGCCGTAGTTTCTCTGCACCTGATACTCTGACACATTAAAACACTTCGTCAGATCGATTTCTCCTTCGAGGTCCGAAGCCTGACGACAGAAAACAAAAAACATTTAAACATCTTTAAAGGAAAAACACGTTTATTTGTATTCTTTAGATAAAATAATGAAAATACCTCCTCAGCCAGTGAATCCTTGTAAAACCTCAGACTGTCAGCCGACAGCACAAACCAATATTTCTTCCACTAGAGGGAAGCAGACGCCAAAATAAAAGCACGGTGAATGAAGAGGACGTGAAGAAATCATCAGATCAGTTAAATAAAGAATTAAACTTCAGTTTACCTGATCGTGTTCGTCCAGTTTGACCATCCAACCTTTTTTAAAGTTTAATAAGTCCGGCTGTGAAGAAAACAGAGAGATAAATTCAGTTTGTGTTGAAGTCTTCTGGATGAATGAAGCTGAACTGTGTTTCGAGTAACACGTGATCAGTGACAGTAGATTATGAGAAACTTCATCATCCATCATCTGTAACCGTTTATCCTCATCAGGGTCACGGGTCGGGGCTGGAGCCTCTCCCAGCTCACATTCACATCTATGTGCAATTCAGAGTCACTAATTAACCAGTTAAATGTCTTTGGACTGTGTTAATACGGCAAAATGAGCCTTTCCTTCGTGCATGGATTCTCTCTGGCTTCCTCCCACAGTCCAAAGACACTTAACAGGTTAACTGGTGACTCTAAATTGTCCGTAGGTGTGAATGTTTGTTTGTAACTCCTTCTAACTTCATTTATTTATTCATTGTGCTCACCTTTTGGTTAACTTTAAATGACTAACAAACTTTTGGAGCATTGACTTCTGATAGAGTGTTCATCTAAACTCTTCCTCCATCACTCACACAGACACGGTTTATTCAGGACTCTGAGCTGTGAGGAGCTCTGTGGCCTGTAGGGGTTGCTGTAGTTTAAAGGGTCACTCTGCCTGCTGTTTGTGGCAGAAGAATGAAGCAGCTTTAATGTGCAGACACAAATAATCAGGATTTATTCACCGTCATGATGTTGTCCGACGTCCTGCGGTCCAGAGACCTGCTCCTCCTCTGAGCCGGCGGTGCTGCGAGCGAGGCCACGTCTCCACACGACTGAAGTTTCTGTGAATAAAACAAAAACACTGACATCGTTAAACTCCTTTCATCGGTTCATCAGCAGCAGTTTGCACTGATGTGAAGACGTGACGTGTTTTCTCAATCGGCAGGCTGCATTCCATCAGCCGGAGTAACCGATAGTCTGGATCTTTGGCAGGGCCGTCAGCTGGAAGGATTAGAGCACTGCGGGGAGCCGACAGGCTTTTCTACACCGCCTGTTAAACCCCGCACTCACATCAGCGCTGAACTGCACATGGATGACTGCGTTTGTGCAGAAGGAATGCATGAAAAAGGTTTTAGACATAATCCCTGACACTCTTTCAGAATGATGCTGCGAAGTCCAAAGATGGAGTGAGATGCCGGAGTGACGCTCAGGTTTCATTACGCAGCATTTAATGAGACTTTTTTTTTGTTTATTTGAGCCTCTGCTATTCAAAAGATTCATTCTTCTCTCTTATGTAACCGCCTTAACGGGGAAAAAATGACCACTTTAATCGTTACGGAACATTCTTTGTGATTCTGGCATTTACATTGAAAACCGTCCAAGGACACGACGCGCCGAGGAGCTCGGCGATCCGGCCGCTCGGTGAACAGACCTTTTTTTCTTTCCAAACAATCACTGACCGCCGCAGACACAGCTCGGCCTCTGTTTTCTGAAGAAGCCTCCCGAAGCCGTGGGGGAGTAAAAGAAAAGGGGGGGAGGAAGAAGAAGAGGAGGAGGAGGAGGAGGAGGCTGTCTTGGGAAGCTCAGCTCTGAGGCCTGAATGAACTCCGGACGGGGCTCTTTTGACCTTCTCCTGGCTACCAAAACAAACGCGCCCAAAGACACATGAATCATCACGTGGGATAAAATGTGCTGCTGAAAAGAGTCGAACATCCTCCAACTCTCCTTGAAGCCGAGTGTTCAATCAAAGATGAACAGTGACGACGTTGTACTTTGACAAACATCGAGCTTTGATCGAGTGTTTGTGGTCACAAAGCAGCTGATAGTGAACAGAGAGGTGAAGCCCCTTCACTTCCTGTGGACCGCCATGGGACTTTATTTTGAAAAACATACGTACAGCAGTCAGAGACTCAAAGTTTTTGATCCTGTTCACACATATGATATAACTCAGTCTGCTGAGACTGCAGCACAGACCACAGTACAGAGCGTGGACTCGCACTGCCGAGGTGCCCTTGAGCAAAGAATCCCAAACTGCTACAGTAAATTCTGGGTGCACCACTGGAGCTGATCGCGTCCGTGGACAATGTTTGAAACCAGCGGCGTTAATCTGTGCAGAGCAGCTCGAGCTGACAGGAAGTCAAACACAGAAACAGGATAAAGAATCCGCTCGATTTTCAAAATAAAACACCAAACTGACAGTTAAGGGGGACAGTTTAACTATGTTGCATATTTACTCATGATAGAAACACATAAACTAAGAAAAATAACCACATCTGAGCGAGTTAACAAACTTGGAAACTTTGAAGTCGTTGTCATGACGTGACGGAGACAAGCCCGGTGGGGTTTTGCCGTAACTGTTGGACTCTGGGTGTAGTTTGCCTCTCTACATGGAGATGACACTGTTTTGGTTTAGATCAGCTGTGAGCTCTTCTACAGATCTTCTAAGTCGGTCCCGGTGCCTCCACCACCAAGAAAAGTTCACGTTAGTCAGGCTCTCCTCTCTTGGTGACCCAACACTGGTTATCCTGAATAACTGGTATGATGAAGCTGATGTTTCATAAAGCAAGATTACCAGTTAAACCAGGCTTCTTTAAGTGAGTCAGGCTTATTTTGAGTAACTTCTAAAGTCTGAATCAAGTTAACGTGGAAACGAACCCGTCCTCCTTGACGTCACCTCAGATTTAACCAGCGTTACATCAACAGAAACAGATCTGACCGACAGCTGCAGAAACATTTTCACCGTGTGTGAAATGAAACCCTCAAACAAAACTAACACAAAATAATCCAACTGATAGAGAACTTGGAGAAACTTAAGCTGATTATCTTGTTACCTGGTTTGTCAGTGTTGTTTGATAGCACGCTGCATCTTTTACATCTTTAATTTCAGGCGCTAATTATAAGAAGAAGGACAGGATTTGACATGAGCTGCGTTGGGCTTCGACCTTCTTGGTTTGGTCTCAACACGCCTGTTTCCTTCAGCATGAATCGATCAGTGCTCGACGTCTGCGGGCTGTTTGTGCTTCATGTTTGTGTTTGTGTTGATACTGTCACACGCAGACAGACACTTGTTAAAGTCTACTCACCTCTTTAATCACCAGAGTCTCGCCTGACGACACACACTGAGTACCGTTCACAAACAGATGTGCACCTTCTGACTTTTTAGAGCGTCCGTCGAGCTTATCGGGCTAAATTTAGTGATTGTGCAGTTTATAGACAGAGTTTTGAGATTCTTGTCAGGAGTCCTTGAGAGTTTCCCGACGTTTACACTGTATCTTGTTTCAGGTCTGAGGAATCCCTGGAAAAAATCTGTAAGAGGAATGTCATCTCCCAGATTACAACACACAACAGGAGGCGGCTTGAACGCCTTCGGGGCATCAGAACCAGTTTCTGTTCACAAACAAAATGCAGCTCTGAGTGAATCACCGCCTCGCTCCCACCTGGAGGAAAACACAAGCCTTGACACGGCGGCTCGTCCACGCGACTCATGCCAAACTCTCATCGCCGACTTTTCACAGAGTCGACGTGAAGCGTGAATGAATCAGGTCGTGTGTTTACACGCAGACTCGAGCTCGTTCACGGTGTGTGTGTGTGTGTGTGTTCAGGTCAGAGCTTCACCGTGAAGAGTGACTTCTTTCTCTGCATGACACCTGGTTTAATGAGTCATGATCAAGTCCGGTCCAGCCCACAGCCCAGCCCACTACAGACTGGATACAGTAACTGGTCTGAACCGGTGACGAACCCACGATGGCATTAATCAGCATTACCTGTTTGTGATTATCATGACTTTCACATGGTCAGTCAGGAAATTCATGTTTTTTTCTTCTTCATGTCCTGACTCTAAAATCCAACATGAACTATTTTCCACCAGAATTACATCAATAATTCATTTCATGAGAGATATTTATGGTTTTGTTTGTTCTCACGTGTTTAAAAATAACTTCATTAGGTCATTTATTTCAACATCGTAACTTCTCGTCACTTCTCAGACGCATCAGAACGAAGCTTCATTCCCACAAACTGTTTTAGTCATTTCACCTGGAAACAAACAGCTTCCAGCAGCAGTTTATGTTCGGCCCATTTGTCTCGTTTAGTCTTAAAATAAAACAAACTGTTCTCGGAAGATTAAAACAAATCAGTTCAAGGCCGAGGGATCGTTTCCCGGAGTCGCCACATGGTTAAAGAATGAAATAAAATAACACATTTAGGCGTCCATTCAACACGACAATAACTGCTCTCTGAGACGCTCATTACACAGTCATCAGCGAACTGTTTAATATCTTGAATTGATTTACGCGGATATCCACGTTTGTTGTGCGAGTGGTTCGGAGCCTCGACTCTCCTGATTATGTCAACTTCAGTTGGTAAACTATCAATATCAAGGCTGTCCGTCACGCAGCACCTTCACCTTTGAATCGTCATAATAATAATAATCCATGCGTGCATCAGTCTGACTCAACTAAATTCAAATCTCTAATGCTGACTACAAAGTAGGCTCCGGTTCTTGAACCAGTTCCTACCAGATCAGGGGCGACCCTCTCTACCTTCAAAAACCTCCTGAAGACCTCCAGCTCTTCAGAGAGGACCTCCTCAACTTAACCTTGTCTCCTATGTACTCATAATAGAAGAACAAGTTAACAAAGAAAGCCTGCGGACTGTTTTTTGGCATCCAGTTCCTCTAAATACGTCCATGCTGTGAACGATGATTTTTCCAGTCATGGCACCTTTAAAAATACAGAAACTTTCAAGTCTCGAGGTCTAAAATATTTCAAAACGAACTCTCTACACTTGTTTGGCCTCTTGACTACATTAGATAACTGCGTCCTGAGCTTCCTCTGAACATTTAGCACACTTCATCATCACTTCCTCGACGGTTGTGTTGCCTTTTCAAACAAAGAAAACATCTTCATCCTGGCTGGCTAGTGAAGGATGAGTTCAGCCTCTCATAACTCTACAACATGCAGATAGTTGGACCTGTGTATGAAGGTAAACTGTAGTTTGTTGTTACCTCTCGTTTGATGGCGCTCCGGCCCGTCCTCGATCCGGCCTCCCCTCCTTCCCGCTCTTTCTCGGTGGCCTCTGATCCCAGCAGCCTCTCTGATGAGCTGCCATGGCTGGAAAACATGAACATCCAATCAGTGAACGCCTCACCTGGGACAAACACACTGTATGTGTGTGACTCTGTGAACACACAGGTGGGCTCTGACATGTCAGCTTGATAACAGACTCCAAACATCAGCTGTGAGTGTCACCACGACTATTGTTGCTGCTGAGAGACATAATGAGAGCCGACATCCTTCCTGCTCGTGTTCAGAGCCTCAGAGTAACCTGATATAATGAACACACGACTGTGAGGCGATGAAAAGAAACGCTGTCATCTATGTTACTTTGTTTTATTGCAGTATTTTTGTTAGTTTGTTGGGCTGTGAAACAAGCAGGAAATAACTTTTTATTTCTCTGATTAACCGACTTTATCGATACGAAAGTCACAACACGACAGGTCGAGTATCAGAGTTTAGATAGTCTCAGTTTCAGAGACACTGCAGGCTGACTGTGGAGGTTTGACCCGTCTGAGCCTCTGATTGGCTGCAGCGTGACATCGGGTTTGCGTTTTTACAAAAGGTGGATCCGGCTCAACTTCTTTTTTTTTTTGGCGGACACTCCTTCGCTGCAGCCAAACCGGACAACTCCCACTCAAATGAATGGAAAAACCTCATCTTAAGGCTCCTCAGTTTTTTGTTAATCAAATACAAATACCAAAGGCTGTTTGTGCTTTATTACATATGAAGATCTGCAGCTTTTTCCTTCTTGGTGCTTTGAATGTTTTTTATACAACTGGTCCGACAAAGAAATCATCGTCCCCGTGTCTTGGTCACTATTTGAGCAGCAGCTGCCCCGACACATCTTGTCGACGATCTTGTCTTCTAAACTTCATATTTTCAGACTATAAAACCTGAAACATCACGAGTTGTTTGTAACTTTCAAACATTACAGAGTCTCTTCTGATGTTTCAGCTCGGCCTCTGCTGGGTCGGACCAGACGTCGTTGTGTTTTGACGTGTTGTGCCCTGAAACTGAAGCTTTAAGCTGAAGTCGACTTCCTCTGACAGGCAGGCAGGCAGGCAGGCGGGCGGGCGGGCAGACAGTCAGCATGAAGGTCCTGAGAAACAATGCCGCAGATATCTAATTACAGCAGCGTTTTGGAATTTCTGGCCTTATTTGGGGGGCATAAAGTATTTTCTGTTTTTGTTTCCCAAAAAGGCAATGAGTGAAGACGTGATGTGCTCGGGTCACGTGACCGGTTTACATGCTGCTGGGGCTCAAACTGGGAGTTTTTTCTTTAAGCTAAATTTAAAAACGCGGCAGTCAGATCTCTAATGGAGGGGTAGAGCGTGAGCCTTTGATCTGCTGTTTAGCGGTGTGTGATGGCTGTTCGGCTTTATACTGGGGGGGAAGCAGAGAGGCATTGGATGTCCTTTGTGCTAATTGCTTGCACATTTACCCCTCTTCCTCTGCCAAGGCTCTTTAAATGGCTGTTACCCACAGAATACATGCAAACATGTGAATATAAACAGCAGACTGCTGCCAAACACAACGTATACAAGACTCATTCACATGTTATCAACATTATTGGCTGGAAACTGTTCATCTCCCCTCCTCTGATTGGTTTCTAACCTTTGGTCTTGGCTCTGCTTCTTGTTTGCTGATGTTTGGATGTTGTTTGTCTGCTTGTTACTGCCAGCGTCTGTGTTTCCGCCGGCCACCAGGTCCAACGAGCCGACCGGACTGACGAAGCCTCCGTCCAAGCTCGGGGAGTCCGTGGAGACCGGGCACAGGTAGGTGGACGTGCTGCCTGGACACAGAGACAAACACACAAAGAGTTTCAGACTGTTTCTCTAAAGAGTTTCAGATCCAGTGTCTCGTCACCACATAACCCCGACTCTCTTTAAACAGCCAGCAGCCAACAGGCCCGATGAAATCACTCTTTTTTAATCACTCAATAACACTGTCAGGGTTCACACTGCAGCCAGTGGCACAAAACATCCATTGTTTTCCCTCCTAACATTTCACTTAATGATTTTACTCAGCTTTAGGAAGTCGCCTTAAAGTTTTCCAATAACAAAATAAAATACTGAGTCGACTGACAAGCTTTAATATTTAAGTTTCTGTTCCATATAAGAGCTAATTAATCATTTTGTTTATGAGTTAAATCATCATGTTGAACTGGGGGCGGCTCGGTGGTGCTGTGGTTAGCACCGTCACCTTTCCTGGTTTGAACCTCGGCTGGGGGCTGTGAGGAGTTTGCATGTTCTCTCCATCAGTCCAAAGATGTGCACTAACTCTAACTTGACTCTAAATCGTGTAAATGAATGAATGAAATCAGAGATAACTTTTATCTTTTATATTCCACTCATTGTCAAAATTACCCTCAATGCACCCGGAGACGATGTCGTTGCCTTGAAACCAAACCAACGAGCTAAAAGATGCTAAAGTGCACCGAATGACTGCAGAGTGTTGCTGGTTCATTACTGTTTGTCAACATGACACAGTCATTTAATCTTAATGATAATCGTTAACATAAAAATACTGCTGGGTGCAGCTTTAAGTGTAATCTAGTGGTGCAGTCGCTGATTGCAACCCCCTTGTTTCACACTCTCCTTCCTAATATGAAGGAGAACAAAGAAACTGTAGAAACATGGAGGACTCTGCGACATCTGTAGACATAAAAGTCTCATTTAAAGGTATCAAAAACATAAAGATTGTTATTTCAGGTGATAAAAACAGAGTTATGAATATTATATTCTGTAAATTGAGCCCCTTAAATGAGACTTTATAGGAAATCTTAAGACGTTTACGTTAAAATGCTTCATGTAACCAGACACTGATGTATATATTTCTATATAAATCTGAGTTTCTGAGTTGAATTTCTGCTAAAAAAACTTTATTAACTCGGTGGATGGATAAAAATACTTCCTCAGATATGGACTGAGATCTTAGATCACCATTAACTGTCTGGAAAACAGCTCGAAGAATTCAGTGCTGGTCCAGGATCCTGGCGGAGCGTCGTTCATCATTCGTCCCTGTCTGGCTCTCAGAGCGTCGTCTGTGTTGAACAGCCGATGGGCACAGTCAGCACGAGTTAATCCAGACCTTCATTACAGAGCACAGAGGAGCAGTGCCTGTCCTGAGCTAACCATGGAGCCCATTAGGACGTGTTTAAGACTGTTTAAGAGTCTTTTATGGGTCATGTTATGATGCCTGAAGGTTAAGACGCTCTGTGTTTATGTAACTTCCTGTTCTCGGGTCGCCGTGCCTGGTTAAAGAAGGGTTAAATGAAGTGTATGAATGAGAAGCTGGAAGTGTGTGAACATCTGCAGGATGTTAGGACAGTGTGAGAGGACAGGAAGTGGCTGTGATTGGCTGACGGACATGAAAGCCTCACACATGTGTGTGTGTGTGTGTGTTTTGTGTTCTGCTGCACCTGCAGGGTTCTGCTCCGGGCCCGGGGGATCCACGTCTGTGACGGTCCACATGGGGGTCACACCCGCTCCCTTCCCCCGCTGGTCTTCCTGCCACCGGCCACAGCCGGACTCCGCGTCGCTCTCCGAGGACGGCAGACTCGGGTCGGTTGCAGCCATCTTCGCCGGACTCGGCTCCTGAAGTTTGAGAGAAAAACACAAAGAGTTTTATTTGTTTTTGTTTGAACCCTTCCAGAGCCGCTCAGCGGAGATTCAAGTTTTTAGAGATGCTAGCAGCTGGTTTTATTTTGTAGACATTCATGGTGCCCAGAGGATGAATCCCGACTTTCCTCATAGCAACACGAGCAGGTAGAAAATGTCTAGACTCTTAGTCATGTTTGTGTATTAGTATAACCCAATATGAAAGGTCAGGGGGGTTGATGAAAACCTCAGGGTTCACCCTCTGAGCACCATGAATATCTATGTTGAATTTCCGCCCAGTTGTGGAGTAATCTATTACTGGATCAAAGTGTTCCAGCATCGTCTGGACTTACAGCTAGCAGGAAAATGGAAAATGTTTGCGTCCAAAATGTCTTGCAAATTCCAAGTAATTTGTTTCGTGTGCTAATGTGAGGAAGATCTGTGTGGAGCCATGAGAGCCGTGAGGAAACAGCTGATCAGTCATGTGACTTCAATGCTCACAACCAGGAGAAGGTGTTTTCATCTCTGGTTAAGATCTTTAACTTCAATTTCTTTGACTCGGCCGACGTGTAAAGTTGCAGCTAAAGTTGCTACCTGAGTGGGGACGCGTTCCACTTTGCGTTTTTTCTTCTGATTCTGCTTGTTGGTCCGCAGATAGACGCCGAGCTGTTCACTCCACCTGATTAAACAAACAGACATCAGTCAGCTGGGATACAGGAGGTCTCATTACTCGCTGCTCTCCGGTTTGATACTGACCCGTTGATGATCTCTTTACTGTCACCGCGGATGAAGATCTCCTGCTCTGACGTGACGATGCACAGAGCGTTCCTCTGGCCCGTCCTCGGCTCGGCGTCGGTGATTTCTGTGCACAGATTGAGGTTCACCGTCCCCTGTGGCAAAGTGCTCAGCTGCAGGAGAGTCAGAGCATCTACGTTAAACACCAACGTGAATGACAGTTAAACAGAGAGTGAAAGAGATTTGAGGGGATCACAGAGAGCGAGGGAGGGGGGATGTGTGCATTAGCGGACAAGCTAAGCCCAAATCATCCGCTGTGGTTCTGCACACAACATCTGGTGTAAAGATGCCGGCTTGATCCTGACATACTGTAAATACAGATCATATACAGAGCAGGATTTAATGTACGCGGCTACTTTCTGTATGTTTGTGTTCAGTTACAGTCTCACTTCTCACCAGTTCATCCAGGGCGAAGCTCAGGCTGCCGTGTTCGTACAGGATGAAGAAGCGTCGCTGCCATTTCTGACATCGAGACACGACAAACAAATGTCACAACAGGGAAATAAAATCACGATAAATGACTGTAAAATGTTTGAGTACGTCCAACATGTCTTACCCTTGACCTCTGCATCGGGTTGTCAAAGTCTGTCCCCTCAGGAGCCAAACACAGCCAGCCTCCATAGATCGGTTTTGCCTGGAAATTAGCAAAAAATTAGCAACATTTTTCTCATAAGCTAACAGATTTTAGCTTAGTTTGTTAGCCGGGCTGCCCAGACTGTGAGCTCAGAGCACCGGGAAGAAGAGGAGGAGGTTTTCAGTGGAGTGGAGCCGGTGTCATGCCAGAACCGGAGCTGGACGACACGTAAGTTAGTATCATGGATCACGTTAGCTGCTCATTTAGTAAGCTATAAATCCACTTGGCAGAGGAGAAGAGAGTGAAGAGGATGTTGACGGAGGAAGCTAGTTTTTGATCATAAGTAATGTAATCAGATACAAATACTCGAGTACAGCTGAACATAGTTACCACAGTGGGATTACACTCTGAAACCAGAGGCAACAAATCACACGATGTTGCTTTAAATTCTGTATAAAAACAATAAGCGTGTATTATTTTAAACACGTTAAACATAGTGTAAAGATGCTTCATGTGCACAGCAGCTTTTCCTCTGCGAGCACAGTCGACCGTCGGAGCGTTTGCAGGTTTGCAGGTTGAGCAACAGCTCTTGAAATTACAGGGCACGGTGAAAAACCAGGCAGGGGGACGGAGAGTAATAACATATTTCAACAATGTGAGGCATGTAGGAAGCCGTCACGATCGTCTCTTTACATCACCTCCACATGACAGACCTGCAGGAACAAAGTCTGCAGGGGAGGCGAACCAACGCGCCGTGCAAGAGTAGAACAAATAAATACATGAACCTGTAACGTTCAGACGATTACCGACATGTGGACTGAGAGAGATCTGACTTGTGGTGTGAAATACTTCTTTTCTTGCTGATTTCATGTGTAAATATAGTTGAAATTAGCAGATCTGGTCGGATAATATGAGTGATTTAAATCCATAGTTTATTTTAGGAGATTGCGGTGGAAGTAAATCAACACTAGTGTGGCACTTAAACATAAATTTGAGATACTTTTAGTCCACTATAAAAACAGTATATTAGGTTAGTATATAAGCCCGACATGACGTCCTCAAATGTCTCAAACATATTCAGGTTACTGTCACAGAGGACGAAAGAAAACAGAAAATATTCAACATCTGAGGAGCTGAAATCAGAAAATTTGGACACGTTTTCTTAAAAAATAACTCAAAGCGATCAATATAGTTAGTGATTAATTTCATAGTTAACAATGAATCGACTAATCACAGCTCTAATTTAGAGTTTACACCCTTTATGACTCACTTTCCACACATGAACCGTCATTCAGCCTAATTTAATAAGAGATTTTAGACAATATAAATATAATATATATAATACAATATAAAGACACGTCTGACCTCACCTCCACTGCTAATAATTTGTGTACAGTCCCTAACCCTAACTAACTAAACAAAAATGTTGATTTTCACACAACAATTTAATAGATTATTTATTTAAATTTAACATGTTGGTATGTTTTAGGTAAACAAATAAATAATTAAAGTTTAAGTTTAGTTCTACGTCGAATATGAGTTACTAAAAAGCGTTTTCCGAATGTAAAAACAATGTTTTTTATTACTTTATTTTGTATCTTTCTCTTTAAATAAATGTACATTAACTTAAACAGCAAACTTTTATGACTTTTCACACATGAACCATCGTTTAGCCTTATCTAATCATGAATTAAAATATAATTTTTTTAGGTTTTAAACAATAAAAACATTCAATACAAACTCTCCCCTGTGGCGGACCTCGCCACCACTGCTAATAATTTGTGTACAGTCCCTAACTTTAACAAAATTCTCAATTTTATCGCAGTAATGATTAATAGATGAACTAATTAGTTCATTTACAGCAGCAGATAACTAAAATTAAGCTTTAAATTCAACATGTTTGGATGTTTTCGGGCTTTAAAGGTAAATAGATTAATTATTTATGTTTTCTGTTGAGTTTCACGTCGAATAAGTGTTTTTTTGATGTTAAACAAACGTTATTTTTACGTTTCTTGTTAAATAAATTAACTAACCGCCGCAGTAACTGAATTAAACGTTAATTAAACGTTACTTCAACGTTACCTGCTCCATGTCATGGTCGTTCATCAGATGCAGCTCGCGGGACTTGAAGCAGTTTTGACATTTACTTTTATTAAAAATGTTCGCCTGAAATTTGTTACACGGATTCGTCGTCTTCTCCGCCGCCGACATGTTTGTTTTTTTTAAGCCCGCGAAGCTCTCCTTCCAGCCGGCACGATGATCCAAACACAGCCCGCTCTCCTGCTCCGGTGCTCGGCATTGAATGAAGCGGCTCACCGTCAACGAACATCTGTCAAACACAGGCTCGAGCTCTGTTGACTGCTGTCGTCATGGACGTGTCATCTGATGTGACAACATCCGCTTACAACCTACAAAATAAAAGCAATTTTATTTTATTATTATTTTGTTTCTGCAATAAATAAATAAATAAATAGATCAATAGAAAAATTAATAAATAGATAGATAAATAAATAGATATATACTTTATATACATGAAGTGGATGGTTATGTTCAGTATATGTATGTTTACATGGCTATTATACATGGTGTGTCATATTTAAACTGTAAATATTTATTGTTACAGAGTTACTAAGGACAGAAATAATATATTAAAGTAAAAAAATAATATAAGTATATACAATAAAAATAGATATACATAATATGTTTTAATTGCAAATTACAAGGGCAGCAGTAAAACATAGAGTACTCACAAATGCACTACTGTGGGTTGATCAGTAGCTGCAAAGTAAAAGACAAATACTTCTTTTCCTTCTCAGTGAATCCAAACATTTATAGTTTCTGCAGTTTTTTTTTTTTTATGAATGGTGAATTATTTTTTCCCTTTTAATGCAAAACTGTGCAATTACAAACAATAAAAGTAGAACCAGGAGTTAAAGGGTAAATCAAGCATATAAAATAACTAAAAATGAATGAATTAAACACAAAGGTTTGAACTGTAAAAACACTTATCATGTCCAGTTTATATATTTTAGGGGTCTTTAAGAGGCTGGGTTTGATGACATTTTAAATGCTCCTGTAATAATATGTCTAATAATATTATGTCTTCATCTAGAGAAACTTTCCTGTCATAAAATGTTTTTTAAAACAATAAAAAGATCTGTAATGTAATATTGTTTCAGTTGTGGAGTGCAGACATCATAAAACAGCAAAACCTTATTTTTAAAGTGAAACAGAAATGTTACAACTAATATATTAAAAATTAAAACAAAATATCAATTTGTTTCTTTTTTTTCACAATAAGGTTTTAATTAAGAGCGTCTTTGGACAAGTTTGAAATGTTGTCTGGAGTTATTTGTGTTTATTTTGAAAGTGTACAGGAAGTGAGGGGATAGTATTACGTCTACTTTGACACTGAAAACTGCAATTTAGCTTTTTAATATCACCAATTCATGATTAGTACCACTACAGATGTTACAGTTCATGTCATACAACAGTAATAACAAGACAAGTATCATATTGTACATATTCATATTATACTTATAATAACAGTGTGTTAGCCTCAGGTTTAATGTGGTGTTGCAGTTTCTCACTGTGACTACTGGAGGGCAGTGAACACTCATGTTTCTAAATACAACAACACCTATGTAAACATAGAAACAACACTAAACTAACGTGTTTCTAACGTGTTATGTCACAGTTTAAATAAATGAATCCCACACAGGCAGACTGACAGTAGATGCAAGCATTTATTCAAGGCGATGGCAGTGGCAGGGATTGTACAAACTAAAAATGTTTTTAATTTTTGGCCATCCAAAAGACGTATAAAATACAGTGTCTGTTTATTTTCATCTGATATGTTCCACTTATTACACTAAAATATGAATTTGTTAACAGATTTGTTAGCTGAATGTGCAAATGTAGATTTTCTAACATCCCAATGACGAACAAATTTATTTGGATACTGTTTGTTTTTATTTCTGCCTGCAACTGTTCAAGCAGATTAAAGGTTATATTTCATAATAAATTAATGCTTTTTTTTATTTTAAACATTTTATTTTAACAGATGCAAAACAAACATCACACAAAGAATAAAGCTTTAAAAAAAACATTCAATATTCTATCTACAAAACTTAAAGGTGCATTTCTTAACATGTGCATATCTGCTTTATTTTTTTTTTTTTTAAACCAGACCATCAAGACAGATTTGATTTGTTACTATGGCAACAAACTGCAGATTATTGCTGGTGACAGTTAATTAAGCCCCGCCCCCTGGTTACTGTTGCTATGTCGGTTAAACTTTCCGTTTAGGACACTAACAGTGGCGTGTTTACTATCGAAATTCAAAGTAATATTTCAAAGGACGGGTGCTTGATTTAAGATATAGGAAGACAAAAGTAGCTTCTCGTTTCTAGCCGGTAACTGTCGGTTTTGCCATCTTAAATGTTGCTAGTAGATTTTAAATAGGCTGTAGCTAGCTAGCTAGCTAGCTAATGAAGCTAACATTAATCCTGCTCTGTGAATCTTTTGAAGAACTGATTTTAATGTTTCCTGCTTTATTTTAAAATGAGAATCTTGTAAAAGAGGTCTTTAATGTGCGCTGAATGGCTACATGCATGATCCTGTGCTAAAAGTTTGAGGCTAAAAGTCCAAGCTAAAAAGTCAACACACTCACCAGTTGATGATCCACGTAGAAGACGCGGAAATAAAGAAGCAGAGTTGATGTTATATCACAATTTAGAGCTAGTTTAGTTAGTCATACTTTTGTTACAAGTATGATAAAGCAAAATATTAAATCTAATTTTTAAATTAACCTGTTTGGTTGTTAGCTTACATGCTACCGTTTTCAAACAGACAAACTGATATATTTGGCAAACTTATTGTTATCTCGGGTAACGTTAGCCCGATAGCTCGATAGTTTATTGTAATCTTAGGTTACGTTAGCTACGGTTGCTCCCCAAATCCAATAAAGAGCAGGACACAGCTGCTAACGTTAGCCTGATAGCTTTCAGGAGAAATACTTGACTGCTTGCTAACAGTGTTAAATTGTGTTTATTTTCCTTCTAGTAAGTCGCTTTGGATAAAAGCACCAGCTAAGTGTAAATGTAAACAACATTGACGTTGCATTTCAGTGTAGAGCTAGCTTAGTTAGTCCAAGAATTACAAGTTCTGCTTAAGTTTAAATGCTTGTTATCCTTTTCAAATAGTCTGTTTTGACTTTTAGTATAAGGACTAACTGATATATTTGGCAAAGGTAAAGTTATCGCAGATAAAGTTGGCTTGCTCGCGCGTAAACGTCCCCACATCCAATAAAGAGCAAGACAGAGCTGGTAACGTTAGCCTGATAGCATCCTTTGACCATGCTTCCATGCAGTGGAGAAATACTAGATTAACATGTAACCCCACAAGCTAACTAGCATTACTGATGTGCTTCTCGGCTTTGGAGGTAAAGCTCAGTTAATCTCTAAAAAACAGATATCTGCATATGAATGCAGGTGTCAGGTTTCTGTCAGTGGTCCGAGGAGAATTGACCAATCGTGTTTGAGCGGGCTTTGGTTGCAAAGCAAAAGATATGGAACGCAATGGCCTGACTATCATCTGACAATGATTTAGCTTTTTATTATTATTTTTTAAACTTAGCTGCATTCATATGCAAATATCTTGTGTAAGACGTTGCGACTGTCGAGGACGTCTTGGCTTAGATATCCGTTATCAGGCCTTTGCCCCTAGAGGCTAAATCGTGGTCATACGTTATCCGATAGATTGATAGTTTACATTAGAGCTCATAACCACGGTTTAATCTGCTCTTTACTCTTCCGCTCTTCTAAATTTTGGTTTTGTAAAGGCAATAAGAAACTCTTTAAACACTAACTAGCCCTAGTTATAATTGCTAAGCTACAACTGGACAATTGTTCATTTTGGGGGGAGGGGTTTAAAAAACAGTCAACGGTCCAAATGTTTCATAAAAATGTTTCAACCAAGACAATTTTTAATTCATATAATCTCCTAATTCAAGTAGCTTCCAGTGTGCATGGCCAATATATTTCTTCTCTTTAGACATTAATGTTTCATATTTACAAAATGACCTTTGAGGCCCAAAAAAAGTCAACATTTGGTCTACGTAAGCGGTACAGGTAATAGCATCGTATATGCTTAAGGAACATTAATATGTGACGTACGTATAGAGGAAAATATTACTTTGGAAAAATAAATAAATAAAAACTTTTGTTTCTCTCATAGCCGCACAAGAAACATGTCGATGGCTTCTCAAATCTAGATCTAAAACAGAGAAATCAATGTTTGTGCTCAGGAGGGAAATCTAAACGTCTGACCGTTGGTTATTCTCATATAGTGCATACTTGATAGACAGCTACTCTGGTATTGTCAGGCAGTATTAGTTCAGGGTTTAGGTACGATACATGTCACATTCATTCTACTACAAATGTAATGAGTACTACGGTATTTTTTTCAAAAGTCAAGAATGATATAAGTTCACTGTGTGAGTATTAGGCTAAAGCTGGGAGTTAGATATTCAGTACTGAAGAAACACACACTGCAGTCCAGTTTTGTTAAGTAGAAGATGTAATAAAACAAGTCTTTTCCAGGTCTAGTCTCTAAGGACACGTTCACAACATTCAGAGGAGTAAAGAAACCGACTGAACCCAAGCTTACAAACAGAAAACGAGGAAGGAGACGCTTCCGTCGGACTCGTCTGTGCTTTCAAAACTCGTGTCTGTGATACATGTCCGGATCATAGTATTTGGTGACCACCACTCTGTTGGCAAACTTGCGGCCGGTGAGAGCTTGCATGGCTTTCTGACAGTCTGCAGCGGAAACGTACTCCACAAAGATCTGCAACGAAAAACAAGTCAGTCCAAGATCTGAACAGTATGAACACGAGAGAGGGACCTCGGATCTATGAATGGAGAAATTAACTCTCATTCCTTTGATTTCCTTGACCAAGTAAGTTTTCTAGAGCGATATCATCTTCACCTAACTGTGGCGTGTCAAACTGTAATATTCTCGTTACTGCCACCCAAGGTCGGAGGGCAGAAACCACCCACTGGTACTTGTTTTGTTTTGAACTCATTTTGTGGAGATAAAGATTTCTAAACAGATAATGGGTCTCACTTTTCCACAGCCGGGGACTTCCACGCCGTCGACGGGTCGGGGGATCTCGATGGAGCGGACGCTGCCGTACTTGCAGCACTCTTCGCGGATGTCTTCCAGGATCTCCTCGTAGTCCTCGTCGTCCACCAGCTCCTCGGGCATCACCATGTTGAGAAGGCACAACACCTCTGTGGGCATGCCAGAGTTCTGCAGCCTCTGAAGTCCAGGGACCTGCAGCGTCACCGGGGTCTCTATGATGGAGGTCTGCAGGTGGAGGAGCAATCATAAGATAAGAATTTATTTCCCATAAAGCCTGCTGCTCCTTCCTGCCCTCCTCCCTCCGTTTGAATCTTTGGCACTGCTGCAGCAGATAAACATGTAGGGAGTAATCTTTCCGTTGACCTTTCACTTCCTCCATCTGCCAGTGTGAGAGCGTCGAGCTCCTTTGGTGCTGGAAGAAGTCTTCGTCTTTGTAACGCACAGCAGAGAATAAAGTGTGGTTTGTTTACAGCTTAACAGCAGAGACTTTGACATGTCACAGTGGGAGGGATAATAAATTAATGATGACCTTCATGGTCCAGGTATTAAGCATTATGGTTTAATATATTTATGTGATTCCTTCCCAGGAATATATCACCTTTTCCCAGTAAGTATATTTCAACAGGATACATGGAGTTGATGGTTTGATGGATATATCTGTGGTGATGTTGGAAGATTATCTAAAAATTCTGTTTTTTTTGGTTGGATGTCAAGCAGCAACTGAAGAGTCACCTCCTGTATCTGTGTCAAAATGTCTTCACCCTTTGGCAGCCACAGTTTTCGTCCTGGGAGACTGAAATTTGGCCTGGAGGTCAAGTGTTTGTGAGGTGAGGTACACACCACATTTATACTTAGAGTAGACGGCATTGTTTTGGTGCACAAAAAGGCATCTTATCGAGGAATGATGGGAAACGTGAAGAGAACGGAGCCATTGTTAACATTACTAGCGACACCTACTGTGATCTTTAACGAAGGTGAAGGGCAAAAGGATTCCTACTCACAGGATTGGCATTTTTAGCTCCCACGCTCGCCCTTTGGACGATCAGCTTTTTGTCTCCCAGTTGCATCCCATTGAGTCCAGCAACTGCCTGATGAAGACAACACAGAGAGACCTCAAAGTGACACATCAAACAAGCACAGCTAATAACGTCAACGCATAGAAGAAGCTACACTTCGTCGTTACCTGATCAGTGGCGCTGACGTCTACGTATTCGCAAAAGGCGTAACCTTTTGACAGTGACGTGGCACTGTCCTTCACTAGATTGAACGCTTTGAGGGGCCCAAATGATGTCAAGAGTTCCTTTACCTGCAAAAAAGAGTCAAGACAACCAGATATGAGACTGATAATTCACAGTGAACATACAGTAAACCTACAGAGTCTAAAAGCTGATACCCAAAACCAACAAAATATTTAACAACATGATTATTGGAAACAAAATGTACACAGTTAAATATAATTTGCTTACAGTAGCAGTCAAAAGTTTGGACACAACTTCTCATTCAATGTTTTTTCTTTATTATAAGTTTCTACATTGTAGATTAACACTGGAGACATCAAAACTATGAAATAACGCGTGAATTATGTGTTATTATTATGCCATAGTCTGCCATCCTTTGCTTTGATGACAGCGTCATGAGGTAGTCACCTGGAATGGTTTTCCAAAAATTGGTGAACCATTGGTAGACCAAGAGTTACCTCTGCTGCAGAGGAGAAGTTCACTGGAGTTACCAGCATCAGAAATCAACAATTAACGGCACCTCAGATTAGAGTAGACACATCTCAACATAAACTGTTAGGAGGACACTATAAATCAGGCCTTCATGGTAAAATTACTGCAAAGAAACCACGACTGAGGGAGACCAACAAGAAGAAGAGAACTATTTAGGGCCAACAAACACAAGGAATGGACATCAGACCAGTGGGAATGTGGACTTTGGTCTGAGTCCAAGTTTGAGATTTTTGGTTCCATGGTCAGATTCTTCTGGTCCCTTGCAGTATGAAGAAAGTTTAGGCTTCCCGTTCCAAGCCTAGACCCAGCTCGTGGCCTCCTGCATGTTTTTTTTGCCATCAACCAGACAAGGTGAGTTTGACACCTGGTCTAAGTGTCTGGGTGTACCCAACACCAACAAGGCCATTGTTGTTCCGTCTTTGGTGGGGCCCAGGTGAACAGATTGTATCAACATGTGTGGTTCCCACCCTGAAGCATGAAGGAGGTGTGATGGTGTGGGAGTGCTTTGCTGGTGACACTGTTGGCGATTTATTCAAAATTCAAGGCTAGCAGGGCTACCATAGCATTCTTCATCGACATGCCATCCTATCTGTTTTGAGCTTAGTGGGACGGTCGTTTGTTTCTCAACATGACAGTGACCCAAAACACACCTCCAGGATAAGAAAGGGCTGTTTGACCAAGAAGGACAGTGACCTGGCCTCCACAATCACCCAACTTAAACCCAAATGAGCTGGTTTGGGATGAGTTGGACTGCAGAGTGAAGGCAAAGGAGCCAACAAATGCTCAGTATATATGGGAACTCCTACAAGACTGTTGGAAAACCATTCGAGGTGATGACCTCATGAAGCTGATTGAGAGAATACCTTGTTACTAAATAATTCCATATGTCTTCAGTGTTAACCTACAATGTAGAAAACAATGAGGAATAACAGTGAATGAGAAGTTGTGTCCAAACCTTGGACTGGTACTGTAAGTTGTTTGTACATTTGTGCTGATTCATGTGGGGAACAGCAAAATAACTCCCTGAGATACAAGTGTTATTGAGACATACAGTGCTTACACATATGCAAATTATGTTGAAAGAGTAATAATAATCTCATATTCAAAGTTTCACAACAAGCTGAGCGGTAAATGGTGCCGGTAAAATAAAAAGATCTTGTTTTGATTTAGACTTTTATTGTATTTTGCCGTCTACAGGCAAAAACAGTTGGACAATATGTTCTCTTACCTTTACATTAACCCCCCAACAAAAACAAAACCAACCACCACCATCAACAACAACCCCAAGTCTTAATGATCACCCCCCGGGTCCTAAACGCGCTCCAAAAGCATGATGGGAGAAAGAAAGCAGCCGGTAAGGGAGCCTGCTGGCTTAGGAGTGTATCCGTGTGAGGACCAGAATGTCTTACTTGCCTTGTGTTACATGTTGGCATGGCAGCAGTAGATGAGTACTACTGAACAAATTATGAGCGCAGACTTAACGATCTTACAGGCCCCTAGCTGGGGACAAAGTGGGGGAACAAAAATGAAAGAGCTGTGAGTATCAACGCAGTGGCAGTGACTGCAAGTATTAAAAATAAATAAAAGTCAGTGAATAATATACATCAGACTACATGTGCTCTGTAAGCTAAGTTAATGAGACAGAACGGACAGTTTGGATTAAATTCACTGTGAATCAGAGAAAAATGACACCTTGTGCTCACCTGAGAGCAAACATGGAGCTCTACGGTGAAACTGTTTTGAAAGTATTAGACTCAGACATGATGGCCTGTTTGTTAGCAACTCTAACGTTTGATATTCTCAAAGAAAAAGTCCGCTTGTACTTTTAGTTAGGATTCATTTCAAGTGTTCAAAGTATTTCTGGAGTTTTAGGGACCCTCAATCTGCCTGATTTTACCCATAATACCAGAATTCACCAGAAAATGGGACTAAATTTATAGCACTCAAGTGTTACAGCGGTGTACTGATACCATGGTATACTGTAGTTTATACAACAGTTATTCCAACCAAGTAATCTGATCTGACGAGTCGTTCCATAAGTGCTGATATAGAGAATAACAGCACTGAGACTTTTAACTAAATCACTGCCCTTATACAGCTGTTCTAACAACTGTCGGCTAAGTCTAAAATATATTAACGTCGACTGGGCTGCGGTAACGTGTAGACTAGCTACTGTTCAGGAAATATCTGAACTATTTCTGTTGGCGGAGCCAAAATATTATAAAGACAAACAAATCATGATCTGTTGTCCCTTCTCCCTATTAACTAACAAATGAGGCTTGTAGAACTGTTCAATAAAAGCAATATATCACTCAAGAGAGTGCTGTTATTCTGAATATCGGCACGCTGCAGCCTCGCCATCAACCAAATCACAGCCGTGCTGATATTCAGTATAACAGCACGACTGTGATATATTGCTTATACTGAAAAATGTTGGTTATCATACCGTGTGCGTTTGCTTGCATTGAATTCAACCGTATTCGTGTTATTAAAAAATATAGAACTTTAAATTTTGTGAAATCATCATTAGTTACATCACAGTTATGTAAAACTGCGATATTTTCTGAGGTTATCGTACCATTACAATCTCATACCATTGCAGCCCTGTTTTATTATTCATTTTCTAAATACATAAGCAACAATCTTGATACGAATTTTGTTTTTTTTAACATTTGTGACCGAGATACATCCTGATCTGTTTAAAATATATTTCTAACTGCATCGTTTTTAATCAGACCAAATGTTTATTACATTTCTTATTTATTAACTGTAATGATGTTTCATTTCTTTGTTGTTGCCTGTATGTTTTCGATTGTATTTATGTTTTTTATGATGTAAGGCGACGAGAGACGCCACTAAATAAAATATATTATTGTTCTTGTAAGAAATTAATTAAAACAATAAATCAAATTTGAATTTGCTCTGTACATCTGACACCGAAACAATTAACCATAAAAAAATTAATAAATTAACATAAAAACTCCAGAAAAACGTACAAAAATATACCACTATTATCTTTAGCAGCAGGTCTCTTAAGGTGGACTTTTTCTTTGATAATACTTTGACTCAAATGAATATGGAGCAACATTCAGGCCTAAATAGCACACAGAAATAAATACATGTCAGGTTATCAGCCTGTTATGTAAATATACTGGACTTTGCTTACCTTTCTTTAATCAGTATGCTTTACATGAGAAAGGTATAAGCAGTTTACTTAGAAAAGTACAAAAAGTTCTTAAAATACTCAAATATGATTAATGACGTGATGGTTAATGTTCGTTTGAGCAAAATGTAAAAAAAAAAAAGAGCTAATTATCTGCAGACGTTCAACTTTAAGTCACAAAATCATTAAATATTAATGTTTATTTATGTTTTCCTACGTTGTGTTAACTTTTTGTCTGTTTTGTTACGGGGTCACGTCCTGTGTCTGAACATTCAGCTTTTTTGACTTCTCGAGGAAAACTTCTGTTTTTTTTTTGTTTGTTTTTCACGTCATAAAGAAATGTAAAACATATTTTGTGCATGTTTAAAGTGCAAGTGAGAGAAAAAAATGAGGAGTGCACCTGTTCGGTCTGTTTTCAGTTAAATACCTGGTCATCGTTAAGGTAGTTAGGCAGACCTCCTATAAACAGTTTATGGGGGGAATCGGGAACGACTGTGGAGACGACACCTACGGAGAACAAACAACAATAAAACAACATGTTCTACGTCGTGTTACAGGACGTGTCATTACTTTGTTTGACTCAGGGACAAACCTGGGACGTGGAAAGCCGGCTGCTCTGAGATACCAGGCAAAGGCCGATAGTCGTGAGGTCTTCTGATCTTCAGCGACTGACCCTGGAAAATGATTCCATCGAAGGCCATGGCCTGTGTCGTCTCATCTACAGACCGAAACTAGGAAGCAAAAATGTCAAGCAAGTGTTGAGACTTCTGATTGATTTTTTTAACCTCCGGACAGAGCCAGGCTAGCTGTTTCCCTCTGTTTCAAGTTTTTATGCTAAGCTAAGCTATCTGGCTTCTACACCTGAATTTTTACTTCAAATTTTACTTTAGATTTTATTTGCAAGTACATGTTCAAATCCATATAAAAAAGTGTAAAAAATGACAAGTTGTGGTGGTTATGCGTCTGTACTTTTTGCCAGCCAAGCAGCGAATACTCCATGAGGTCACTACACCCGGCTGAGAAATAGTCCAGAACGTAACCTCCTAATGTAACAACTTGTCTGTTTTACACAATTTTTGTTTGATTGTTTGATTTGATTAACGAAACGTGTAAATTAGACAGATTTAGAGGTGCAGGTAGGTAGATTAACCTTCGGACAGAGCCAGGCTAGCTGTTTCCCTCTGTTTCCAGTCTTTATGCTAAGCTAAGCTATCTGGCTTTTGGCTGAAAGATAGGGGAGTGACACTGATCTTCTCATCTAGCTCTCAGCATGTGTAATCATTTCTGGACTTTGTGAATTCATCATTTCACATTTCAGCACGAACCTCTAGGAAAGCGAAGTTTTTATCCTGATTAATCTGCACGGCGAGCACAGGGTTGCTCGGGGCTTGTGAAAGGCCCGCGAGGCGCATCTGAGCATTGAAGAACTCCGCCATGGACTCCTGCGGAGAAAGAAAACAAACAGCATGGCTGGAAACACTGCAGCACAAACACATCAGTGTAAACAGGAAGTCAGAGAAGAGAAGAGTCTTTACCTCGGTCACTCCGAAGGGAATATTTCCAACATAGAGGCGTCTGGCTTGTCTTGTCATCTGACTGCCAACTATGGGCACTTGTGTCGGTGCAGCAGCCACCCCGGTGGTGGTGGACGTCGCCAGCAGAGCTATTGTTGGTATCTGCCCGGCCGCTGAAGGAGAGAGCACACGAGGAAACGTTACCTCCTGCAACCTCTGCTCCATTATTTTATCAGGGGAAAACTGCAGTGAGTCATTTCTAGATGATTCACCGGAATAATATGACCACAGAAATTAAATAAATATGAAGAGAGCTCCTGTTTCTGCCTCGAATCCAGTCGCAACAACAGCTTTATTATTTTCTTCTTTCTGTTTGGACCAGAAACCTGTATATCTAACCTTCCTTAAACTTATTATATTTATGGACGAGGGCCCGAACCACCTCAGCTGGCTCCTTTCAACACGAACGAGCGGTGGCTCTACTCCGGATGTCCGATCTCCTCATCCTATCTCTAAAGCTCATGACCTTAGGTGAGGGTTGGAACGTAGATGGAAAATCAAGAGCTTTACCTACCAAATCAGCTCCCTCTGAACCACAACGGTCCGGTACAACGTCCACAATGCCGCAACAGTTCCCATGACTCATGAACAAGACCCCGGAATACTTCTTCACTTGGGGCAGCAACTCGCTCCCAACCCAGGACAGACGTGGAACGTCACATTATTCTTTGTCTCCAAATTTTAGAACCGTATTTCCGAGAATTTGGGGGATCTAAACAGGAAGTATAACGTTGCCATAGAGTCACAGAGCTAAAACCTGAGCCCTGTGTTTTGTTTACATTTTGGCACCATTAAAAGTAGGCAGAACTGACCACTAGCCATTCCTGTTTGCGGTGTACTCATGGATGTACAGACAACGAAGAAGAAAAACGTGATTTTCTCAGGCAAGTTCTGGGGTTTTTCCCTCTGATTTCAAAGCAGATTTATGGATGTTTACACACTACAGACATCAGGATCATCACATCCTCTGGAAGTGTAAGTCAAACTGAATCTAAAAATATGTGTATCATGTCTTTGTCTTCAGATTTGACGGCGTTATGGCTCTGGGAAAGAAGATAAGCGTCAACCCAAGCTTAAAAACATGATGACGCACCTTGCATAGCTTTATATTGCATTGGTGTG
The DNA here is from genome assembly GCA_946959425.1 of Argyrosomus regius. Lineage (NCBI taxonomy): Eukaryota > Metazoa > Chordata > Actinopteri > Sciaenidae > Argyrosomus > Argyrosomus regius. The sequence goes on along the minus strand of OX336897.1, from coordinate 2,915,201 downwards.
ATGTGTTCAAAGCCAGGAGGAGGGACGTCCCAGTATTTGCAGGTCCTTTTCTTTCTCGTTCGCCTCGGAGAGTGGCTGGAAGCAGAGAAATTTCAAAATAAAAGCTCAAGCAGGAGAAAACAACTGATGACTGACACAAGCTGGTGATCATACAGCAAGATATGTCCTTCAGGTGCTGGCAGAGACCAAAAACAGAGCTACAAGAGTGGGAATAATTGTGGCTACTTCAGCTGATATTTTCAGAATAAAAGCCTGTGAGGTCTGCATCTGAGCTCTGCAGCAGAGGGCCGGTGGTTGCGGCAGTTTTCGCCCACTGACCTGTGCTTCTTGTGGTCCCGGGAGGAGCTCCGGCGGTCCCGGCTCTTGCGGTCTCTGCTGCGGCTCCGTTTCTCTCGGCTCCGGCTCCCCCGGTCTTTGCTCCAGCTGCGATGTTTGTCGCCTCGGCCCGGAGATCCACTGCGACTCCTCTTTTTGTGTCGCTCTCTTTCTCGCTCTGTGCAGCAAGAAATGATCACTGTTACTGCCAATAAACGTTGTATAGACGTTTAAATAACGGCGTGACATGACTAACTTTGAAACACTCTGCGCTGAGATGAATTCATCTCTATCTCTCTGCTCAGGGTGGCCTCAGCGTGTCATCGAGCCACCCTTTAAGGACCGCCCACAAAATCCTGGACTGAAAACAGTTTGAACCTCTAACTCCACATTTCAGTAATATGTCGTTCAAAGTCTTTTCATGTGTTTTCAGCAACTATTTTACAACATATTTGTGTTTGGAAAGAAATCTCAGACTTTAAGGGATATTATATTTGAGTATTTACAATTTCTGCTACTTTGTACTAAAGCTCGACCGATTTATCTCGACAAAATTATCTCGGCCTCTCAAACATCATCGGTATCAGAGTATATGTTGTCCAATATGTGGCGATATGGAAACTTCTTTACTCAGGACATAATGCAGAAAAAAATGCTTGTGTGGTTAATTTAGTATTACGTTTAATTTGTGTTTATTTATAGTTATTTATAATTCTTAAGTTCACAGAATTCAGTGCACTTTTGGACAACAAAGTTTGTTGTATATATGTAAACACTCATCGGCCACATTAGGTTCAATCTAATGTGATCCAATAAATAAATTCTGCTTGTACAAAGATAATAATGTTCAGTTTTAATTAATTTAACGAGGCTACATGTTTATTGCTGAGGTTGTAGTTTGTAGTAGTGTTGAACTAGACTGCATTATTCTGAGAGGTGTTTTTAATGTTCAGTCCACAGATATAAGAAGGGCATAATCAATATAATGCACTCCTGTACAACAACAACACGACCCACTAAGACCTCAATAATAAACATAAAGTAGAATTATGACCTTTCTGACAATGGAGGGAGGGAAACGCTGTACTTTTTACTCCGCAGACTTTCTAAAACATACGATGAACTCATAAAAATTATGTATTATTATAGAATAAAGGTCCTGCCTGCATTCATACACACAAGTGTAAATCTCTGGGATTAACAAAAGGTAACACAAAGTTAATACTTTAAGTCCCCCCAAAAAATCTATTTTCTATCCTCTGAAACAAGATAAAAACTCGTGCTCTTCATCATCTTGTGCGTCTTCGGGACTAAACACACATTTTTTACGTTTGATACTTTACATACACTTTTCTGTTAAAACCTACTAAAGTAAAACTTTAAAAGGAAGCACGTTTACTTGTACCAAAGTATTTTTATATTGTAGTATTACTGCGGATACGTTATGTGACAGAAACTTGAATATCTTTGGACTATTGGTCAGACAAAACAAACAAACTGAAACTTCAGGAGGATTCAGGAAGTTTGAAGAGAGATTATTTATTTTAATTATTGATTAATCAATTAATCGTTAATCATGAAAATAAAAGGCAGAGTGATCAATAATCTTTAATGTACGAGTACTGAATGACTCATAATTACTGCTCATGAATGTTTCTTTTGTATAATCACCTGCACTGATATTATTTCATGGCACTAACTGCATGTAATTACATTTTTCAATCGCCTCACAGACGCCTGAAAACGTTCAAAAAGTCTCTTTTCTATATTAATTACATGCTCTGATACCCTCCAGAGCAGTGCAGGGACCCCCGCTTCATATTTCTTCTTCATCACTGGAAATCTGACAGTTTAATGTGACTCCCTCTTCTCGGGGGGAAACGGGAACGTCAGCTCTGAACATGACTTAAGACCTTTTAACAAATCGATGGGGGGGTTCTGTGTCGATCTGATCCACCTGGTAGCTCCGCGTTGATTAAATGTCAAGTTTTAGACGAGGTGTGTTTCTTTTCTTTGGAAACCTCGCCGCGCCTCGCTGTTTATTATTATTATTATTATTATTATTTATTTCCATTATCAGTTACGTCTGACACTTTCTCTGTTAATATATTCATTGTTTAGTCGTTTAAATGTTAGAATAATGGTGAAAAATGCTGTTTACAGTGTCCTAAAGCTCAAGAATACGCCTCCAAATGTCTTTTTTTATCCAAAGAATGGACGACGTACGCGTCCACACTCTTAATCCTGCATAACTTTAAGCCTTAATATAATCTGAACAGGTGAGTTGTATATAAATTCACCCTCAGTACAGTTGTCATGAACGGGGAAATTAGCTATAGAGACCAAAACTGTTTTTTGTACCAGGCTGTAAACATGTTTATTTCTGCTGTGAAGTTGGACATTTGAACATGGGGACTTATGGAGACTGACTCACTGCTGGAGCCAGCCTCAAGTGGACGAGAAGAGGAACTGCAGTAGTTTTTGACTTCACTTCTTTACTTTATCTGACTAACAGCACAAAAGGTACTGAAAGATTCAGTTTTTTATCTTCATACTGGAGAAGATGGAAGAAGGAAATGTCATTAAATTAATTAAACTGTTAGTTGATTAATTAAAGTAATAATTTCTGTGTTTCCTCATTGTAAAACAAAAAACAAAAAAACAAAGTTATCAAGATGATGTTGATGATGGCTCAATTCAACAGTTATATCGCATAATCATGCCGTTTATTGGAGCAATGGAGTCATTTCTGGTGATGTTTTCATTGAGATGACACAAATAAGTTGAGTAAATCTTATGAATAATGTGTTGCAAACATTAGTAGAGTGTGCTGAATTAAAAAGTACATTATAACAATTCATAAAATATTACATTCAATCATGTTTATGCGTGCGTATCTTCGTAGGGGAGGACAGCATTATATTATTATGTAATTGTTGTTGTTTTTAGGGGGTAAAACACAAATAAGTTGTGTAAATCTTAATTAATAATCAGTTGTAAACATTAATAAAGTAAGCTGAATTAAAAAGTACATCATAACGACTCAGAAAATGTCATAATAAGTTATGTTTATCTGTGTGTGTCTGAGCATGAGAGGATCACTTATCATTGTTGTTGTTCTCATTGGGATAACATTAATAAGTTGTGTAAATATAATTAATAATGTGTTGTAAACATTTATAAAGTAAGCCGAATTAAAAAGCTCATCATAATAATTCATAAAACATCATATCAAGTCATGTTAATCAGTGTGTGTCTTTACAGGACATGCTAACATGATAAAATATGTATAATCTTCATGCACTCCGGTGTCTCGCTGCCTCCAGCAGGTGAATCCCGGTGTTCTCTCACCGGTACCCAGGCAGCGTTCAGCGGCTGCACGGAGGCTGTAGGACGGGGAGGGGGGGGGTGAGGTGACCGGTACACGGAGGGTAAATATTAATAACGCTAACATGGATCGAGCTGAGTCACAGTGTGTGAAACTCGCTGAAGTTGTTGTCAGGTCTGTTTTTCATTCATAAAACGAGCTAACGTTACGCACCATGGAAGCGGCGCACTGCTAGCTTGAAGAGACCGATCTGGGGCACCGACAGTCGGTCACTTACCTTGTCGATTCTCGCTGAGCTGCTTCTCGAATTCTTCGAAGTCCGACATGTTCGCGGTTATCCGTGTGTACAAAAAATATAACGGCTCCGTGTTGACTGACAGGCGGCGGTAAACCGAGCAGCCCCCGGTGTGTGTGTGTGTGTGTGTGTGTGTCAGTGCAGCAAAAACCCCTCAACACACACACACACGCGCGCACACACACGGTACACTCACAACGTCCGGTTACACCCTTCAAAATAAAAGCACCCGGACTTTTAAACTCTTAAAATGTTTTCAAACAACTTGAATATGCAATTCACATTTTCTGTGTTTTGTCCAAGTGGCAGCCTCCATGCCAAAAACTGCAGTTCCTCAAACGTCCACTTGAGGCTGGCTCCAAAAGTCAACGTCCATATCCATAGATAGATATTTTATTGATCCTGAGGGAAATTCAAGCATCTAGTAGCAGTAAACATACATTAAAATTAACCTATAAGATAAAGCTGGATTTAAATTAGCCCTGTGCAAAGATTTTACAAATAGAAAACTAGATAAAAAGTAAAAAAATAGCAATTTTTTTTAAAGAAATAAGAAGTAGAACTACAAATAGAGATAAACAAACTATGTTCCAGAAAATGAATGAAAGTTGCAGCATTGAGTAGAGAAGAAGAAGAAATACTTTTTTTTTCACTCAGTTTTACATGCATTTTAACCCAAAATACACACATGTTGTGCATGCAAATGTGGAGAGAGATGCTGGAGTAATGGGCAGTTTGGTGCCTTGCTCAAGGAGGTGAACTGACACCTCTCCAGCTACCAGTCCACCACCATACTTTGTTCCATGCTGGACTTGAACCAGCCACCCTCCTCCGGTTCCCAAGCCAAGTCTCTATGGACTGAGCTACTGCCACCCCAAGTGGAAATTAGTAGTGCAAATTGAGTGTAAATGGTACACAATGTCCAGAAAACAGGTGTTGAGGTGTTGTACAGTCTGATGTCCTGAGTCTTTTTTGTGGAGCACGATTGGGACAGACATGTGCCACAGTCTGTGCAGAGGCTGGTGGGCTTTGCAGTTTATCCAGCCCCCATGTGAAAATGTCCGACTTCACAGAAGAAATATGTTTATGTATATGTTTACACTCTGGTACAAAAAACAGTTTTGGTCCTTCTGTGATTTAAATCCCACCTGGAGAATCATTCTTCTATTTTAGAGTGTTAGTGAAGAGCTGCTTGTCTTTTTACGTTTTTCTTTCCCCCTCTGATTTAAGCTGATTCATGGATGTTTATTCATGTTGAACATCGGAGATAATGACAGCCTGTAGTACTGCAAGTCACTGTGAATGATGCCAACATGTGTTTTATGTCTGCATGTTAAGATTCGACTGAGTGAAGTGTAATTTTTGACTTGAATTTACCTCGTACAGTATCAAAAAACACATATTATACATTAAAAGTTGCTACTGTCGCCAAGTGCTTGCTCATGGTGGGACTTGCTGAGACTCTGTACATCATATTTTAAAGAGTACAGTCTAGACCTGATAACATGATCTTCACCTTTATACAACGATGTGAACAATATGCAAAATACTTGACATCTAAATGCCATCACATCCTTTATAAGTATCGTTTTCCTTGTCAACCCGCTCTTTCTGCTTCAAAGTATGAATAAAAAATAAAGTTTCCATCTCTAACAGCACCGTTTTCTGCCTCAGCTCAGCTTCTATTTTTAAATATTTATGCACAATTATTCTTTGCAATGTACAGCATGTCAGAAATGTCGCCTAAAGGCAGGCATACCACCTCTCTTCTCTCTCTCTCTCTCTCCTCCTCGCCTGTCATTCTAAACATAACATGTTGACAACATGCATGGAAAATAACTGACTCAGCTGTGCTGCTATTAAAAGACCTCAAATCCCAAAGTATTGCTCCGGCGGGGTGTCCGGCTGTCATGTCGGAGGAGCTCTGTGAATGAGCTGCTGCTGCTGCTGCTGAGGCGTGCAGCTCCTCAGCAGAGGAATAAATCCAGAGTCCAGAGCACCTGCAGAGGCCCGAGGATCCCGAAGGAGCCCGAAGGAGCCCGAAGGAGCAGTAAGTGTTGGCTGAGATTTCATTTCCTGCAAGATCGAGGTCAGTTAGTAATGACCAGCTCGCTTTAATCTGTCAGACACTCGTGCAAGAAAGTGCAGAGACACTTTATCAAACACCTGGAGGGCTTTGAGTGGCACGTTGTTTTCCCATAGAAAAGCTGCTGCATTGATTTAAACGTGCTCTGTTTCGTTTTTTATTGATTGTGTTCACGTACCTCTTGATTTTGTAGTGGAATAATGTGGCTCGTACTCTGGTGACTCTGAGCCTTTGTGAGAGACACAGTATCTATTTCTAGGGCAGTTTATATTTAGAAGTCTCCTCCTGAACAAACAGCCGGTGCTTGGCATGGTAAACCCCAACCAAAAGGTTATCTTCAGAAACTAGAACATGTGAGTGCTGCTCTTTATAATTAGTCATGTCGACAGATTACACTTTACGTAAAGGAAAGATTGTCTTATGAAAGATACTCTATCACACTATGAGGTTAGACAGACACTGAGTAAGAGGCCGCCCACCCGTCCTACATGGGAGCTACAACCCCAAACTTTGTGGTTGTTTCATGTCTCTTTGCTGCCATTTTTTGTGTCTCTTTGTAGTTGTTTTGACTCTCTTTGTGGTTGTTTTGATTCTCTTTGTGGTTGTTTTGAGTTTCTTTGTAGTCATTTTGAGTCTCTTTGTTGTCGTTTTGGGTCTCTTTGTGGTTGTTTCATGTCTCTATGTGGTTGTTTTGTGTCTCTGTGTCATCATTTTGTGTCTCTGTGTCGTCATTTTGTGTCTATTTGTTGTTTTGTGTGTGGTTTCTAACAGGTTACTCTTTACGTAAAGAAGCTTCAAGCTGATTATGAAAGATACTCAGTGACTTAGGACAACGGGCCTACATCTGTTTGTAGTCGCTTTCACAATTCTTACAATTTTTTAAAGTTTAAACTGGTTTGAAAAGTTAAAAATCTGTATTTGCAAGTTCAAAATTATGAATTTAATGCTTGTAAAAACGTCTTCATGCCCATGTTTGCAAAGGTTTGAAGAGTTTCTGAACATGCCTACATGCTGATGACATGCTGACACTGTTTAAACAAGTATTTTTCTTTTCCACTCAAATCTAAGTTTCAGTTTTCTGATTTGGGAATGTGATGAAGCACTGTCTGAGAAATATTAATAATTATATGTATATCCAATAGGCACAAATCTCATATAAAGACAATAATGGTGTGGGATTTACCGATTGGGCTTGATTGCTAACATAAGAACATGGTTAAAAATGTCTTCTCTGTTTTTATTTCAGAGTAGTTAGATTTAAAAATGGTTGTAGAAGGTGAGGTGGATTCCAATGTTACGGAGCCGGAGAGCTTTTGGGTATGAAACACTACTTGTTTTTAAATGTAAATCATCTCCACTAGATCCTAAATGGTCTTTGACATCCCATCTCATCTCATCTGCATCATCAGAAAAGTAATTTTCCATCTAAAAAGTATGTTTTAATCTTCAAACACGCTTTTACAACAAAAACGTGTTCGCTAACTGTGACGACATCAACACTGGTGATCCTTTTTTTAAAGGAATAGTTCAATATTTTGGGAATTATGCTTTCTTCATGAAATTTAGATGAGAATATTGACACCACGCTCATGTCTGTACAGTAAATATGAAGCTACAATCCAACACTGGAGTGCCAAAAACTTGCAGTTCCTCAAACGTCCACTTGAGGCTGGCTCCAGAAGTGAGTCAGTCTCCATAAGCCCCCATGTTAAAATGTCACAACTTCATCAATCTTCTCATCTGAGTGAATCAGCACATTTCCCAGAATATGGAACTATGATATTTTGTGCGAGAAATTACAAATATACCGTATATTTTATTTCTGCATATTTAATATAAAATTAAACCTTTTTCAGGATATCCTCCAAGAGATGGACCCAGTTTGGACCACCACCGTTCTCCTGGTGCCACTTGTAGTCGTGCTAACAGCTGGAGTTTTCTACCTCTATAGCGCTGTTATCGGTCTGTTGTCCAAAACATCAGTACGCAATAAGGTGGTGGTTATAACTGATGCTTTGTCGGGGCTCGGAAAAGGTAACATAAGCATGCTTTGTCGTTAAAGACAAATACATGACTCTGCAACGTACTTACATTCATGATTTTACAGCTATTTTTATGTCTTTTTTGGCGGCTTTGTCTATGAAGAATGTGCAGGTGTGTTTCACAAAGGAGGGTCGAGGCTGATCCTCTGCGGAAAAAGCTGGGAGAAACTTGAAGAACTCGCTGATGATTTGGCAAACGCATCAGACCCGACTGTAGTGAGTATACCAGCACTAAACTAAGATGGCCAATGGATTGATTTGTGTCTGACTTAATGGATGGGCGTAATCGTATGAGGCATCAATGTTGAAGCAGCATTTTACTGTTGGAGCTGCCCAAGGTGGAGCCAGTTTGAACTACTTTGTAGTAGCTACAGTACTTGCGTAGATGACTTTCCACCACCGTAGACCTCCTTCTCATCATTGTTTCTCCTCCTCAGACGTTTCCTCCTAAACTGGTGCTTCTAGATTTTGGAGATATGGACAGCATGCCTGAGGTGATCGAAGAGATCCTCGAGTGTTACGGCTGCCTGGACATCCTCATCCTCAACAGCAGCATGAAGGTCAAAGCGCCTGTACAAAATGTGTCTCTGGAGATGGACATGTTACTAATGGACAACAACTACTTCGGACCGGCCACACTGGCCAAAGGTAGATGATGGCAACACACAGATTTAAGTCTGCAAATGAAGGATAGTGTTGTCACATTTTTTCTGTTGCTTGCTTCTTCTTGCTTTGCAGTGTGTTGAACATTTCTGTTTCAGGTGTGCTGCCCTCCATGATCTCCAGGAGAACCGGTCACCTGCTGCTGATCAACAGCATCCAAGGGAAACTAGCTGTGCCTTTCCGTGCTACATGTGAGTTCATAACTCTGACGTTTGAGACTTTGATTGTCTGATGGGTGTTTTTTGAAATGAAAACCACATTTCTAGCCTTGCTTGGTGCCATGTCGTTGATCTGACAGCCCATTATTCTGAAACCCCAATAGTCCAAAAATGTCCCATTAGACCAAAAACCAATTAATTCGATGGCCTGTTACTCTGAAAACAAACACCCGTTGCTCCAGTGGCCCGTTGTTTTCAAACCCCAATTGTCCAATTGGACCAAAAGCCCATTTGTTCAATGGCCTGTTATTACAAAAACAAACCCTCTTTCTTCGGAGGCCTGTTGTTCTGTAACCGCAATAGTCCAAAAAATTGTCCCATTGGACCATTGCTCCACCAACTTACTTATGTAACTTAACTACTAACTAACATACTTATTTGAACCCAAACTATGATCTTTTCCTAAACCTAACCAAGTTTGTAGCAGTGTAGTATGTTTGGTGCCTAAGCCTGACCAAATTGCGATTGTTTAATGATGTTAACCATGTGTTTATTATTGTTACCATGACAACAAAGGTCACCAATATAGCGTCACTTGACTTTGTCCTGAATAATGGGCCGTTGGACAAATGGGCTTTTGGTCCAATGGGGCTTTATTTGGACTATTGGGTTTTCAGAATAATGGCCCGTCGTTACAATGGCATGGCACCAAGCCGTGCTCTATGGTCTTCATCTTAAAAAATGTCTCAACCACTCTTGACTGGATAGCATTCATGGTTCCCAGAGGATGAACCCTGCTGACTTTGGTGATCTTGTGACTCTTCCTTGAGCAGCTCGATGAGCTTAACATTTGTGGTTTGGAGTGAAATGTCTCGACCACAACTGGATGGATTTTCCATAAAGTTTTGTACAGATATTCATGTTCCCCTCAGGATGAATTGTAATAACTTTGGTGATCCTCTGATGCTTCATCTAGCGCCACCATCTGGTCAATACTTCGCTTTAGGACCAAATTCCTGCGTAACTAATGACATTCATTGGTGACATTCAGGTGTGTTACTTTGGGTATTTTTCAGATGCAGCCTCCAAACATGCTGTTCAGGCTTTCTTTGACTGCCTGAGAGCTGAAGTGGAAGAGTACGGCATCTCTGTCAGCACCATCAACCACACCTTCATCAGCCCCTCTTCATCTGAGAGCACGGAGGCAGCCTCCTCCAAATCCATCTGGTCCTGTAAGTCAAATCAAAGAAAAACAACATTATTTGTCCCCAGAGGATGATTCATATTGACTTTGCCCTTCGGTGGAGTAAGATCTATTATTTTTAGGGGTGTAGATACATAATTTTAGAATAAATAAAAGCTGTGTTGTGTCTCTCCAGTGTTGTATACGAAGAAACCACTTGGCGTTTCTCCAGACGAGGCAGCGACTGAGATTGTGAAAACTCTAAGCAACAAGAGGAAAGAGGTGGTAATTGCTCCCTCGCTCCCCAAGGTGGCCATCTATGCCAGGTCCTTCTTCCCTAATGTGTTCTTTGCCGTGATGGCTGCAGGAGTGAACAACGCCGCCGCCTCCGAGAAGATGTAGAGCCGCTTTAACGTCACCGTAATGAGCGATGATGTTTATGACAGGGTGAAACGCATCAGTGGAAATGTTAAAAATGAAGAATGGCTGCAAGCTGATGATCTCACAGCCGCTCGTTCATCCATGCAGTCTGAAAATAATATTGATAATCTGGTGTTTGTGTGGATTAATGTTTAGTCCTGAACCTCCAGACTGCATCTGAGTTTTCGTCTTAAATGTTTTGACAGGAAAAAGCTCTTAAACGTGTGAAAAAAATGATGATTTTTAAATCACTAACAGTTGTAATGGTGATTATAATTCTGTGTTCTTGTATTTGTGGACATTTAGAGCACAAATAAAAGTATTTATGTGTAAGACTGGCTCATACAACAGTTTTTTATTTAAACAACAGTTTATTTCTGGCATCAGGAGATGAAAACATTTTATTTTACAGGTCCGACAGGTCCACATAATTTCCAAGGAGACTTCCTGCAAATAATTATAGAACTTGGCAGTGATTGTAAGTGCCAGGATGAAAGTCAGCGCCTCCAAATCTGAGGCCACGGTTCTCTGCTGGAAAACTGTGGATTGGGTTGGGAGTGAGTTCAAGCATCTCGGGAGGTCTTGTTCAAGAGCGATGGGGAAAATAGAGCGTGAGATGGATCGACGGGTTGGTGAGGTGTCAGCAGTACTGTGGACGTTGTACTGGGAGCTGAGCTGGAAGTCAAAGCTCTCGAGTTTTCAGCCCATCTAGCCTGGGAACGCTTCGGGAAAAATAAAGCTTAATTAAAACCAAGGTAATTATTAATTTATCTTCATATTTATTGAATTTCCCTTTCATTCATCCACATTCAAATTGTTTTCATGTCCAGCTGAATACTTGCAGTTAATTGGACTACATTTTATGGAGAGGTGATTGTGGGTGACCATTCACACCCCATGCACTGTTCTCCCTGCTGCCTTCTAGCTGAGGTTTCATCAGTTTAAAGGCCAATACCTCCAGGATGTGACAGAGTTTCATCCCAGAGGCAATCAGACTGTTAAACAAACTGCACGTTGCACATATATTCATGCAACTTTGCAGCTTTTATCTCTGCTGTTACTCAATTCAGTTCAATATCTACCTCTCTACTGCATGCACCCAGTTTAGTCATACTGTTTATAACTGAGCAGTAAAGGATGTTTCATAATAAACCCTGCAGAGGTCATGAAAAGGTCATTAAAGTGTTAATGATTGTCCTGTGTGTGTCTGTGACGCCCCCCGGTGGACGGTCGGTACAACAACTCCTTGCATGCTGTGGACAGTTACGTGTCTTTTCTCGTATAAATGGCGCTTAAAATATTATCCAGGCTCTCAGCTGTAACCGTCAGAGGGAACTCTTATCCGGCCGCCTTCGCCTCGTTGAGCTCCGGCTGCGTTTTGACGGTGGAACACGACCGACAGAACCTGCGCTTCACCGTCACTCCGGGCAGCGGGGCTGGTGAGTAGAGAGCCCCGGGGATGACGTTCTGGTGTCCGGGGAGATTCTGTACGAGAGCCCGGCGTCCAATTGTGGCTTGCTGGAAAATCTGTACAAATGTTGCGATGTACTCATTTATAAATACTTTACATGACTATATAAAGCTGTTTAAGTGATTCTGCTCAGTACTGATAGTGTAGTTTTTTGTTCGGAAGGTAAAATCACGTTGCCAAACTCGGTTAAGAAATCTGTGAATTTAAGGATTTATCACCCTAGGATAAAAGTTTTACAGATTATATGACTTATTTGGACTTAATACGATTTGTTTATATGCACCTAATAATTCGGCATACATATTATGAGCAAAAGTAACACATTATAGCATATTTTTGGCATTTTGTCCACTGCAGCACAGCTGTAGCAGGCGAGTGGAGGCCGCCTAAATCAATGTATTTTCAAAGGGAGTTTGGTGTCTGTATCAAATGACCTTTTGGGGCCTCATACAACATTCAATTTACATTTTAATAAATATTTGAATAACAAAAGTTGATTTAACATGTTTTATTTGCTCTGTAAACCACCTTTCTGTCCATAGGGGTCCATGACTGTGCGGTCCTTCACTACAGATTCACCGGCCACAAGGAGGTGGATCTAATGTCGACCTATGTACCGGAGACATTCAGGGGTCAAGGTGTCGCTGCACTGCTGTCACAGGTAAGAGTTCAACTTTTCAACTCATTTTAACCATCGTTCATTGGATGTTTTTTTAATATATTTAATACTCTGTTCACAGGCTGCCATTGACTTTCTGGTTGAAGAAGAACTCAAGGCTCACGTCTCCTGTTGGTATATAAAGAAATACATCGAGGAGCACCCACTGCAGCGTTACAAAGACCTCATTATCACGTGACTGTCCAGTACAACCTGATATATTACCTCAAATCAACAAGAACCTCGTGTACGTTAACGTACCGGACTGTGGGGCCAAATGCAGGATGGATCTGCAACAACGTGGTTATAAATAATGAATAAAAATCATATTTTTTTATATCTAATTGTGCTTTTTAAATCTGTAGTTGGAGTATTATTTATTGATTACACAAATTATGACACAGTGACATTAAAATATTACTAAAAGTGTAATGTTTGGATGTTCCTGAGACGTATATGTTGATAATTAAAACATATTTTCTTCATTTAAAGCAACATTGTGTAACTTTTTGAGTGGTTTGATATTTTATTTTGCATCTTCGGTAACATCTATACTCTCCTGTCCAGCCGATCACAGTCGGTGTATCTTATACTTTTGTTCCAATAGATGTCAGTCTTCCTCCATCACAGTCTCTCTTCACTCCTGTTTTGCTCTCGTCCTGTCAGTGTTTGATTTATAACTCAAATTAGAAACATTATACAACAGAGAGAACAAATCCACGAGCATCAGTCCAACATAAATCAAAGACAGCAGCTGCTTCAAGACAAGTGAGACATTTTAAATTGAAGTTAATCAGTAACACAGATAAAAATACTTTTTAACACCATTTCTTCAGCATATTTTCAGACGCTCCTCCGTGTGTAAATACTGTAAATGTGTCTGCCAAGCAGTGATCGTCGTTCATTTACAAACAGGCTGATCGTCTCTCCTCCCATCTGCTCCTGAATAACACTCTTCATCATCACGATACTCACAGTGTTGGCTCACATTTAAAATGTACTTTTTGTTGGCAAACATCATCTCTCTCCTCAGATGCGTGATGATATGATACATGGAAGGACCATGAGACAAAGAGCTGCTCGGATCAGACAAAAAGACACCAAACACCCCCAAAACATACAGACAGGTTAAAGAGGCTCAAAACAACTGCATAGAGTTTGGACATTTTGTCTTTGTAGTCATTTTGTGTCTCTTTGTGGTCATTTTGTGTCTCTTTGTGGTCATTTTGTGCCTCTTTGTGGTCATTTTGTGTCTCTTTGTAGTCATTTTGTGCCTCTTTGTGGTCATTTTGTGTCTCTTTGTAGTCATTTTGTGCCTCTTTGTAGTCATTTTGTGTCTCTTTGTGGTCATTTTGTGCCTCTTTGTGGTAATTTTGTGTCTCTTTGTGGTCATTTTGTGTCTCTTTATGTCATTTTGTGCCTCTTTGTAGTCATTTTGTGCCTCTATAGTAGTTTTGTGTCCATTTGCAGTAGGACTTTTAGTCCTTTAACCCTTTGGGCCCGCAATTTAAAAAAAAGGTAAATTCAGAAAAGATGTCCAAAGTTGAACAAACATGAAGAATCTGTGCTGCAGCTTTCCACAGATCAGTGTGAAGACAATCAGCCTCAGTGGGTAATGCGAGGCAGGGATCCATTTTTAGCAGTACTCCTCTCCCTGTTGTTCCGATCCATTGTCCATCCCGAGCACATACGTCGTCCCCGTGGACGGTTTGTGGCCGTTGACCGGCAGGTCCAGCTGTGCCTCAACATCAGCGGGCACAGCGGTCAGGTACATGTCCCACATCTGCTCCGGGAGGTCCAGCTCGATCACCTTCTGCTTGATCATCAGGCTCTTCTCGATGTTTCGCCGCTTGTATTTAAACTCGATGATCGTCTTTGTGTATCTGTTGAGCGCCGTCACTGCAGAGCCCATGCAGGTGCCAAAAGAGCCCCATGCTAAGCTAAAGGAGAGGGTTGAAAACAGTATTAGACAACAACATGGCAACAGGTGAATGGTGTCTCTGTCTCTGCTAGCTACCTAGCTAACAGAGCTAACAGAACTAATAGCTAACGGAACTAAAAGAACTAACAGGGCTAACGGGACTAAAAGAGCTAACAGGGCTAACGGAACTAAAAGAGCTAACAGGGCTAACGTAACTAAAAGAGCTAACAGCTAACGGAACTAAAACAACTAACGGGACCAATAGAGCTAATGGCTAACAGAACTAATAGAGCTAATGGCTAATGAAACTAAAAGAGGTAAGACAGCTAATGGAACTAAAACAGCTAATGGAACTAAAACAGCTAACAAAGCTAACGGAACTAAAAGCTAACAGAGCTAATGGAACTAAAAGAGCTAACAAAGCTAACAGAACTAAAAGAGCTAACAGAGCTAACGGAACTAAAACAGCTAACAAAGCTAATGGAACTAGAAGAACTAAAAGAGCCAACAGAGCAAACAGAGCTAAAGGCTAACGGAACTAAAAGAGCTAACGTTAGACATTGACGGAGGAAGCTAAGAAGAGAAAAGGAGAGGGTGAGCGAGCAAGAAGCCGCCGCACAAGAGTAAATCTGGGACTGACTTTCAGTCGTTGGCGAGAGCTTGGTGAGATAAAAGACTGAAAGACAGTTCACAAGCTTCTGGTTGAGACAGAAAGTTAAAAGACAACATTATGCAGTTGCAGATGTAAAGAGTGCTTACACATAAGACCAGCTGTAGTCCCAGGTCTTGGGTCTCCAGTCTTCTGGCCCCATAGCGACAGCCAGCTGGAATATGGTGGTAAACATCATGTGGGCCACCATCCCACAAAGGCCTGAGAACAAGAGCAGTAATATGTACACCTGAATATTTCTGAAACACTGACCCACTGTGGGGTTTTACAGTGTTATGAGCACCTTGTTACAAATACAACAAGAAGTGCATAGTGCATAAACTGAAAGAGGGTCCATGCTCCATGCCGGATCCTGGCCCTCTCTCATCCAGCACTCTGCCTCTCCACAGCTGCTTTTCTTGGGATTAATTCGTAACAACAGGGGGTGGGGGATGGGATGGGATGGGATGGGATGGGAGGGAGCTCCTCTGGGCAGGTCCTGGCACAGCCCAAAACCGCTGCCCCGGCTCCAATCCGATTAGTCCACAAACCAGCAAATCCTCAGAGGAAGTGAGTGGACATGGTGCAGCTCGCTGCTCTGAATGCTGCTGCTGACTAACCTCACCTCCTTCAGCCTGAACTGCTGCCCTGCTGCTGCATGCGATGCTACACGTCATGCTACATTATGGAGAACATATCAGGAGTTTATTAAAGCAACATCATGTAACTTTTCTACCATAAACTAACAGATTTTAAATCCTGTTGATGCTACACTGACTTCAGGTGAATGGTGTCGCTGTCATTTGTACGTCTGTTTTCACACTATGTAACTTTGGGCTCCGGGTCGGGAGAAGTACGTAACGCTTTATGGCACTAAGGAGTTTTGGACCACCGGGAAGAAGAGGAGGCTTTTCAGGCCCAGGGCATAGGGGAATGCTGACGGGGAGCAGAGCCAGTGCCATGCCAGAACAAGAGCTGTGCAAGCCGGCAATGTAACCGGGCTCAGCAGCCTCTATGGACATAATGGCAGAGGTGAAAAAACTCAACAAGTTTTCTAGTTTTCTTTGCCCCAGTTTGGCCTTCATCCAAACTGTAATGTGCACATAACTGCCGCCTAAGGCCGGAGGATGGAGAGCCCCCATTTGGACTTGACGGTTAATGTTTTTTCCCTTAATGACCACAAGAGGCAACAGTGAGCTCATTCAATGAGGTAAAATTTATGCTCACAGACGAAGACAAACTGGTCGTTCTGACAAATATAAGCCCTACACCTCCGTTAAAGAGCAGATGATTGATTTAATTAACATTAACCTGAAGTAGACAGAAGCAGAGCTTGGTTTGTTACCTGACAGGGCGGTGCACATGGCGGCGAAGGCACTAAGCTTCAGTTTGTTCATGATACTAAAGCAGGGACATTGCTCCAGGGTCATCAGAGCCCCGCCTGTGAAGAGCAGGGTGAGGTACAGACTCTCAGCCACTATACACAACCACAGGACCCCTAAAAAACAGAGGGAGGATGGGGGGTTGTAGTTAGTTATGTTGTCCTCACAATTCCTAATGTCCTCA
Source organism: Argyrosomus regius (assembly GCA_946959425.1). Lineage (NCBI taxonomy): Eukaryota > Metazoa > Chordata > Actinopteri > Sciaenidae > Argyrosomus > Argyrosomus regius. Next base: position 2,898,446 of record OX336897.1, on the reverse strand, counting down.
CAATACTGAATGTCCTCACAATGCCTAATGTCCATCAATTTCCGTCTCTTTAAAAAAACATTCAAACAAACCATTCGCTCATAGTTTCAAATGTTGAAATAACGTTTTTACAAACCTCTCTCGTGTTCTGGTGCGATCTCTGAGAAGTCTCGACAGTTGAACCCTGTGACCGGAAGAAAAAGCAGTAAACAATAACACTTATGCACTGACTCAGAGACTCTCTTGGCTGTTAACAGTCAATTAAAATTGATTCGTTCAAAGGGAATTAATGCCATTTTCAACATAATTAATACCAAATTACACAGTTTTCTTCTAAGAAACCTCATGAAAAATGATTCCAAATGAACATTAAGCCAATGAGGGGATTTAACTGTAATGCAACAGAGAAAACTTAATTTAAAATTTAAAATTATTCACAATATTCACCTTGTCATCACCGTCAGTGGAAATCTACAGGCTATCATGCACCATGTAGGATTATTACCTGCTACATCTCACAGTGTTTTTGCTGAATTTCTATGCATTCATATTTGATTTTGTTTATCGCTTTTTAAACTTTCCATAATCGACATGCAAACTCAGCTATGGGTCTGAATTATCATCATGTTGATATATAAAGCTGCCAGAAACACAAAATACATGAAAACTGACACAGGTGCCTAAACAAATGTGCAAATCTTTAGTCATAATCACTATGATAAGATATTATTATACAGTTTGAAGTTGTAGAAAATAATGTTTCACTATTTATAAATGCTGAAAAATGTAAAAATTAATAATTGAGTTGATTAAACTATTACACAGTCTGTTTACATGTCGGATGATTTTATCTCAACTTGATTTTTTGCCTTTTTCATTAGTCTATTTGTGTCTGTAAATCACTGAAAATATTCATAATTTAGGTTTTTAAACATTTTTCTGTAATACAGACAAAGAGATACTGTGTGGCCCCACATCAAAACTTTTAACTCGCCTTGTTGCTACTTAATATACAAATAATACAAAATAAAATTGAGATTCATGTTCTGTGAATTCACAAATGGAGAGATGGACTCCTCGGGTGTTAACATTTATAACCTGTAGACCTGAGAGTCCTCCGTCACCACTTCCTGTTTAGCTGAAGCTTTTTGTCAGGCTTACCGTTCATGTCGGCGGCCTGCTCACAGGAGAAAAATATTCCCGTGTGGAACTTCCTCAAAAGAAACTTCTCCTCTCCGGTCTCAAAGATGTACTGCACCAAGCGGCTGTCGTTGATGTTGGAGCTGTTGAAACGGATGCAGAACCACTGCTTCACCTTCACCGGCGGTCCTGTGCAGAAAGGTTTGGGCACCTTCCTGGTCCCCTCGCACCAGTAGCTGGTGGTCACCGCTGATAAGGCAAAAGCAAACGCCACAAAGTTGAGGGTGATTGCCAGAGAAGCCCGCCGGCCGCGCTCTAGCCTCATGGTCGAGGCCAGGCCAGAAGACATGAAATGAAAAGGCGACTAATCCCGGCTTTCGATATGCAGCCACCGTGTTTCGCCTCCCAGCAGAAATATCAAATCTTCATAATCTTGTTGTGTTTGAGGCTCCTTGGGTGCGACTTCCGTACATCCCTCCGCCGACTCTAATGATGTGCTACCATCTTGATTAAAGGATGCATAGAAACCCATTGCAGTCCGTCGACTCTTCGCTTTTCTCTGCTTCATTTGAACTCTTTCACTCTCTGCTGCTCGTCTAACCACGTCGCTCCTCCCCTCCTACAAATCTTTGCCTGCAATATTATCCATTACAAATAGCAAATTATATTCCAGACTTCCTTTGAGCATACAAATAAAAAGAAGATTACTATGAGCTAGGATTATAATCCAGGACAAGCTTCTTCCTGTTTACATTTCCCAGATTTTCTTGCATTTCATGTCAAGGCGCATCTCAAAGTAATTGCAGCCAAAGACATAAGATCGAGTTTTACAGTCGCTGAACCGTGACATAATATGCACAGTCTGATATGAAAATCCATCCATAATGTGTGTGTGTGTGCATGCAGGGTAAATCTCTTCATGTTTAATAGACTGTTGGTGTGGCATTCACCACACAAATGAAGACAAATTACTTATAGGAGTAAGACAGATGACAGATGTTAGGAGAAACATCTGCTGGCTTTAGTCTCAAGCATTTGTATTTTCCTCACCATAACACTCCATTAAACTTCACATAATATTCCTTCAGTAACAAAGTGGCACAACTGTCATTTTAAAAGCTGAAATTCAGAGATAAGATGCATAACTTCTTGCTATTGCATTTGAATTTTACCAACCAACCGTCCTTCCCTTCCACTCATATAAAACCAAGCCTCCCAACTCTAAAGACTATGGTCTGCTACAAAGTCGTACTGGCACTCCCAAACACACACCAGAGATTCAGCCTCTCTGAGTTGCAAGTTCATCCTAATGGGACCATGAATGTCTGTCCATTAATCGAGCTCTAGAGATGAGAATGTCCGACTGTCAGTAGGTTGACTGGTCCTCTAATTCACAGTCAAATATCTCCAAGTCAGTTGGATTGCCATGAAATTTTATACAGATATTCACGCTCCCCAGAGGATGAATCTCTTGCCTTTTCCTATGAAGTTTTCTCTTCTGTTACTATAAGATTCACAGTTTTAGTTTTCAGAGAAATTCCTCAACAACTACTGGATGGATTGCCATGAAATTTGGCTCATACACTCATGATACACTGCTCAAGATGGTGACTTTTATTCCAAATTTTATTTTGTTAGCTATTTTGGTTTATGACCACAACACGTTTATCAGCCTCAGTTGCACTTTCTGTTTAGTGCTAATCAGCAAGTCTTAGCTTACAAATAACCTGAAAATAAAACTTGAACATTCATTCAATCATAGCAACCTTGTCATGTTTTCTGAGCCAAATCCAAAACACACTAAAAACAATAACAATAAAAAGGTCTGATGAGTCACGCTAACTAAAACATCAAAGCTTAAAGAGATACAGAGTCCAGGATTATACTGATTTAAGTCCTCTGAGAACCATGAACACCAACCATGTTAAACTGATGTAGGTATGATTTGTTTTATACATGACAACCCCAACCATGGACCTCTATGGTCCTGAGTATGGACATGTTAAATAAAGACCTATAAAAACTTAAGTGGTGACTCTAAATTGCCAATAGGTCTGATATGAATAATGAATAAGTTATATCCGACCAAGACCAGTACAAACCTTTGATGTGTACCTAAGTGTATATAGAATATATTATTGGAAAACATCCAATTCAGAAATGGGTATGATGGTCTGATTTATGTGAATGTACAGCAAAGCCTTTAGCATCTTTGCTTTCTTTAGTATTAAAATCCATAAATGTTGATTCTTCGTCCAGTGAATTCATCTTTAAACCTGACAGCAGTACTTTGACTGGTCGCCAGCATCTTGCTGAGCAATTCCCCTGAATACAAAGAGATTATTCTGAACATTAGCTTCCATGTAATAAAAATGCAAACAGTCCAACGTTGCACTTGATGAAGTAGTAAGCCTGTTGTACAAGACTCATCCCTTTTTTTACACAATAACTACCTCCCACAGAGAAATCTCATTTTGATATTGTAATATCAGAGCGAACAACCGACAGATGTGAAATCTCAGAGACACTTGACATGCAGCATCTTTATCTCATAGTTTTTATCTGAGTAGTACTAATAGCTGCCATTACACAGCACATATACTGATCCCAGTTCTTTAATTACCTTCACTTGCTGTGGTTTTGGCACCACTGCAGCAGATGGTCTTGTAATCTGGTCTGAGACTATTATACGGGAGACACAGATAATCTCATCCCACTGCAGAGGAGCAGCCCAGCCCACCCGGGTCTTCCCCATCGTCCGGCCGGCCCTCGCCTGAATCCCACTGCTCGGTTAGTGCTGACTGATGTCAAATTTAAACCAAAACCTTCGCTGTCAATCTGCTGAGGAACAGAAGTCATGCGAAGTGTTTACATCCTATAAACAACCAAACCAACAAACACAAATTAACAAAGATATTGAAAGAAAATACTCATGAACATACATATAATAAGAGTAAAAATCAATCCAGGTGCCCAAACACTTGTATTCATAGACTTGCTTAATACAAGTTTAATTAAAAGTGACAGAAGAGGACCCAAAATTGATCCCTGAGGAACTCCTTTGGACACACGACTACCTTACAAATCATTTTATTTGAGTTAATTTCATATTTATGATGTGGTTTCAAAATATCTGAAAGTTGCGTAAGATTATCCAGTATATTAACACCAGGATACTTTTACATGTATCCATTTTTAGATAGCAATTGATGAGGTTATGTAATGTTTTGTTAAAATTTAATTGATTGTCAGGGAATACAGTAACCTACCGAGGTGGTTTTCTTGCCAGGTTTGGCTCCTGGCATCACAGAGCTGAGTAAGTTTGGTTAGCTACAGGCTGAACGAGCTAACGACAGTTAGTGGTTTGCTACTTAGCAATCGTTCCATCAGGAAAGTCTGTAAATCACCTCGGTAGTGTAACGTAATTCACTGTTGGTGTCAGAGGCTGTGCTATAACCCGGTCTGGCTGCTGAGCCCAATTCTGTTATATTCTGCATAATATACTGAATTTAAACACAAAACCCAAACATATTGAATAAAATGTGTGTATAGTAGATACATTAAAGCCAAATATAGCTTGACAGCATGCTACTTCTATTCCCAATTATGTTTTATGTGTAGTCTGGTGTAATCTAACATCACCGTGAGTTAATCTCAGGGATGGCAGATGGGATTTATGTAATAATGCTGCAAAAGACATAAAAGGTCCCCCAGATGTTGACCTTTACAGTGTTAGCCACCTATGTTTAATCCTATGCTACTTATACCTCCATTATTTAACTGTCTTCAAAAAGGTGTCATAGTGTTGTGACGTGGTTATCCCCTTAATCTTCAAGGCAGCTGTCTGGATTTAGGTAGTGATGACCATAATCCCGTTTGGCACCTTGAGGGGCTGCCGTGGTGAACACAAGGCAGAGTGACTCGAACAAGGGCTGCAGAGGTTTTAACCCCAAACACAGGAAAGCAAGAGGACAGAAAGAAGAACAAAAAGACGTTTCATCTTTGTGATTATCAGTTTGTAGGATGGGGAATACTAAGAGCAGCGCTCTGTCGAAGGAGCTCCTGGAAGATCTCAAATCCAACACGAAATACTCAGAGGCCGAGCTCTGCACCTGGTACCAGTCCTTCCTGAAGGAGTGTCCGAGTGGGAAGATCAGTAAGGAGCAATTTGAAGGCATCTACGCCAGCTTCTTCCCAAACGCAGACCCCACGGAGTACGCACGGCATGTTTTCAGGAGTTTTGACACCAACGCCGACGGTACTTTGGACTTTAAGGAGTATATTGTCGCTCTGCACCTCACATCCGGGGGAAAGACTCTGCAGAAGCTGGAGTGGGCCTTCGCCCTGTACGACGTGGACGGGAATGGAACCATCAGCAATAATGAAATCCTAGAGATTGTTAGGGTACTCATACCTCCTACCTTAAGTTTCCTTGATCCCTGCAGTAATTAATAATGTTTGTCTTCTATTCAGCCTCTTTTCACAACTTTAACATAAAAACAAGACAGTGTATTGTTGCAAAATTTGGTTTAATTCATTAATTTTCTGCTTGGGAGATCATTTATCATCTCATGTGTTGCTATTTCTGTCTGTAATGAAAACAAAATCAACAAAACAAAAGAAAAATGGCTTTGTTATGTAGCTGAATGGGATTGTAAGTACATAATTAATGACTCCAAAATTGTAGACTTTGTTTTGAATCTTATAAACAGGCAGTGCTGTCATCTTTAGTCCAAAAAAACAGCCAAACATTCAATAGAAACTAAGTAAATCAACAAATTGTCAATGTTGCCATGATTAATGATGGATTTTCTGCCATTGTGAGCTACATGAACCTTTATATTCTTATAAATATAATTCTGTACTGTAAATACACTGTAAAAACATGTTTGAAAATTACTCTCATGCAGTCAATATTCAACATGATTCCTGCTGATGACCAGAAGAACCTCCCCGAGGATGAAAACACACCGGAGAAGAGGGCTGAAAAGATCTGGCAATTCTTTGGGAAGAAGGAGAACGGTAACTTCATTTAAAAGTTCCTTTAAAAGCTGTTTTAAAAAAGCTTTTTCTAAACCTTTATTTAAACGCTGATCTACTTTTTCAGATAAAATCTCAGAGGGAGAATTCATTCAAGGCGTGATGGACAACAAGGACATCCTGCGGTTGATACAATATGACGAGCCTCAGAAAATTAAAGACAAGCTCAAAGAGAAGAAACATTAATATATATATATAAAAAAAAGCTCCTTCATGTGATTTTCTAAGACTGTTTTATTTTTCTGTTTACACTCTAACACGATCTGGCTGCTTGTCTGCCTGACCCACATTTCTCTTTTTTTTTATTTCATTCATTTATGGACTTGAATTTTTCTCTTTGTACCCAGAAAGAAAATAGATCTGACTCCAAACTAAGAAAACATAAAAGTAAAAGAACTCAAAGACAATTGAAGCCCCGAGTTTGAAACTTTGAAATTGTGATCTGTATTAAATGTCATCATTAAACTGTCCTACAAAGCCAAATAACTACATATTTATTTAAAATTGTCCTGGATAAAACCTTTTGATATCTTACCCTGCTATATTATACTTTATACTAATTCACCCACTCATATTCCTGTTTCCTGAAACAGGAACTAACTAAATTTGTTACACAGGTTGGCTAACAGCCTCCAATCTTCAATTGTGGCGCAAAACTTTTAGCTGAACTTCAAGAACTTCGTAAGGTGAATAGACAAATTTCCAGTCGGGTGCCATTACAGCAGAAGAAGAAGAAGAAGAAGAAGAAAGTGCAACAGGATGACATAGCCAGTATAAACTGAACAGTTTCTTCTTTTCCACTGCACTTTGTTGCAAAACTTGATATTTTTGCATCTTGAATTTGTCACCGTATCCCAACCTGACGTCCATACACATCTGACAGCACTTCCTGACCTCCTCCCTCCCCACTAGCCTTTTCTGGACAGCTAATTTACTCTCTCATGTCTGGCGGTGTACCGGCATGTTTGTTCACACTTCATTAGGTTGATAGCAAGAAAGTCGGGACGAGAGCTCCTTATAAAAGGAATTAGGCTCGGGTTAACAATCCGCCTGTATCAGCCAATCCTATTAGGAGCTGAAGGTCAGTTGAGACAAACAAGCTCTTACTTAATGAGGAATACACTGGTTGTGTAACGCTCGTATGGGTAGCTTGTAGGCTAACTTCAAATCCAGACTCTTTGGCACCTTTTTGAAAATGATTTTTGTTGAGTGATAATGGATACATCATTGCAAGAAAATACTGTTTTGAGCAGGAACACAGCATTGGCCTTCTACAAGAGATGTATCAACAACAAGGATAAAAGATTAGGGTTGCGAAATTCGAATTTTCAAAGTTGGAAACTTTCCATGGGAATTAATGGGAATAAACAGGAATAAACTGGGAACTTACAAAATTGAAGGTTGGCCCTTAACAGGGAACTTAAATATAGTCGGGGAAAATAGCACAAGACCATAGAAGCCACACATTTGAGCTTGTGGACTACATAATATTGTTCAATAAAGCAATTAAAACGTGATAAAGTTCTACTTTCAAATAAATCTGTTTTTTTTTAAAATGTGTTATTTTGCATGGATGTCTGCTCATGACAAAACAAAATGGTTATATTCATTGGATATGATACAGTTTGTTTAAATTACACCCAATTTCCAGTTAATTCCCATAAATTCCCGCAAATTCCCATAAATTCCCACAAATTTCCATAATTCCCATGGAGTTTCCGATTTGGAATATTTCCCAAATTCCCCAGCTTAACTTCCCATGGAAAGTTTTCAGGAAGTTTCAACTTTCCACCTCTTTGCAACCCTATAAAAGATATCTACATTTTTAAAACATTTTTATGATCCTTGAGCCCAACTAACGTGTTGAATGTGTCCTTCCCACTGACAGTATAAAGAATAGATACCGTATACGTGATGTCACCCACAGGAGAGCTTCTTGTCCTGAAGCCTGTTTTGGCTTTAATACCTGCCCACATCAGTGTCCGTCCACCTGCTGGACTCTTCCAGTCTGGACTGGAGCCAGCGGACTTTGATGAGCCTGTAAACTGACCAGTACAGTTACGTAATAAAACACGGTGATGTTTAATCTTCAAAGAGGAGATTTATTTTGGACACTGCATTCCACAGTACACCGTCTGGACAGAGGTCACCTATGATCAAACATTCTCAAAAAACAACGGGAACATCGGATTTAATGCACGTTATGAAAAATGTTAATCACAGAAGGGCAGTCAAACTCAACCGTTACGTCATGAAACCGTCGATCCTCATCGAGAACATTTAGTCGGAACAGAATAACTTCTTACATTTAATGCACAACACTGACAAACATCGATAAAAACTCTACGACAGATAATGCTATTTAAACCTGCGTGTTTAAAGCAAAGTCTGAATGTGCTGAATCCATTCACAAATCAAGATGATGACACAAAAATAACATGGTAACTGGTGATAAGGCAGGTAAGCATTTATATATTTTTTATTCATAGCCGTTCTTTTCTTGTGCCTGGCAGCTTTAATTTTTATTTGATTGGCTTCGTGCTTTTGACCCAAAAATAAATCCAGAACAGATCGACCACAACAAAATGTAAAGACAAAGACGGACACGTAGAAACACAGACACATACTGTACATGCAGTTTCTGATAAAAATGTTTGTATTTGTGCAACCGGGATGAGTCAACAACATCCAGGACAGATCGATCTATATCACGCCACCATGGTGCCACGTGGTTAACAGCCAGTTACAGCAGTTTTTAGGACTTTTTTCGTGTTTTTTTGGCACCAATCTCCGTCGGTGTTGGGTGCGATTTGGCTTTTTTAAGTTATACTGAACTATATGTTGGGTGACCCATTCAAAAAAAGCCACGTCTCGCTTGTTTACACTGCATAAGAGCTGTTAGCTAGCGTACTCTCTGTGGAAAGATCGGCAGAGCTGGATCTAAGCGCCGGGAGCGTGACGGTACAAACCATGTCTGTTATCATGGGGAATGTAACGGACACGGATGCAACGTATTCTGTTTCCGGTAGAATGTTTCAAACCCCACCACGTCAATCAGCAGAGCACCTTGAGCTGACCGGAAGTTAGATACATAAATGGCATAGAGAATCTGGTCATTTTTCTAAATAAAACACCTTGTGCAAACTTCCGATTGCACAAAAAAATTACCAAATCTGAGCAAATTCAACTCTGGAGGGCAAAACGCTTCAGAAACACTCCTGGTGGGGTTTGAAGGGGTTTTGGCGTAAGATCTAACCCCAATAAGATGGAGGAGCTAACGCACTAACCAGGCTACAACAGAGGGAGTATGGAGAGTGTAGCATCGCGGTGACGTGGCTGAATGAACTCTGGACGGATTTCAACTTGCGAGAACGAAACAGAGAGAACGACAACAGCAAAAGACCACTGACCGGAGTCCAAACCAGGTCGCTGCTGCCTTTCGTACGCGGGGAGCTAACTCTACCGGGGCGCCTCTATTGAGAGTATTTTTCTTATCCATCTCGTGTATCGTGAGCTGCTGTAACACGTCAAGTGGGATCAATAAAGTCTATTTAATCTCTTTAATCTTTTCTTTTACCAACCGCCATCGTAAAGATATTCTCTGTACATTTACCATAAAAATAAAACAAACGACATTGTACAGTACAAACACCTCATCGGCCCCCAAAGACCTTTGTTAAACATTTTGACAGCAAAATACATCTAAGCCTTGTATGTACAAATGTACACTGATGCAGAGTAGAATATGTCAAGGACATTCCAGGTATATAACCGTTAGGCACTAAAGGGTGTTTCAGTGTAACTTGGACCACCAACTACCTTTTTTTTTTCCTGATCCAAAATAGACCCTGGCCTAAAAGAAATCCGCGATCGACCACGTGTTGGGACTCGTGTCGAGCAAATTTCACATTCCAGAAACACTGTATGTGTTTGTTTGTTTGCTGAGGTTACTGGATTTTTGATTGATTTCAACTGATTCTGTCACTTACAAGATGCAGAATACTTTACAAAAACCAAAAACGACCAAAAACCATCATGGTTCCACGAATTGTGCAGCTCTCCATTAGACGGTAAAAGCAAGATATTCAAAACATGCATTTCCACCAAAATGAACCAGCAAAATATGAAAATATATCATCATATTCACTCTAAGATCTCGATATGCTTCAATATCCGTATCTAAAATAAAGGTAGTATCAATAATCAGACTTTTTTTTAGTGTGTTTGGTTTGGAAAAGTGTCAATTGAAGCTCAACTAAACGATTCAAAATACATATATTTTTTTCTAATAGTGTCGACTTTACAACAGGTAAACAGCAGAATATGTTAAATGGCATTCAATAAGCTAATGTTGGTTATGATAGGGTTAAAATTTCGAAGGAACATGCTGGTACGTTGATCCGTTACTGTTTCCTGCGTTAAGTTTTGAACCTTTCCTCCTGATTTTCCAGTCAGAGAGAGGATGAGCAGACCTCGTCAGTCTGAACATGCACTGTCCCTGTATCAGTGTTATTAGAGGTTGTTCTGGAGACTCTGTGGATGTGTTTTTAATACTGAAGACAGAATGGCTGATCCCAGGTCAGGATGCTCTATATGTCCATGTCCACAGGTCGGACCTCGCCGGTTTTGTTCTCCTTCACCCAGAGCTCCCTGTCTTTACCCGGATCCACGTTCTGCAGCAGCTGGTCGACGGGTTCCACCATCTGGAGACACATAGACATCATCCAACATCAGCTTTTGAGTAAACTGAAGGATATGATGGCAGTCCAAGTCAGTCCAACCAACTCACTGACTTCAACAATTGTCTGTGTAACACATTGGTTTTAAAGCTTTTTATGAATATAACAATTTTGTGAAATACACAAATTCACTTTCTAGCATAGAGTTAGACGAGTAGATTGATACCATACTTATATATGTCCTTTAAATATAAGGCTGCAAGCTAGGAGCTAGTTAGCTTAGCTTAGCTTAGTTAGCCTAACAATCTGTAAAACCAAGAATTATCATTTTTAAACTTCAAACAAACAAGAATGCAGTAAATGATGATTGTTGATTGATGTTTTAGAGATGCTGGTAGATGGATATTATTGAACAGAGCCAGACTAGCTGTTTCCCCTTGCCTCCAGTATTTGTGCTAAGGTAAGCTTAGCTAACTTGCTACATTAGCTGGGCAGCTAAGATAAAATATGTTTAATGCTTTCCATTAAATATATACATATATAAATATATACATTCAGACAGTGGCCAGTAAGCTTAGCTCAACGACTGGATACAAGCTAGCCTGCCACATAACACCCTGTAAAAAGGAAAATTATCATTTTTAAACTATGATAAAATATGCTAAAATATATTGACTACAGGCAGGGGCCAGTTAGCTTAGCTTAGTGCAAAGACTGGAAACGGGGAAACAGCTAGTGTAACACATATTATCCTATAAAACTGTGACATTTTGTCTGAATTAAACAAACAAGAAGCAGTAAAACATGTTTACTAGTTAGCTTTAAAGAGCTTAAAGGCTAATTTTGTTTCCTTTGGACAGAGCCAGGCTAGCTGTGTGTCTGTGTACAGTATTTGCACTGAGCAAATCTGCGTTTTAATCTGAGATGAACTCATTTTCAGGGTGAAACATTAAATCATTTTGAGTTTTTTTGGCATCAGCAAAAGAAATATAACTCAAACTGTACGTTCAGCTTACAGTTCATAATATCAGGGTTAGTGTGTGAGTCATCTCTGAGGTATTCATCATGTCAGCGAGCACACAGAGATTCCCACGGTGCTGACAGAAAACGTTAGATTTATGGCGTTTCCTCAACACCTCCTCAATAAGCAGAGTCTGTGGGCGGTCGTCTCTGAAGCGTAGAGCGATGACAGCGACGAACACCTCGGGCTTCATCTGTCACAACATGCACGCTCAGCGACGGGCTCAGCTGAAGTGGCACGCAAATCACATCCAAACCAGTTCAATCACTGGAACGTCTAATAACGGTTCACTGGTTAGTTATGAATTAAAATGAGGTGAACTGTGTGGGAATAGATAAAATAACCTCCAGTCCTTCAGTATCGACACAGCACACACACATTAAAACGTGTCAAAGGAGGATAAACTCACACTCTGGTTGAACATGTCTGTTTCGTGCCGCAGAGTCGTGTACTGGCGTAAATGCTGCTGAATCCACTCGATACGTTCCACCTCCAGCTTCTCCAGCTCCTAAAGGTGGAGGACGACACGTTCGTGGTCAGTAAGTGTGTTTTTTAAAAAGCAGAGCAGCACGTCAGGATCGACAGAAGGTTTGACTGTTACCATGCTCGTGGTCACCATCTCCTCAAACCACTTGGACTGAGTCTGGTTGTACAGATCCACGCAGCGCATCAGGTCGTCTCCTGCAGAGCATGAACACAACATGGAGGTCAGAGGTCAGAGGTCAGTCCACAAGGAACATTTCAAATCATCTGCATGTTACTGTGCTTGTATAATCTGTGGTGCATATGGAGTAAAGAACCAGCAGGGGGCGCTCAGACATCAGTCCTCACTGATTCACAGATGAATCCTCTCATCAGTTTAACCTGTACGCTCTATGAATTAAACTACAAAACTGGTTGGATGAAGTTCTCTTCCAGAGTATCTAAGTATATTTACTTAAGTACTAATTTAAGGTACTCCTATTTTACTCAAGTATTTCCTTTTTGTGCAGCTTCACACTTTTTACTCCACTACATTTGTCTGACAGTTTTAGTTACTAGTTACTTTAAAGATTACAGTTCTGAATCTGAAAACTCTTCTAATAAACTGAAGTATTAAATGTTGCTTCATGTGTTGAGAAACTTCTACTAATTAAGTGAAATAAACAGAATGAGTACTTCTACTTTTGGTACTTTAAGTACATTTTGGTGATAATACCTCCGTACTTTTACTTAAATAAGAGTTTAAATACAGGACTTTTACTTGTAGTGGAGTAGTTTTCACAGTGTGGTACTGAAGTAAAAGTTATGTAAAGGTTCTGAATACTTCTTTCCTCACTGCTCTGTTCTAACATTGTGACACTGTTTCACAATAAAAGAGTTTCTTAAATTAAATAAAAATAAATCTAAAACAGTCGTTCTTCATTTTGACTCTCCTCTGTCCGCCGCGCTGCACATTTCTGAGACAAACATGAAATATATTTCACATTTGATTTTTTTAATCAGTGCTAAAAAAACCTGAACTAAATAAATAAATTGCAAATGTTAACAGTTTAATGTTAAGTTATTACTCGATTGTTAATATTGATGTTTTAACAATCGAGTAATGTCACATTTGATGATATATCAGTCACAGGAGACATTTTACTGCAGCATGAGAAGTTTTACTTCAGGAAAATACTGAATACGTCAAACACTGCAGAATATTTCAGCTCGCTACGTCCTAAAACATAAAATAAGAGTCAGATCATGAAACAGAAACGTCGCTGAGGCTCGTTAAAATTCACTCTGTGGAGGTTAAAGAACATCGCCCGTCTTTAATGACGTTTGGTCCAACCTTGAGGTAGCAGAGCTGATCACCGGCGCCGGGCTGACATGATTTAAATGTGCCGTATGAGCGCTATTGATTAGTGCTGTGGACTGTGACTAATCTACCGAGCGGAGACAGAACGAGATAAGTTCGTACTGAAGCCTCAGCAGAACTGAACAATTACAACATGAACTCAAACGCAGGCAGGTTTGCTGTCTTTTACTGTATTTCTGCTATCAAACTAGTTTTTAATCTTTTGATTAACATGAATCAATAAAATCTGCAGCAGATTTAATTTAAAAAATGAAATTTTATATCACATGCGAGAAAATATCAGTAAAATATCATCTTCACATCTTCGTCCTCTTCACTGTTATAATTAAAAAAGACTAGGAGTCACACTTTATCTGAGTTATACTGCTATTCTTAAATTTCAGCTCTGCGAGACTTTATTTAGGCAGTGTGATACTTTGAGCTAAATGCTAGCATTAGCGTGCTAATGTGCTAGCCATGAAAATGCTAATGTTAATCAGGTTTGACAGCAAATTTTGATCTGCGGGTGGTACTGAATGAAAAGTTCAAGACAAAAGCCAAAAACTATGGCGATTCAATGAACAAATCGCCACCTCAAGAGCCACATTGCTAGCATGGCTAAAAACATCCGCATTATGGATGGTCACTATGTTTAGACCAGATCTTTATAAGTTCTCGTGTGTATATTCAAACGATTAATCCCAGTGTTTTTGATTTGCAGAGTTTATTACAATGTGAAGTTAAACTAATTTAACATCGTTGGATTAGCCTGGAAACAGCTAATAGTCCACAACATAACTGTAAAATGGTAAATTGTAATTTTTATGGTGAGGTACAGATTAAATAATTGAAATAGTGACCTTAGTGAGCTTTAGAGGTGTTGGTGAGTGGATTTTGTTGCTTTTGAACAGAGCCAGGCAAGCAGTTCCCCCCTGTCTGGCTTGATGCTAAGCTAAGCTAACTGGCTGCTGGCTCCAGTTACATGAATTTATATGAATGTATACAAGTGTGGTATGAATCTTCTGGTCTAACTCTCGGCAACAAGGCAAATTAAAGTATTTTCCCAAATGTCAAACTATTCCTGACAAAATTATAAAAGTGCTTTTTATTGTGATTCAACTTTAACAAGTTGTTCTCTCTCCTAACAAAGTTTATAGTTTTTCCATGTGTCTCGGTGCAGTTATTTGGTGACGTCCAAACAACGATTGCATGTTTGGTGAGGTAAATGCTCCAGAGAGTTTGAAGAAACATCTCCATCTCGACTCTGTGACCTCTGACCTGCTTGTGTGGATTTCCGCCGGGCCTTTTTTATGTCCTCCTCCGTCTTGTTGCTGAGTTTGATCTCCAGCTGCTGGGTCTTCACCTCCAGATCCTTCTGTCGGTCTGCCAGGGCTTTACGGGCCTGTGTGAACGTACAAACAATGAGTCATTCAGCATAATCCTCAGATTTACTGTACCTACATCTATTACAAGAGTCATTACAGCCTTTTCATGTTAGCTACTGACATCTGCTCTCAGATCCTGCTCTCATCCGTTAATCTTTTCTTAATCCATATTATTGAGTCTTTCCTCTTATTCTTATGAGGCACCTCTTCAAGGTCATGGTGTAACAGCGTTTGAAAGGTAAACACAGTAAGAGTGACGCGTAAGACAAGAAAATCTCTTTTTCAAGAGACGGCAACAGAAAGGAAACATGATGGACTCATAATAAAATCACTGATAAGGTGACTTAGAGCAATGGTGGAGCCAAAAGTTTGACTGGAAATCATTTTCACACATTTCAGATGATAACAAAAGTTTAAGCACGCGTAAAATACTCTTTATTTTTTATTTGATTTGATACTTTAAATGTTTAGATTTGAAGAAAAGTTATAGTAAATGGACTTCAGGAACGGCAACAAGCTTTAAATCACAGAAACCATCAACGTGGAACACAACTGACTGTTCATTAAATGTAGCCAATCTAGCTAGTAGTATGCTAAGCTAAGCTAACTGGTTCCTGGCTCCAGCTGCATAAATTTAGATGCAAGTATTTAAGTGTGGTATCAATCTTCTTGTCTAACCCTCGGCAACAAGACAAAATAACATATTTCCCAAAATAAATGAATAAGAATAATAAATGAGAAGTCTGTTTTGGTCTACCTCTTTAAACTGCCATAAGAGAGCACACATCTCGACATAGGTAGCTCCTGTAACTCCACAATATACTTTTTTATACATATTTTCATATGTAATGCCTTTGTTACAACATCATGTGTGTGTGTGTGGGCTACAGGGGAAACAATTCATTCATGAAATGATTTTAGCATGTGGGAAGCAGTAACAAAGTCCTGCATCAAGATGTTCCAAGTGTAGGAGTTACTAAACTCTTTTTATTATGTAATATTTCTGATGTAGACAGAAACACTCGTGTGTTTTCTTGTGCCAACTTTTGGAAATGTGTGCACTAAAGAGGGCAAAGAGCGGCAAGATTAATTCATAATATTAACTATCAACTGATGCCCTATAACTTAAATCTACACATGTTGTCAGACTCAGTACCTTCTCCACACCTGCGTAGCGACTCGCCAGCTGCTTCCTGAGGTCGGCGATGTGATGGTCGTACTTTTTCAGGTCCTTCTTGAAGTTGTCGCCTCTGAACGTCAGCAAAGGTTTCTCTACCTCAGTGTGAAGCTGTGGAAACAAGTCAAGAAACAAGTGATTGATTTGTAGTGTTTCTCTTGTGTTATGACAATGATATCTTGGGTTATCTATCAAATAGTTAAGCTCAGGTTAAACATAACATCATCTACATATTAAGTTTTTACCATCAGTCCCTACTGAATCTATACATGTTTAGAGATTAAGCCTTTCTCTAAAATCAATACATCTCTTCTTCACTTGGTAAAGTTCAGCTCCACACGGGTTATCGTTTATTATACAACACCTAGTTCTGGCCGAGTAATCTGATTGGACAGGTCGTTCCACGAGTGCTGATATAGAGAATAACAGCACTGAGACACTTCCAACGGCCGTTACATTAACGTTATATTAACGTTACACTAACGGTTGTCGTCTATCTTAGATTGTAGCACACTTTGCGCCACAAAGATGATTAGCTTAATACGATTATCTGATGTCAGACAACCTTATCATACTTAACAGTTACCTAATGTTTCTGTAGCGTTGACAAAACGTTTGAATTAAACTAAAGCTCCCCGCGCTGTCCCTTTAAGAAATATGACATTTGAACAATTCATTACGTGTCCGTAAAAACACATCATCACTCCAGAAACACGACATAAAGGACGTCATGTGTCTACAGTCTGACTGTCCATTCAGCATCAATATAACAAACTTTATGTTTTTGGATTGAACGTCTCTCTACCAACGTTATTTTACTGTTGGATAAGCGTTAGTTTAAGGTTAGACGAGCGTAGGAATGAGGCGAGCCGTTTCAAACATGACGATTTTACGAGAATGTCAAGACGAGAAACAGATCTGTTGTCATTTAGTGCTGTTAATTAATAAATGGAGCTTGTAGAACAATATTACACTCGAGGTCGTGCTGTTATTCTGAATATCAGCACGGCTGTGACGTCTCTGCTGATATTGAGTATCTCTTCTGTGATATTGCTTTAATAAAGTCTGTTTCCTGTCCTACAAAATCACCTCCATCACCATAAAGGCAGATAATTACACTTTAGTCTCTGTGTTTTTTTACACTTCCAATAATATGAAAAACATCGTTTTTTATGGCGCTTCAGTAAACTGCAAAGTGCTCGTCAGCACTGTGGGCTCTCCACACAGAATGCTAATGTAGTACAAATGTCAGAGCTGGAAGATGTGGATGAAATGTAGCTTGTTAGAAACTCTGAGCCAGAACTTCTGCAGGCATGATAAGACGTCTCATTCCCCGCCTGACCACGCTTTACCCTCTGCTGGCCCGTCTCATAATGAAGCATGGAGTGTCAGAGCACTGGTGGAGCAGAGGGGGAAGCCTGCATGGCCCTGAGTGGATACGGAGGGGCTCGTCAAAACACGTAACTAATTAATTAGACAACAGAGAGGGCTACGAAAGGCTCCGAGGCAGCTTCTGCGTTATTTAAAGGCATTTCTGCATCGCTGGTAATCGGATCGCGGACAGGTCATTTACTTCGGTCAACACTGACAAGGTTGAGATAAACAAGCTCCGTGACCTCGGGATGTGGTCAGATCGAGTATCCATTACTTCAGTTGATTGAAAACATAAAACACTTGACCCGAAGGTGCAGAAAACTGCACGGCAAAGACACCCGTGCAGGGAAGAAGGTGTGGAAGAAGTGTTTATCCTTAAAATCTGGACACACTGATTGATCGTTTTGTCTAGAAAACGTCAAAAAATCGTGGAAAAAGACGATTATAATTTAACAGAGCCGCTCCGTACTCCATTCTTTATCTGACAATCAATCAGAAACCCAAAGATTTTCTGTTTATAATCATATAAGACAGAGAAAAATCAGCGTGTTTAAACGATTAATCGATTATCAGATAAGTTGTAATGTAATGTAATAATAATGTGTTCTGTCCTGAGCAGATGTTACCTTGTTGGAGAACTTCAGGTGAACTTCAGCCTCATCGTGAAGACTCTTCTTTAGCTGAGTCCAGGCTTCTCCGAGAGTCCTGAGAAAAGATGGACGTGAACCATTAACCACCTTTATTACGTGAGCAGAGACGCTTCTCCAACATCCTTTCTATTATTTAAATTTAACTAAAAAAAAGTAGATGAATGTATCCAGAAAATAATAAATAGTTTATGTACTGCTATGTTAACTCTTAGCCTTCAGAAGTGAGTCAGTCTCCGTAAGTCCCCATGTTCAAATGTCCAACTTTACAGCAGAAATAAACATTAAATTAAAGATTTCAGAGAGATATGATAATAGTTGAGGGATGATAGTAACAGTCTATGAGTAGTGTGGGAATAAGTCTATTTTAATTACTCCTATAAGGTCTTTTAATTACTAAACATACTGTTTAGCTGCTGTTTGGTCTTACAGTGTCTGTTTACTGACTCACCCTTCCTCCTGTAATGCCAGGGGGCTCAGAGACAGCTTGGAGAGGTTCTTGGCATACTCTTCTTCAATCTTTATCCTGAAACACAAAAGAACGGAGAAGATGTGAAACCCTGAGCTGCCTGGCTCAAGAGAGGGAGAACGCAGATCATTTCAGGAGTGCACTGCAGCAGAACGACACGCAACGCTTCGACTACAATCTGCTGCAAACCCAAATGGCCTCTGTGCATCAATACTCCCATTGTACTCTGCAGCAGCAGCAGCGGTGGCGACGGCGGCTGTTCTCTCAAATAGAGATGGAAATTAGATGTCTCATATTTGCCCCTAAAGGCCATTCAACCAAAGGTAGCCATGTTTGTGCCCTTTGTGACATTCACCAGCCGCACATTTACCATCCACACCTGAGTAAATCTGTCACCTAAAGAAGGTCACGCAGCTCCGTTCTTTGACTTAATGTTCACATCCTCAAATCCTGTTCACAAGCCCGCCGAAACAACTCAGAAAGGTCAGCGGTGAATAGAAATCTGCTCGAAGGATTTCAGGAGATTCAGAGAAGAATCCTCATTAACTTCCCACGACTCGACGCCGGGACGTGAAAAGAGCTTTTGTAGGACAAGGTGGAGCTAATTATATAGAGAGAGGCGTGAGATCGGATGTAAAAGTTTGAAGCGAACTCCTCGTTATAGATGTTGTTTTCTGACATCAGCAGGAGCTCAGAGATCTGTGCATTTCCTGGATCCTCTTCAATGAGATCAATACCCTCAGATGTAAAGACAAAAGACTGGAACAGATCCGGTTTGGACCTTTCTGTTCATGTTTTTCACCGGTCTGTAAGAGCTACTTAACTTACAAACCTTTATATAGACTCACCCTGGATAAGACAAACATAAAGTATCTTTTGCTTCTTCAACGTGCTAACTGTCTCCAATAAGAACAAATGCCTCCAGAATCATCAGTCTCCCCACCCCCAACCTCTCAGACCTTACCACTAAAGCCATTACAAACAGAGCACACAGTATAGCACATGACCTCCGGCCCCTAAACTCATCCTTCATACTGCTCCTGTCCGGTAACAGATTCAGGTCCCTGAGCCTGTAAACGAGCATGCTATGTCAGGAGTTTAGTCACTTCTGCCAACCGCTATGTGCTGAACGCAGGTTTTTCCATTCATTTGAATGGCGTCGTCCGTTTCGTTGAGCCAATTTTTGGAAAAACGCAACATCACGCTGCAGCCGCCAATCAGACGATCAAACCTCCACAGTCAGCCTGAAATGTCTCTGAAACTGAGACTATCTAAACTCTTTGTTTATTTCATGAAGCAGCTTCTAAATCTGAGTCTGACTCGCTGCAAAAATAGCGACACGAAGAAGTTTACTTTAGTTTGAGAAAGCAGTGGTTGAGCGACATGGACAGTGTCGATAAAGTCGTTAATCAGCGAGATAAAAAGTATTTTCCTGATTGTTTCACAGCGGTTACGTTCAGCACAAATAGACACACCGCCTGCTGTCTCGTCTCTACGCCTGCACCAAGTTTTGTCACCATCGGCCCTTCAACCATTCTGGAAACCTCTAACCTGGATCTCATCCTGCACTATCACCTTTGTTTGCATACTGAAGCTACCGTTCTACCAACATTTTCAACCCAGCCGCACTGTCTGTGGCTCTATCAGAAGAAGATAAGTCTTTAAAAACGTCTAAAAATATGTCGACTTTCATCAGTAATTCACTAAAACAGCTGCTCCCTGCAGTGGGAGGACATGGGAGCTCATGCCATTTTCAGTTTGGGACTATTTTCAGCGGCGGATGCTCTAGTGAGTATTTGTGGCAGCAGGACGGTGTGTGTGGGATCGAGTGTTCATGGTAATGAAGTAACACCCAGTTCAACAATGAGGCAACAATGGAGCTCTGTGTGAGATCAGTTCATTGTTTGTTTTGGTTCTGTCTTAAGATTCGTTGACAATAAGAGAAATATATAATAAATCACCCGGTAACGTAAAATATAAGTCAAATCAATGTCAAAAACTGTAAATTTAATAAAATTTTCAGTCAAAGTTTTACAGAGAAATACTGTAATTTTACAGATTTACAGATTTCAAACACCTTCAGCCTTCAATAAAGTGACAACACTGTGAAACACCGTTATATAAAATAAGCTACATATCTAATTATAGTTTTAAATTAATTACAGTAATTTACTGTAAAAATAATATTTACAAAAATGAGAAATAACAGTAATTTTTCATTAATGGCAGAATACTTAAAATAACAGTTTGTTAGTTTACAGATAATGCCTGTAATTTACAGTTAAAAAAAACAGAAAACTACTGTAAAATGTTTAAGATATATATATATATATTTTTTTTAACAGTGCATCTAATAAAAGCTCCTCCGGCTCCTCCGGCAGGAATATTTCAGCCTCCAGAGTGACTCTGTGTCTGACACTCCTGTTAATTAATTACTCAATTAAAACAGTTGTTAACAAACTCTGTGTTTTGTCGTCGTTACCTCTCGTGGATGAACTCGGCCATCTCCTTCTGCATCTGTTTGCCCTTCAGCTGCTTCTGCAGGAGAACCTCGAAGCCCGCCACAGAGGTCGTCCCCTGGGGGTCTTTCTTGTCGGTCTGTAGGAGGAGGAGGAAGAAAAAAACAGTGGAACCAGTAAACAACCAGCTCGTGGACAGATCGTCCTGTAACGCCTCTTTGTTGTTCAGATTTGAGAGCTCTGATGACTCACACTCGCATGTCAAGCAGGACATGCGTTGGTGTGTGTGCGTCAATCACCGGATGGGTGGATGTGTATTGTGTTGTGCAGGATTCGAGGGATGTGGAGGCACTTTGTTTTGCCTGTGACAGGACTGATGCGAGTCTCACACAGCAGGTCAGCGGACGTACACAAAAACAACAAGCAGGACGACGTGACGGGCTTCAACCGAGGAGCCAAACAGCAATAAACGAGGAGGAAACGGGCATCAGATTTCAGGCAATTACGCAGGCTGAAGGGTTTTTCAATACTAATCTAATTTAGCATGGAAATGTATGGAAGGTGAAAATCAGAGCAGCCACCAGGGAGACGTTTAAAGCAGCGTGATCGTTGTGTTTGCAGAGAAGCCGGTCGATCAACCTGCAAACCGCCTACTCGAACACGGAAGACAATTGTGTCCTCTGTTAAACGAGGAGGAGGAGAGCGGATCCATTCTGCAGCTGGCAAAAAGCTTATTGATGTTTTTCTGTCAGTTCTTAGTTGCATAATTTAATGTATTTAGCTTTTAACGGCACTTTACAGTTAGCAGAAAGGATTTGTTCTGAAGGTCAACAACAGAACAAAACGTGTTGACAGGAAGCTTCTGGAGCTTCGAGGAGGTGTGTGATGTATGATGACAGTGAAAACAGATGGTGTGACTTCTACTGTGTGTACATGAGCAACATATTTGAATTTTTCAGCATGAACTAGAAGAAAACTCCCCTGAGGACCACGAATATTTGTTTAGATGTTTCAGTCTGGACCAAACTGGTGGACTGACGTTCTCAGTCAGCTGTTTTCTGGCTCTCACAGCACAGTCATGTCTGTATATGAGGCTGTCACTCATCATCACCAAAACACCCTCGGAGATTCAGTCGTACTCTCACCCAGAAGTAATCGCAGTAGCTCCATTCGTTCGGCTTCAGGAGCTGCTGCTCCGGACCTTCTCCAGGCAGAGGGAACGTCACACAGTTGATCTGCAGAAGAGAAGAAATTCAGACATGAGAAGCAACAAATAACAGATCTGTGAGCCGACCATCCAGACGGTGTCCTTAGAAAGAGCGAGGCCTGAGTTTCGTTTCATGCAGATGAGAGTAAAAAAGGTCAGGCGTGAGTAAACATACGAATGTGGTGAGCATGCAGGAGGCGACCCGTGGGCCTTCAGGGTGAAAAGAGAGAGAACCGAGTCCACTCGGACACAAAGAGAAACCTTTTGAACAAACAAACTTTATCCACTTGAGACTATATGTAGTGTTGCAGATAAACACTGAGCCTGAATACAGACTCCATGGTCCACAGCGTCTTCAATTACTCCTGAGGCTGCAATTATGTAATGTTCACCATCTGCGAGCCCTCCCTCCTGGCACTGCTACATACCCTCTGTGCCATGTCAACCTCTGCTGCAAACTAAACGGGCATCCAGACGGGATGCTTCATCCGCAAACACACAAAAACACACTGAGTCACGGTGTGTAACCGCATGAGCTCACCACTGTACTGCAGAACGAAGGAAAACACGGAGCGTTCACCAGCTGGATCGAACCATCTGCTTCAATCTGTTAACTTTTCACATCTGAGTACTGAAGCAGGAGGCCAGAGATGACAGAGTTTGGTGCTTGGTTGCAGATCAACACTTCAAACTTACTAAATTTGAGCCAGTAAAGTGCTGCCAACTGTAGCTGCTGTTAGATAATGTTAGCTCAGTTTGTTAGCGGGCTGCCCAGACTGTGAGCTCAGAGCACCGGGGGAGTGTTTGTGTTAGAGAAGAAGAAGAAGAAGAAGAAGAAGAAGAGGAGGTTTTTGTGCCAGAACTGGAGCTGGGCAAGCGCTGAGCAGCCTCTATGGACATAATGGCAGAGGAGAAGAGAATGAAGAGGACGTTGACGGAGGAAGCTAAGAAGAGAAAAGTAAAGAGTGAGCGAGCAAGAAGCCGCCGGACAAGAGTAAATCTGGGACATGGATCATCGGTGGACCTGAGGCGGGCTGAATGAAGCCTGGTTGCTCAAACAAGCCATCTGTAACAGCACCCACCTGTCAATCAAAGCGTCCACGCTCTTAATCCTGCATAACTTTAAGCCTTAATATAATCTGAACAGGTGAGTTGTATATAAATTCACCCTCAGTACAGTTGTCATGAACGGGGAAATTAGCTATAGAGACCAAAACTGTTTTTTGTACCAGGCTGTAAACATGTTTATTTCTGCTGTGAAGTTGGACATTTTAACATGGGGACTTATGGAGACTGACTCACTTCTGGAGCCAGCCTCGAGTGGACGTTTGAGGAATTGCATTTTCTTGATCACACTTATGTACTTTTACTTGTATTTTAAGTATTTTTACACTTTGGTTTTATCTGAATACTGCCTTACATTGAGTCTTTGTCTTTTTTTTCTGTTGTTTGGAGCCGAGCACTGAGCAATCAGCCACAATCAATTTTACCTGCCGAGTTTGATGAAAGTGTTTAAACTCAATCAGTCCGCGTGAGGCCGAGCTCGGCTGCAGTGACGCTGATAATTCTCCAAAATATGAATCTCAACGTGCCGCAGCCTCCCTCGCTGCGTGATTCACGACAGCAAGGTTTGTAGCTCGCTCGAACGCTCGGCGTTGACCTCTTCATTCGCGGCAATGAACTCGAGCTGAACGACTTCCAATAAACAGAAAAACAGATGAGTAAGACTTCTCGTGCAATAAAAGAGGAAACACTAACATGGCTACTCGCCAAACTCGGCACTGCATAAATAAACGCGTTACGCGCCGTAATCTAAATGTGTGATCGACTCGACCGGTCACTTTTTGTTCATTTTCTGCCTCAGAGATCACACTGATTGTCACGGGCACCACATTTTCCATTACACCGGCTCCACATCTATCATGATGTGTTGTTTATCTGCCTCTCACATCCAGCAGAAAATGAGACCATTTATCTAAAAAGAGGAAGGCGAAGGCTGCCTGGCTGTCTAACTTCACCCTCTCCTTTATTATTACGGCGGCTTAGTGAGGTGCTGCCGGAGGGTCGGGAATTAAATATTAATACAGATTACCTTTTGTGACAGAGTGTGTGATAAATCCTGAAGACGTTCAGGAGATGTTGAATGTTTCATCCGATTTGTGGAGCGATTTGGGGACATTTTGTCCTCGCTCAGCAAACATTCGCTCTCATGAGAGTTTTATTTATTTATTTATTAATTTTTGCTGAATGCAGGAAAAAAATCAAAAATCATGACACAGTCGAAGGGAAGAAATGAGCCGTGAGAGATGAGAGACGTAAAAAATAATGGTTTTCTGAGCATTTCAGCGAATCACACTATAGGATGCTCTGCTGCTGTTGCTAAGCAACAAATTACTTCAGCTGTAAAACACCTCCCTCCTCCTCCTCCTCTTCTTCTTCTTCCTCCTCCTCCATCCACACACACCTTCCCATAACAAAAACAATCTCTCTCTCTCTCTTCCCCCATTCTCCTTTTTTTTTTGTCTTCTCTTCCCTCAATAACCAATCAAAACACACACACACACACACACACACACACACACACACACACACACACACGAGTCCTGCCAACGAAGCTGGCTTTTAACGAGCTTGCAACAAGTCGACGTGAACGAGTGTTTAAAAACTGAAGGTGAACACAAGGTTACGCGGTTTGATCACATCTGATCTGATGCGTCCCCCCCGCGAGGGGTCCGGCCAGTCATGGATGTGTGTGTCTCCATGACAACCGTTGTCGAGGAGGTGGGTGGGTGGGGGGGGAGGGGTTGTGTAATGATGTGAGGTGCATCACGGCGGCAGCGGCGGCGGGAACAAAAAGACACCTTTTTGGTGGACTGACGTCACCCGACCGCTGCTTAAGCTTCATCGCACACCTGTGTGTGTGTGTGTGTGTGTGTGTGTGTGTTTTTTTTTGTTTCTATCAGCTGAAATATTCAAGTGTCGACTCTTCTCGTTGATTCTGTTTCTGTGGCTCTAATTGAGACAGAAAAACTCACTGAAGAACTCCCTAAAAAGGCGAGAAGAAGAGGAACTAAATATGTCTTTCAAACAGTCTTCAGTGAATATCTGAATGGCTTCCTCCCCCTCCTCATCTTCCTTCCTCCCATGCCAGTGTTTTCCATTTCAACACCCATTAATCTATTGCTTTTGTCACCATGGAAACTGGACTTGCTGCATCCCTCTCTCTCTCTCAGGTCTGGTGGGCTCTTTCTTTCTTTCTTTTTTTTTTTTTTGTATATCCACAATAGGCGGACTGACGGCTCCCGCAGGTCAGCGAGCCCCACCGAGCGCAAAATCAGCCACAAAAACCTCCAAACCTCTGTCTGTCTGTCCTCATCACCACCTCCTCCCACCTCCCACCTCCTCCTCCTCTTCCCACAGTCATTATGAGAGATTATATAACCACAGCTACTTAAGAGACTTTAGACAATACAGTGCGTTCTCATGCAGAGATGCTACGAGGAGCCAAAAAAACAGGACGGGGGGAGTTCCTCGTAAGTCTAGCGCACAAACTGGATGACCTGCACTGCCCTGCAGATTCAGACGTGCAAACGAGGGGGTGTGATACATCATCTCTCTCATCATCTTTAAGATCTTTTCACCTGTCAAAAACACCAGCACAGGTCTGCAGGATGAGCTCAGGACTCGACCGGACTCGATTAACTATTCAATACGGTGAAATTTGCAGCGTGTCGAGCTGACAGGCGTTAAATCAATATTATGGAGCGAAGCCAAGAGTGTGAGGATGCAGGGAAGCCCACAGCCGAGAGTCAACAGATGACAGAGACGTGAAGTTATTTCACAAAGAGATGGAGCAGCAGCAGAAGAAGAAGGAGAAGTTGGAGGTGTACTCACAGTGATCTTGGTCTCCTTGACCTCCTTGATCTGCCTCTTGGCCGGCGAAACCGAGCCGGGGGGCTGCGGGGCGAGACAGGAAGGATCGTCAAAACTCTCCTCAGTGTCAAAGCTGGCTTCCATCATCATCCTCTCTCACCTCCTCCTGCTGCTTCTCTATTCTGGGAAAGCCTCACTCGCTCTCTCTTGCTCTCTCTCGCTCTCTCTCCTCCCTCCACGCTCTGCCTTCCTTCAGCCTCACGAGCTACAGAGCGAGTGGAGTGGAGAGGAGTCGCGTTGCATGAGGTAAAGGGGGGGAGGTGAGGCGAGGAGTGGCGGCTGTGGGAGCGTGACGAAGTCTAGCCTCCGGTTAAGCTGCTGTCACACGAGTTTTAAAGGTTTGAAGGCTGGAGAGGAGATGGATGCTGCCTCCTCCCCTCCATAGCATCTCCACCACCACCAACCCTCACCCAATGACCATGCAGAGAGAGATGGAGCGCAGAAAGGCGAAGATAAAGAAGGAAATGAAGAGTTAAGGGAGTAAGAAGAAGAAGAGGAGGAGGAGGTGATGGAGGTGGAGGAGGGGGATTTATTTACATGAGCCCTGCCACACCTCCCTCCCCAGAGAGGCTGATAGTGAGGGAGGAGGGAGCAGCAGTGCTGGAGGAGGTGATGGTGGTGGTGGGAAATGGTTGAATGATGATCTTTACGAATGGGAGGAGGCGGCCAATGAGATGCAGCCGCTCTGATCGTGTGTTTAACATCACCGACGGGGTCAGAAAGGTGCGGCGGCAGCTACGTCACCGCCCGAGGCGTCAAACACAAGCTGGATCACGTGATCGACAGCATCCACCTTGTGCAACAACAACAACAACAAAAACACCTTCTCACCTTCGCTGCACAGAACATGGCGGCCGGCGAGTTTCGACCCCCCCGTCGGCGCTCTCGGCGTGAGTTCTCGACGGTCTTGGCTGGCCTCCTTTTTTTGTCGAACGCTTACAAAAGTGTGAGTCCAGATCTCAGCCGTCCATATGGTCCGACTGTCTGTCCATCGATACTCTCCGGTGTGATCATGACACGTTATCTGACTCGTAATTAGTCACGTGGGTCGACGTGTTGGTGCCAAGTTGGCCCGAGTTCACGAGAGCAGCGGGGGGAGGCTCTGGTTTTTACTGGACTTCATATCAGAGAGACACTGAGCTCAGATCAGAAACACTGATTCAGTCATCAGTTATTCTTTTAAATGACGGACCAGAGTGACGTCTGACGATTGTTTGTCTGGTCTGATTCAAGTTTCAGGTCCAAGATATTAAAAAAATGAAAACAAGAAGAAGAAAGCTGCAAATTTGAAAGGCTGAAAACCACTCTCTCCTTTTCTCTTCTTAGCTTCCTCCGTCAGCGTCCTCTTCGCTCTCTTCTCCTCTGCCATAGCACGGTTACATTCCCCACTTGCCTAGCTCCCCGTTAGCCAAAGTCCAGGCAGCCTGGCAGCTTCTTGCTTCTTTTCTTCTTAGCTTCCTCCGTCAACCTCCTCTTCTCCTCTGCCATTATGTCCATGTCCTGTGGTACAAACACTAACACTCCCTTGGTGCTCTGAGCTCAAAGTCCAGGCGGCCCGGCTAACAAACTGAGCTAACATTAGCTAACAGGAACTCTGTAAATCACAGTTGAGTTGAGGAGCCGAAGGACATCAGAGGGAAAACCAGAAAACATTTTCTCCATAAAATATGATCCAGTTTCACCAAAATCAGTGAAATAGTTGGTGGTGTGTGACTTAGTGCCGTAAAGCGTTACGTACGTCTCCCGACCCGGAGCCCAAAGTTACATAGTGTGAGAACAGACGTACGAATGACAGAGACACCATTCACCTGATTACAGGTCAGTGTAGATCAACAGGAGGTAACAGACGTTAGTTAAATGTAAATCCATGAAGGGAAACATCTTTAGGCCTCAGTCTGACCCTCTTTTTGTCTCTGGACGTACCTGTTTGTTCACAGAGGGTTTCCTCAGAGCGACGTCAGCCGTCTCTGCAGGCCGACCGGTCTTTGTGCTGCTGTGGCATCCGTTAGCTGAACACAAAGAAAGATTATTAAAGAAAACAGAAACATGAGCAGGTGTGAAGCGAGTCAAATCGACAATTTGAGAGGTTTGATGTGTGACATCCTGATATCGGTGTGTCCAAGCTGTGGTTTGCTCTGATTTGTTCTCCTTCACACCAAAACGATGATGAATTTTCAGGACAAGATGGGTTTGTCATTAATGGTCCTGGTCCTGGTCCTGGCTCTGGTGGAGGGTTCACAGCTCTGCAGTAACGTCCCTGGCTTCATCCTATCGGCTCTAAATGTTTCTCCAGCGCCTGTGATTCATGAGCTGTCTGCTCGTTGCATATCAAATCGTCCCATCTCCAGCTGAAGGTAAACACGTGAGCCCGGCAGAGCGCGACCCCTGAGGCCGCACATCGCAGCCCGTGGAACGCCGGTCGAACCACGACCACGGACCAGAATCCAAAAATAGAAACGACAGCTCACTTTGCTTAAAGGGGCTTTAAGAAATCTTCAGCCTTCGCTGACCTCCGTTAGAGAGCTTGAACATTCATCACGGTGAGGTCACGGACACATGAGCTGCAACTGACGTGAGGAATCGTCACATTTGTACAAAAGAGAGCAGAAACAGACGTCATATTTTATCATAATATTGATTCTCCGTGTCCGAGATGGAAACACTCGAAGGATCGACTCGTCTTTTTTGTTCAGGAAGGTTCCTGAACGAGCGGCAGGCGCCATTCAGCCCGCCTCAGCTCTTCTATGAAACAGAATATCTAAACGATTTAAACTAACTCTCAACTCAACTTCAGATTTGATTGGATCAATAAAACTGACTTCCAAACACTCCTGTGATACAGCTCTACTAGCCAGTGTTACAAGAAGTATTCAGACCCTTTACGTGAGTAAAAGTATGTGAGTATTATCTGCAAAATGTACTAAAAGTAAAGTAAAAGTACTCATAGTGCAGTAAAATGTCAGTGTTTTATTCTTATATCTGATGTTTGGATTAATATTCCTGCAAGGTTGAGCTCATTTTAACAACTTTATATACTTTAATCTACAGCAATGCATCATGGTCTATAAGATCGTCACATGTTTGTAGCCTCGCTGTCTTAAAACGTCAAATTTTAATGAGAAAAACGGTTTTCAGCTTTGTGACGATGCATTTTCCAGCTAATCCAAGAGAGTTTATTTAGATAAAGAACTGTAATTTGTAAAGTAACTACTTAGACAGATGTAGTGGAGTAAAAAGTGAAATATTTGCCTGTGAGGTGTGGTGGAGTTGAAGTCTATCGCTGCATAAAACAGCACTTAAGTCCAGTCGTTTTCAGATCCAGACCCGGCCTCTCTGAGGAGGGTCTCGCTCGTCTGGTTGAATCCCGACAAACTCCCCCTGCAGCCGAGCTGGCTGCCTCCGCGCTCTCGGTGTATTTAGGCCACACGCCAGCAGAAAGAAGAAAACCATCTGCTATCTGCTAAGACGTTGTTAGCGAGGATGCTGGCAGCGATGGAACATAATAAGCCAGTCATTAGGAAACTGTAGGATTTCCTCCAGTGGCGCTGAGTGAGCTTTATGATGATGTTACACAGCAGAGAAATGTTTTACAGGGGATTTGTTCTTAAAACCTTTTGGGAAAATGTGACTGAGTCTCTTGGAAATGTAGTGTGATTACTTATTGTGTTAGCTGAGGGATAATAAGCAGATTATTTCTGCTGATGACTGAAAAAAGGATTAATCCGTCTGACGGGAAACAAAAATCAAATCATGACCTCCAGCTCCAAATTTAGCCATGAATACAGATATTACGGTGATCAGCAGCTCTGCTTTGTTTGGAAATGAAGCCCGAGAAGATGAAGCCTGAAGGTTTTACCATATGGTGATGAGTTGTTTGGTGCCAGCGGTCTCTGTGGGGCCTCAGCTGACAAGGAGGGACGCCGCCATGTTGTTTCTGGAACGATACAAATAACAGGAAGGAAGACGGGTGAGAAACAAGAGAAGAAAAAAAAACGTGGCATCATTTCACAGCAAAATGTGATGAGTAATGTTATGTGCACCATTGATTTCTCCATGATTTCTCCATGTGCTCTGATTTTAGAAAGTAGCGAAGGAGATTACTTTAAATCACAGGCCTAAAAACACCAAAAAAGTGACTTCATTACAGTAACGTGAGTAGTTGTATTGTATTTAGCGTGTAGATTGTTTATAGAGTGTGTTGCATGGAGATCTGGCAACTCAGAGTTGGACCAAATCTGTGTACTCATGATAACGTTTAATGATTATTTATGATAACGTTTGAGGGCACCAGGAGATCACCTGGTAGAAAACACGAATGCTTTTAGAGTATTTGTGTAATGATGTGATGTCACGCGTTAGTTTGTGGACAACCGTTTTGAAGCCTCGAGTTTGGTTTCATTGACGTCGCCATCAACGTTTTCTGGAGCCGGAAGTGGCCATATTTGGACGAGAGTGTCAAACATGTGGGTGACGTACTGCGAGTTGAGACAAGACATCTGAGGCAATACATCAGCAATCCTGTAACAGAATCTGGGTTCAGATTTGATCAGCACTGCCAAGTTTGACAGTTTGATGTGAGTTTTGTGAGCCCGGCGTGTCGAGCTAAGCAAACTCAGAAATTGACTTGTCGATCAAAATGTAGCCTTGCCCTAAAGTATCCTCTGTTTTATGGTCTCTTTTACTCTAAATGTGACCATAATTTACTAAATGAACATCAAGCTGTGTGGATGAAGACTTGAAATGAGAGGTCGAGACCATAAACTCATGAGGAAACTGTTCACTGAGTAATTTCCGCGTAAGACTGCAACCAATATCATTGCCCTCTGCTGACACTTCTGCATAGCTTCGTCCACTAATTATATAATGTCAATGTTTTTAATGTCTGTAAAGCTCTCTAGAGCGACACAGAACTTTTCTGACCCCGCCGTCAGCAGGACATCGTTCTTCCTTCCCGTTTTATGATGCGACAACTCTTCGGTTGGTGGTGGTCAATGGTCGCTTGGGTTTGAGGAAAGATCACAGTTTGGGTTTGGGACGACTTTGTTGAGTGTCGGTTGGAAATGGGGAAACAAAGTCTAACTCTCTGTTGTCCCGTCCACCCGATCCTCGTCCCTCTGTGGACCGTGTCGCTCTACATTTCTGTTGTTCTGCTTCGTCACTTCTAAACTAAACTTGTCGTTTTTGGGGCACTTCTCGCTGAAGCTGTCGTTCTTCAGAAATCCCTTTGCACAGTTTGTAATCTTACTCCAGGCTGCATCATATCAGCTCCAACTTATTGCTAACAAACATCATCACAACACAATCACATTTTTTAAGCCTCGGTTCCTCCTTGTAAATCTACCTCATCACTCCAAATCCTGCTGTCACATTTGCAAACTCCAGAGGGATTAAGAGGAACTGATCCTCCTACATTAGACTAAAAACAACACGAGCTTTCTAATAAACACTAACTGGCATCTCGATGACACGCAGTCTCACAGGCGGCTTTTTGAAGCTCCGAATTCAAACAAACTGTAACAAAATAAAAAGTGACGGCTCCATATGGCTGCTGAATGTAAAAATAGATTCTGTGTTGTGTGCTTTCAGCTCTCTCTCTCTCTCTCTCTCTCTCTCTCTGTGTGAGCTGCCATAGTGCAATCGTTGCCAGAGATGTTGTTGATGCAGCCTCGGTATGTCCCGTGGGAGCCTGTCCGGTCCCCCTTGGATTCCCTCCCAAATGAGGTGTAAAACACACACCGAGGCAGATGTTTGTGAAAGGTCACCTGCCTTCCAGCCTCTGTGTTAATATAATTCATCAGTGTCTTTATGTTAGGTAGCAGAAGACAAATGCTGCCGTATCCCCCCACCTCCGAATCTGGCCTGAAGTGCCACACGTTTTAAGATAATCAGATTAAAGTGGATCGAATCTGCAGGCCTGTGTTCACATGAATGGACCGCTGAGACACGATGATGGGGAGGAATGATAATGAGTAGTTCACGGTGTTAAGGAAGCGAAGGCTGAATGCCACCATACGCAAATTTTAAAAAAAACACAAGAGGAGATGATGCTCGGCCTCGGCACAGCTCAGAGGTTTCATCCCACAAAGTGTCTCAAAGGCAACAGAGCAAGAAGGAATGATATGACTGGCTGAGCAGAGCCAAAGAATAAAGGTTAAGCATCGGATCATAACTCTGGAAAACAAGCGAGGTGGTGCTTGTCGTGTTCAATTCCCATAGTTTTGTTGCAGGAAAAACATCTTTATTTCGTAACTTTAACTACATTTAGAGAGACAGTAATCAAAAATACATCATACTAATCGTCCATTTAGATCTTTAGATCATTATACGGCTACTCACAATTATCCACAGACCTTGTTTTGCCCAATTTCATGTAAGAACTTTTGTCTTTCGTTCTAACTACACCCACCAACCAGAAACGTGCTTCTACTCGTGGACAAGATGTTTGTGCTTGTGACAATGGAGTAAACATTCATGGCGTTTTCCTCGGCTAAGCTGTAACGTTTGCCAGCTCAACACGAGCCTCTCGTCCATGAGAAGATGCACCTTCTGTGGATTATCTTGAGTAATCATGAATTTGGATGGATTTTCTTTGCCACAACACAAATAGAGTGACACCTAGTTCTATTATATTCAAGAGAAGATAGATATCTCTACGGACGATGTCTCAAATATCCAGCTACTCACACCAAAACAATCTAGATAGACAAACAGAGGTAAGTTCTACTACCTTTTACCTTTCCAGTCTGTGAAACTAAACCACGTCCTTTCTAAAAATGAATCCCAGCTGAGGTTGTGTCATGTTTTCAGGTGTGGTTCTTACCTTTACTAGAGCTGTTGACATAATACTTCATTCCCTCAGGTGAGGTGTAGCTCCTCCATCCTGGGGGAAGGGGTCGGCTGTCTGTCCCCTCCTCAGGTGCAGCAGAGCTTGCGGCCGCTGGCTTCTGTTGTAAACAAACACGAATTTCACCAACACATGAATTAAAATCTGCAAGAAGAGGAACTGAGGAGTCCTGAAATTGATGCTTTTGTTGTATTTTGCCTACAATCAGCCTATGAACCTGCAGTGTATCGACCCCAGCTTTCCTCCCACACATCACCATCTCTACTGTTACTTTACATCTCCGTCCTCTAAGAACTGTTCCTGCACAATAATTTGAAACTTCAGCGGCTTCTTTGTTTGTGTCCTGCTTTTAGGTCTGCGAACACAAAACCTTAATTTTACTAATTAAGTGGAGTGATGGGCAGCCACGTAGCAGCACCCCGGGAGCAGTGTTGGACTCGAACTGGCCACCTTCCGGTTCCCAAGCCGAGTCCCTTTGGACTCAGCTGCTGCCACATAACAACTGGGTACTACTGATTTCCTGAGGCTGCAGGAAGTGTTATATGTTCTAATGTGTAAAAACTTAATTTAGCTCATTAATCCAGGAGCGGTAATGAAATAAAACAAAGTACTACTATCTATTTAAGTACAGTACTTAAAGGATCAGTGTGTAGGATTTAGGAGTTACGAATGTGTAACACAAGGAACATTTTACTGCTTTTAATACTTTTTCGGTGCAGCACTTTTTTACACTGTAATATCAGGACTTTTACTTAAGTAAATGTATGTATCCATAAATTAAGAAGAGGTATATTCTGTATAATCTGGACATTAAGTATCGAGGACCCTGAGGGAAGTCTATAATGTGATGCTGCTGCTTCATTAACGTTTATGCAGAATAACAAACATTTCCACAAGCTTGCATATATACAGTGAATGTAAATGTAGGAGCTGTGACAGCCTCTGCAGTAAGTGACGTTATTATCATCAAATTCCCATTTTGCTTTTCAGCAGCTCTCAGCTGCTAAATAATGGTGTTATTCATATGGTGAAATATGATCCAATAAATGGATAAATAATGATAAATGCTCGCTCCACCTTATCAGCAGTCCCCAGGAGCCTCCACCGCACACCATTATATATACATCCTGCACACGCTGTACTGTACTCTGAGCCAGAAATGACTGCAGTGTGCTTTACAAGAGGAAAAAGACATTTTTTAATATGCAGGGATCGCTTGGCTGACGGTTCATTTTCAGACTCAGCGGTGCGTGGCCCCATTCAGATCTGTCGGCCGGGCTGAACTTCAGGACAGACATCTGAAGGGGAGGTGGGCGGATGTAATCGGACAGATATATAAATGGGGAGATTATTAGCAGGATGATAAAGGAGTCGTATCGTGTTTCTTTTCAGCTCGCGATGGGCAACAGGGCAGAGTGGGTGGACGAAGACGACTGATGTGCAACATTAAAGGGACTCGCTGGATCTTTAAAGTTTGCAGTGAGAGAAATTCAAACTGAGCTGCACAGAAAAGATAACTGACGTCCAGTTAAAGAAACATTACGTACAAATCTGTATTTTTGTGTAATCCCACTGTGGTAAACATGGACAGCTGTACTCGAGTATTTAGTTCCGTTAGCTCTGATACCTCTGTTAGCTCCTTTAGCTCCGTTAGCTCATTTAGTTCTGTTGGATCTCTCCTTTTTTCTTCTTAGCTTTGTCTGTTAACGTCTTCCGTTAGCTGTTTTAGTTCCGTTAGCTCTAATACCTCTGTTAGCTCTTTTAGTTGTGTTAGCTCTCTCCTTTTTGCCTCTTAGCTTCCTCCGTCAACGTCTTCCGTTAGCTTGTTTAGTTCAGTTAGCTCTCTTCTTTTTCCCTTTTAGGTTCCTCCGTCAGCGTCTTCCGTTAGCTCTTTTAGTTCCGTTAGCTCGTTTAGTTCCGTTAGCTCTCTCCTTTTTGCGTCTTAGCTTCCTCTGTCAACGTCTTCCGTTAGCTTGTTTAGTTCAGTTAGCTCTCTCCTTTTTGCCTCTCAGGTTCCTCCGTCAGCGTCTTCCGTTAGCTCTTTTAGTTCCGTTAGCTCGTTTAGTTCCGTTAGCTCTCTCCTTTTTGCGTCTTAGCTTCCTCCGTCAAAGTGTTCCGTTAGCTTGTTTAGTTCAGTTAGCTCTCTCCTTTTTGCGTCTTAGCTTCCTCGGTCATCATCTTCCGTTAGCTTGTTTAGTTCAGTTAGCTCTCTCTTTTTTTTTCTTCTTAGCTTCGTCCGTCAACGCCCTCTTTGATCTCTTCTCCTCTGCCATTATGTCCGTAGAGGCTGCTTAGCCCGGTTACATTGCCTGCTAGTCCAGATCCGGTTCTGGCCTGAAAACCTCCGGTGGTCTGAAACGCCTGTGGTTCAAACACTATCACTCCCCCGGTGCTCTGAGCTCGCAGTCTGGACAGCTTGGCTAACAAACTTAGCTAACATTAGCTAACAGCAGCTACAGTTGGCAGTCACAAGTCACCCACAGATTTCTGATAAGCCGTTATGAAGCTCAGTGTGTCAATCCCCTGTGGTGCTGCTCTCGACGTAACCCTGAAACCAGGATCTCCTCTCCACTCGTATCAGCTCAGCTCTGTCTGAACCGGAGGAAGCTAACGAGACAGGCCTTGTCAGACTCCTGCAGACGGGTGGACGCCTCGCGCTGCTTCAACGAGGGCTGACAGGTGAAGAAAGGAAGCGGTGGATCCATTTCCTACCTGGAAAATAAGATTAATGAACCTCAGCCTTCTTAGGGAGGAGCTGGTGTCCACATTTTTGTGCTTTTGTCTGACAATTCTGCAACTTATTCACATTTAAAGCAGCTTATACAAGAAGAAGAAGAAGCTTGTTTTTAACTGTATCTCAACTGAATCTGGATGCACTGTAATCTTAACTTCTGTATTTTTAATTTAGACGTCTGCAACAAAAGCCGACGGCTCGTCTCTGTTCCCCGAGGCTGCCGAGAGTTTCAAACAACTGCAATAATTAAAAGAGAACAAGAGGAAGCCTTACAGAGGGAATGTACAGTCACACAGGATGACGATAAAAATAATAAAAGAAGGGAAATGAGGCCTTTATTCTCTCTGAGGCTAAATAAGCTGATAACGGTGCATTACTCAGCTCGCTGGCAGCCCGGCTTTTGTTCTGCCAGGGGAGGCAGAGGTTTAACCCAGGAGAGGCTGACTCAACGGCAACATTTAACTCCTTAAATGTTTAAAATACGTCGACAGAAGATGCTACATTTTAGGGGGAAAACGTGGAGAGGTTACAGCCAAATGCTGATGTTTACCCAAGTGAAGTGAAGCCAAAGCTGAAGTGCCAAAAACTGCAGTTCCTCTTCTCGTCCACTTGAGGCTGGCTCCAGAAGTGAGTCAGTCTCCATAAGTCCCCATGTTCAAATGTCCAACTTCACAGCAGAAATAAACATGTTTACAGCCTGGTACAAAAAACAGTTTTGGTCTCTATAGCTAATTTCCCCGTTCATGACAACTGTACTGAGGGTGAATTTATATACAACTCACCTGTTCAGATTATATTAAGGCTTAAAGTTATGCAGAATTAAGAGCGTGGACGCTTTGATTGACAGGTGGGTGTCGTTACAGGTGGCTTGTTTGAGCAACCAGGCTTCATTCAATCCACCTCAGGTCCGCTGAGCTTTAATGTGGGTTTGATCCAACGACTGAGTACTCATGTAATAATGCAGTAATGACTGTGTTACTAAACAGTCCCCACAGGTCCTTGAAGTCCTTGAAAGTTTGTGAATTGAGAGGGGAGAGAATCAAGGTAAGGAAAGTTTTTGAAATTAGACAGAGACGTGTCATTAAAGCTGCTTGTATTCATGTGATTTGGTGCGAGAATAAAAATGTTTTTTCCTTTTTTGTTATTGTTTGTTTGTTAATTATCTTCTGTAAATCTTGATCCATGTCATGTTGGGTCCTTAAATTTGAGGGAATTGGACCTGAAAAGTCCTTAAAAAGTCCTTAAATTTGATGCTTAAGAAGATTAAGAAGATAAACTAACCCTAGAATCAGTTAAAAAACAAGTTCAAATCATTTTAGAGTCATTTTTTGGGGAGTGAAGGACACGCTGGAAGCAAAATGTGTTCACCCTAAACTTCTGTGGCAGATTTAAAGTCCTCAACTACAAACAAGTTATGATGAAGTCTCACATCTTATCTTTCAAAGCCTGTTGGAGTGTCAGCTGTACTTGATATGGACAGAAGACGCTCATTTCTTTAAAATAAGTCATTTAAAAGAGTTTCTTACCATGCTGCTTCGCTGTCGAGCTGCAGAACTGTATCCGTCGTCCAGCCACTGGAAACACGACCGGCGGGATTATTGGATCTCATTACTGTCCAAAATGATCCAAAGCATGCAGGGTCACAGCTCAGGACACGGAGCGAGCGGAGACACTGAATATCTTTCAAACTAAGAGACATTTTCCCCCCATTTGTTAAAAAATAAAAGGGCTGGCAGAGAGACGCGCTTTGGTTCTGATCAGGCGATTTCTATGAGTCTTTGTTGGGCAGAAATGTCCGACGGTTCTCACTCTGAGTCAGAAACACAAAAGAGGACACTGTCAGACGGAGCTGTGATGTACAAAACAAGGACTTTTCTGTCTCGCCGGCTTGTTCTTCTTCTTGTTAAATCCGATTGACTCTGCATACATTGAGAGTCGGTCTCCTCGTACTCGGTTCGAACAGATGAAGTCTGTCTCTATCAGGAGAATGAGGCCACTTGTGATTACACTGCAGAGCCGGGCCAGGCCGGGCCGGGCCAGGCCTTCTGGGTCCAGGAGCAGCAAAGTTACAGTTTACTTTCCAGTGTGCAGAAGGCGCAGTTAGCTTCAGCCTCCAACATCTTAAATTTGGTTCATCAATCTGAAGATTTACTTTGTTTATTTTGTTGCAGGAGTCTCAAGTCATTGGCTTTCCTGCGTCAGCACTTTGTGTTTTCACATTATCCTGATACACCAGAGAGGAACGACCTTTGACCCTCATCAATCACTCTGAACTGTTTCCTATTGACGGAGCATAGAGAGCGAGAAGTCTCGAAGATGCTTGAGGGTGATGTATTACTAATGACACGATACAGTGCTGCTGTTTCTCCTCAGGAGGCTTCATCAGCTAGAAATGATCCCTGTGAGATGAACAGTCAGAAAAACATCAAATCCTGCATGTGGTTATTCCCCTCGTCTCGTCTAAAAACAGCTCATTGTGTCTTGAAGATGTAAAAATCATTAATTTTAGATAAAGATAGAGACAAAAATAACCCAGTTTTTCTTCTTTTATTTTTAACAGAGCTACTTTGTACAGCGTTGACAGAATGAGGAGCAGAAACATGAAGGTGATGTGTTAGTAATATTAGCTTCTTGTGTCTTGTGTCCACAGTGTTGCTTTACTGAGTTATCTGATGCTATAAAAACAGATTTAATGATGACTGACAGCTGCTCTGAGACAGTCGCTGAATTCTTTTCGGGAATCGTACGAGAGGAGATGTACATTCACTTTCCATAACGGTGAGGTGTTGTGCTGTAAACAACTAACCAACCTGAGGGATCTTTGCTGTTGTAGCGTCCAAACCATAGACAGTATAAACATGGACGTCGTGAAGCTCACTGTGGTGGCTCTGGCCGCCGAAATCTTGGCCGTCCTACCTTGGCAAGGACGTGGATCATCGGTGGACCTGAGGCAGGCTGAATGACGCCTGGTTTCTCAAACAAGCCATCTGTAACAACACCCACCTGTCAATCAAAGCGCCCACGCTCTTAATCCTGCATAACTTTAAGCCTTAATATAATCTGAACAGGTGAGTTGTATAAAAATTCACCCTCAGTACAGTTGTCATGAACGGGGAAATTAGCTATAGAGACCAAAACTGTTTTTTGTACCAGGCTGTAAACATGTTTATTTCTGCTGTGAAGTTGGACGTTTGAACATGGGGACTCACTTCTGGAGCCAGCCTCAAGTGGACGTTTGAGGAACTGCAGGAACTGAGTTCAAAGAGACTCTGATGGAAGAAACATTTGCTGTCCCTTAGCTCATCATGCTGTGACATTAAGACTGTATAACCTCCAACGAGAGTCACTTGAAACGCCATTGACTCATCTTCACCGTGAGCTGTGATTGGTTAACACGTGAATAACAATGCACCTCTCACACCTGTTTACTTTGGAGCGCCGCCACAGTCTCATTGTTAAAACACTGTATCCCACTCAGGCTTTGATGGCCTTTATTTCCGCACCAGCTGCCTTCAATAATCCTCTAAGAGGAATATAATCAATCCTCTTCAAATCCACTTTTAAAGGTTGTCTGCTCGTTCGTGTCCGGACACTAATCGCCTCAGTCTGCAGACGTAAGACCCTCAAAACATGTTGGGTAATCGACGGGAATATTTAGTGTGAATGTGGATGAGAT
Source organism: Argyrosomus regius (assembly GCA_946959425.1). Lineage (NCBI taxonomy): Eukaryota > Metazoa > Chordata > Actinopteri > Sciaenidae > Argyrosomus > Argyrosomus regius. The sequence goes on along the minus strand of OX336897.1, from coordinate 2,858,860 downwards.
CTTATCTCAGATAATATAAATAACCTGCAGCTCCGTGTTTACTCTGTTAATAGACAGGTTGGTCTTTTTTTAATTTGCAGGATTTAGGCTGGAAATAAACACTGAGGCTCAAAGAAAAATGCTTCTTATAAATATCATTTAATTACTTTGTTTGTTTACATTGTTTAACTTTTCTTTAATAAACTAACAGAGTTTAAATCCTGTTGATCTACTCTGACCTGTGATCAGGTGAATGGTGTCTCTGTCACTCGTACGTCTGTTCTCACACTATGTAACTTTGGGCTCCGGGTCGGGAGAAGTACGTAACGCTTTACGGCACTAAGTCACACACCACCAACTATTTCACTGATTTTGGTGAAACTGGATCATATTTTATGGAGAAAATGTTTTCTGGTTTTCCCTCTGATGTCCTCCGGCTGCTCCGCCTCAACTCTCTGTGATTTACAGAGTTTCCTGATGGACAGTGAAGTAAACTGCTGACAACTGTAGCTGCTGTTAGCTAATGTTAGCTCAGTCTGTTAGCTGCTGTTAGCTAATGTTAGCTTGTTTTGTTAGCTGCTGTTAGCTAATGTTAGCTCAGTTTGTTAGCTGCTGGGGGAGTGTTAATGTTTGTACTAGGAGTTTTGGACTGGTTTTCTCCAGTGTCGTGCCAGAACCGGAGCTGGGCAAGCGGGCAATGTAAACCGGCTCAGCAGCCTTTATGGACGTAATGACAGAGGACATATGTGTGTCATTTTATATTTACACTGGGTCTCATTTGTATCTTTTTTAATGCATTTTATGTATGCAGGTGTAAAGTGCTTTGACTTGCCTTGTTGGAAGATTTTAAACATCAACTTACTTTTGTGTATTTATGTGCTCATGTAAGTTGTATGTTTTTGTTGTTTTTTCGCTATAAAACTTTTTGTAATTCTAGATTTTGTATTATTTGTTGTTGTTGGACAGTCTCCACATTCTCCTGATGATAATTTTACTCGTTGCGTTGAGTATTCTTTAATGTGACACTTCCACGGTGTCACTCTAAATATAACCTCACCGCATCTTGTGCTTAATCCATGATCCATCCTTATCCATGATGAGCAACAGGTTCGTGTGACTCCACCACCGCATGCCCATGTAAAGGAAGGAGGCTTCACACCAAGGGCAGTGGTGAGGTATAAAAAGGGACAGTACGACTGGTTATGTCTGAAATCAAGTGGGGAAGTCAACGACTGTGCAGGATTATTCACTTGTAAACATAGCGGTGCCGTGAGCGGGTGAGTTTGATGGATTCTGGATTCACTTCATGAATTCACTTCAAAAATGCTGATGTTTTTTTTTTGTCTTTGATTCAGGAGAAAATGAGCACAGATGGGGAAATGGCGATCTTCGGGCCGGCTGCCCAGTTCCTCCGCAAGTCCGAGAAGGAGAGGATCGAGGCTCAGGCTCGCCCGTTCGACGGCAAGAAGGCGTGCTTCGTCAGCGACGAGAAAGAGCTGTACGTCAAGGCTGAGATCCAGGACAAGGCGGACGGCAAAGCCACTGTCAGGACTGTGGATGATAGAGTGGGTGGACTGAAGGCTTCTGCTGATAAACTGACCTTTTATTGGACACTGAACGCAGAGAGTGAATATGATTGAGTTATATGGGATGTCTGAGCAGGACTTTATATTCAAGGGTGATGTGGGAGGATTTTACACAGCTTCAGGGTGTCTGTCTGCTAAACCTGCAATAAAATCTGCTGAATTTGATTAGTCTGGCTTTCAACAGAGACTTTAAGTCTCCCCTGAAGCTCTGAATTTGCATTTTTAAACTTCATGAAGACATTCACAGGCTCACATTTGTGAAAACGACATTCTTTAAGCATCACATTCTGTTTTATGACATTTGTGTTTCTGTTTTCCAGACTTTAACCGTCAGGGAGGACCAAGTGTTTCCCATGAACCCTCCAAAGTTTGATAAGATCGAGGACATGGTGATGATGACGCACCTCCACGAGCCTGCAGTGTTGTTCAACCTCAAGGAACGATACGCAGCATGGATGATCTACGTGAGTCTCTCAGTTCTCAGTCATCCGGGTCATCTTTCTTCAAGAAGGGTTCAATCTGAGGCAGCTGGACTTGGTTGTAGATCCATGAAGACGTTTCACCTCTCGTCCAACAGTCTTCTTCAGTTGTGACTGACTGGTGGGAGATCCGAGTATTTAGTCTATGCGGGATCGCAGACTAGGCCATTCGCATTTAGGACAGGTAGTGCAGGTGGTTTGAAAGAGGACTGAAGGAAGCTATTTATGTTAAAGCAGAGAAACCATCCTTCAACCGAGGAGGAGGCCTCTTAGCAATTAGAACAGCAATTCACACTTGGCCTCACGTGACTCGAAGCGACCATCGTCCAACAACGAACCTCAGGTGACCTGAACGACTGTCGTTCACACCCGAGCTCAGGTGACATTGACGACTCTGACAGACTCTGACCCCAAAAAGTTTGGTCAGTCAACAAAAGACTCCGCATTGGATCATCCCACAGGTAAACAGGTTCATTGGTAACAGGTGAGAGTATTACGACTGGTTATGGAAGATGTGTCTTCGAAAGGCTCGGCCGTTGAGGTTCAACACTTTGTGGAAAAAGTGCAAATAGTCCAAAAGTTTAGGAACGGTTTGGGAGCGAGTTGCTGCCCCAAGTATAAGTATCTCTGGGTCTTGTTCATGAATGAAGCGCAAAATTGGGCCGATGGGTTGGCGCAGCGTTGGTGGAAGTGGAAGGAAATGGATGGATTGATATTTCAGTCTGGAAAGAACTGTCAGACCAACCGACGTTTCTTTTTCCATGCAGACCTACTCCGGGCTCTTCTGTGTGACCGTGAATCCCTACAAATGGCTTCCGGTCTACAACCCCGAGGTGGTCCGGGCCTACAGAGGGAAGAAGAGGATGGAGGTTCCCCCTCACATCTTCGCCCTGTCTGATAACGCCTACCAGTTCATGCTCACCGGTATGTTAGCTACCTTAAATCAATGCAACTGAATCATTACAACGTTTTCTCACCATGTGTCGTCTTTTACGTCCTCAGATCGTGAGAATCAGTCTATACTTATCACGTAAGTTTAGCTCAGATTTTATGCATATATATATATATATATATATATATATATATATATATATATATTAACAGACGACTGACACATAAAACAGTTTTAAAATGTGTTTTTGTTTTTAAGCGGAGAATCCGGCGCAGGCAAGACTGTCAACACCAAACGTGTCATTCAGTACTTTGCGACAATCGCGGTGTCTGCTGACAAGAAGAAGGAGATGAACAGTAAAATGAAGGTGCGTTCAGGACGGACTTTGACAGGCATTCTTTCGGGGAGTGTCAGATTTACATGTTTGCTTTTCATCAGGGGACTCTGGAGGATCAAATCATCCAGGCCAACCCTCTGCTGGAAGCTTTCGGGAACGCCAAGACGATGAGGAATGACAACTCCTCTCGCTTTGTGAGTCAACCTGAGAGACTTCGTTTTGATTTCATAAACCAAGAATTCGTCCAACACAGACTAACATGTTGTTTGTTTTGTTGAATAGGGCAAATTCATTCGAATACACTTTGGCACGACTGGAAAACTGGCGTCTGCAGATATCGAAACATGTAAGTTTATACTAATTTTGCACAGAGTATCGACACATTACGTTGATGTCAAATGAAGTTAATTTCACCTTTTCTTTGTTAAAGATCTGCTGGAGAAGTCAAGAGTGACATTTCAGCTGACAGCTGAGAGGAGTTATCATATTTTTTATCAGCTTACTTGCAACAAGAAGCCTGAACTCATTGGTAATCTGATTAAAGCTTGTTGTTACTTCATCATCTCTGAGTCAGATGTTCATACAAAGAGGTTTTAGCTTCATTTCTTCCCCTTCAGATCTGCTCCTCATCACCACCAACCCCTACGACTTCGCCTTCATCAGTCAGGGGGAAATCAGCGTCAAAAGCATAAATGACGCAGAGGAGTTAATGGCGACAGATGTGAGTTGACTCAAAGCGCACAAAGCGTGTTCTGTCTTCTCAGTCGCTTTAGAGTTTCCCCCTTTATATGACACAGGAAGCCTTCGATATTCTGGGTTTCACCGCTGAAGAGAAAGTGTCCATCTACAAGCTGACTGGAGCTGTGATGCATTATGGGAACATGAAGTTCAAGCAGAAGCAGCGGGAGGAGCAGGCGGAGCCAGATGGCACCGAGGGTGAGGGTCATCCATCACCAGAAAACATTTCCTCCATAAAATATGATCCAGTTTCACCAAAATCAGGGAAATAGTTGGTGGTGTGTGACTTAGTTACATAGTGTGAGAACAGACGTACGAATGACAGAGACACCATTCACCTGATCACAGGTCAGTGTAGCGTCAACATGATGAAGTTTTGTTATTTTTCATTGCAGAAGCTGATAAAGCAGCGTATCTGATGGGCCTGAACTCTGCAGATCTGCTGAAAGCTCTGTGTTATCCCAGAGTAAAGGTTGGAAATGAGTACGTCACCAAAGGACAAAATGTGCAGCAGGTAAGACGACAGCAAAATGTCACCAAAGGAGCCGCGTGGTTATCGACTGTGCTGTTATCTTTACATACTTACAGTTCATACACTGTACGCGACACGTTCTCACTTGCAGCTTTGCACATACGAGGCTCTGCGGGCAAGTTGGTGACAATCAATAAGCTAATGTCAGGTCATACTTTCAAAATAAAGCTTGCAGAGAAACATTTTTACATGTTTAAATGGTGGCAGTTTGGGCACTTTTGGGTCAGGTCTAAGAAAAGATTGTGTTTTGTCTTTTTAAAATCATTCCCGGTGAATCAAAAAAGTCTAAAAATGTCTCCATCGACAAAGTGTTTTATTTGTTGTTTGTTCTTAGAAAGGAAATAACTATTTACAACAATTTTAGTGCTATTTGTTTTTCTTTCTGATGAAGTGTTGAATCAAACTCTGTTTAAAAAGCTACAAATGTCACGTTTGGTTTCGAATTAATGAGGAAATTGTGTTTATTACAATGAAAACAACTTGTGATTCTTGCTTTCTTTCTATTTTGAGATAGAGCACCGACTGAGTAGGAAAAAATGTTCAGTGAACTGCAGCAACATTGTAGAAATCTACTGGGGTCAAGAGGGTTAACGTAACACACCAAAACCCAAAGCAGCTCAACTTAAGAAGACGTCAACATCCTAAAAGTCCTGGGTTCATCCAACCCGTCACATGACTTTATCAGCACATTATATATGATAAAAAATTACAATAGACGGACTCATCCAGGAATCATGCGACCTACAGCGTCCTAGTTTGGAGCATAGGGTCACTGAGCAAGCTGCCATATTTGATGACTTGGGAGAGACAATGAGCTTCTTTCTTTCCAGGTGTACAACTCCATCGGTGCCCTTGCAAAATCCGTCTACGAGAAGATGTTTTTGTGGATGGTCGTGCGAATTAACCAGCAGCTGGACACGAAACAGCCCAGACAACATTTCATTGGCGTTCTCGACATCGCTGGTTTCGAGATCTTCGATGTTAGTGTTCAAAGTCTTTGTATTGTGATTTTATTTTCGCTGAATGAATGTTTATTCAGATGTGATCTTTATGATTTGTCTTCAGTACAACAGCATGGAGCAACTCTGCATTAACTTCACCAATGAGAAGCTGCAACAGTTTTTCAACCACCACATGTTTGTGTTGGAGCAAGAAGAGTACAAGAAGGAGGGGATTGATTGGGAGTTCATCGACTTCGGCATGGACCTGGCAGCTTGCATTGAGCTCATTGAAAAGGTGTGTGATTTAAAATATTAACCAAACAGTGTTTTAACTATGCTATTAACAAGAACAATTTGCCTCCTAGCCAATGGGGATCTTCTCCATCCTTGAGGAAGAGTGCATGTTCCCAAAATCAACTGACACCTCTTTCAAGAACAAACTGTACGACCAACATCTGGGGAAGAACAACTGCTTCCTGAAGCCAAAAACAGTCAAAGGCAAACCCGAGGCTCACTTCACTCTGATGCACTACGCCGGCACCGTGGACTACAACGTCAGCGGCTGGCTGGAGAAGAACAAAGACCCGCTGAGCGAGTCTGTGGTGCAGCTTTACCAGAAGTCGTCGGTCAAAATACTGGCCATGCTGTACGCGAGCTTTTCTGGATCCGATGGTGAGTTCAGTTGTTCAAACATTGTTGGTTTTCCTGAATATCAACCGTCCGCCATCTAGTAGTTATCTCCATATCATCATCTATCATCAAGCTGCTGGAGGTGTGTCTATTTGTGAATGTAACCTTTTATTTCTCCTTTATCGAGGCCAGCGCTCCTTCTCCTCATTCACCGTCTATGTCGCTCAACCACTGCTTGCTCTCTCTCAAACCATTGGACGCATACCAAATTAAACTTGTCACTATTTTGCAGCGTAAATTGTGAGTCAGACTCAGATTTAGAAGCGGCTTCATGAAATAAACGAAGCCAGAACACAACAGGTAGAGTATCAGAGTTTAGATAGTCTCAGTCTCAGAGACATTTCAGGCTGACTGTGTCTGAGCGTCTGATTTGACGGCCGTCGCGTGACGTCAGGCTGGATTTTTTTTGGATCCGGCTCAGCTGCAACGTTTTTTGGACACCCCTGCGACCAAAACGGACGACTCCCACTCAAATGAATGGAAGAACCTGCGTTTTCGCCACAGCATCATGAAACCACATGGAGCTGAACATATGGAGAAATATTGTACATTTAACATGAAAACTATCTTGAGACATGACTGTCATTGTTGGTTTTAAATGTGTCATTAATGCAGAGGCCGCTGCAGGAGGGACGAAAAAAGGATCCAAGAAGAAGGGAGCGTCTTTCCAAACAGTGTCAGCGTTGTTCAGGGTAAGATGCTCACAGAAGCTGCACAAACCTTTTCTAAATGTAGAGTACAAAAAAAACATTTTTTGGTATTTTATTTGGAGTTACAACATAATTCTTGCAGGAGAATCTTGGGAAGCTCATGACGAATCTGAGGACAACTCATCCTCACTTTGTTCGGTGCTTGATCCCAAATGAGACCAAAACACCAGGTAGATTATGTTTAATAATTATGACATATATATGTACTACAAAACAGCACTCATACATCTAATTAACATCATAGGTGTTATGGAAAACCACCTGGTTATCCATCAGCTGCGCTGTAACGGCGTGCTGGAGGGCATCCGGATCTGTAGGAAAGGATTTCCGAGCAGAATCCTCTACGGAGACTTCAAGCAGAGGTGAATAAATCTATATATTTGAATATTTTATAATGTTTGGCCCCATACTCATCATAATCTATTATTCCTCCTACAGATACAGGATTCTCAATCCCAGTGCTGTTCCAGAGGGGCAGTTCATGGACAACAAAAAAGCTGCAGAGAAGCTGCTGGGCTCGATCGACGTGGATCACACTCAGTACAAGTTTGGACACACTAAGGTTTTTATTTATGATAGCACACTGCTTCAGTGGTATTCAGAGTTAATGAGCTGCATTGATAAATAATTACCTCTCATTAATTTCAGGTGTTTTTTAAAGCCGGTCTGCTGGGAGCTCTGGAGGAAATGAGAGACGAGCGGTTGGCCCAGGTCGTGACGTCCACTCAGGCTTTGTGTCGCGCCTACCTCATTCGACTGGAGTACCAGAAGATGGTGGCCAGAAAGTACACACATTTACTGCTTTAAAGATGCAGCTTTACATGTCAAGTCTAATGTATCTGGACCAGATCTTTGATCCATCAAGAGGCTGACACTCATCCAAGTTTTTACTTTGACAGGGAGGCGATCTACACCATCCAGTATAACTTCCGTTCCTTCATGAATGTGAAACACTGGCCGTGGATGAAGCTCTATTTTAAGCTCAAACCTCTCCTGAAGAGTGCTGAAGCTGAGAAGGAAATGGCCCAAATGAAGGTGGATTTCACAAAGCTCAAAGAAGATTTGGCTAAATCAGAAAACCGGCGGCGGGAACTTGAAGAGAAAATGGTCTCCATCGTCCAAGAGAAGAATGATCTTGTCCTCCAAGTCCAGACAGTAAGTCATACCACAAACAGATTGGACGCCGTGATTATTTCTGTTGGTTTATCTCTAATTTTTCTGCACAAACTCAACATCAGGAGGCAGACAACCTCCTGGATGCAGAGGAGAAATGTGAAGGCCTCATCAAAAGCAAGATCCAGCTGGAAGCCAAGCTGAAGGAGGTGTCAGAGAGGCTGGAAGATGAGGAGGACGTCAACGCTGAGCTGACCGCTAAGAAGAGGAAGCTCGAGGACGAGTGCTCCGAACTGAAGAGGGACATCGACGACTTGGAGCTCACCTTAGCTAAAGTGGAGAAGGAGAAACACGCCGTCGAAAACAAGGTAAGAACATGCAGATTGATGTTATATCATCATGTTTAAGGAGGAATTACCACATCGGTTCTTAATCATGACTTTAGGTGAAAAACCTGACGGAAGAAATCATGAGCCAAGATGAAAACATCACCAAACTGTCAAAGGAGAAGCGAGCGCTGCAGGAGGCTCATCAGCAAACGCTGGACGATCTGCAGTCAGAGGAGGAGAAAATCAACGTTCTGACCAAAGCCAAAGCCAAACTCGAGCAGCAGGTAGACGAGGTGAGTCCTTGTACATGCAAGGACAAGCTGAAAAGCATTAATATACGATGTCGTTAAGATTTAATTTGTGTGATTTTAGCTGGAGGGTTCACTGGAACACGAGAAGAAGGTCCGTATGGATCTGGAGAGAGCCAAGAGGAAGCTGGAGGGTGACCTGAAACTCGCTCACGAGTCCATCATGGATCTGGAGAACGAGAAGCAGCAGCTCGATGAAAAGCTGAGAAAGTAAGTTGAAAGAGACAGACATTTATCTTGTTATCATGGCTCCTGTCAGTTGGTGGGATATATTAGGTAGCAAATGAAAGTTTTGTCCTCAAAGTTGATGTTAGAAGCAGAAAAAATGGGCAATGGGTTTTGATCCATTCATCAGGAGTTTGTGCAGTTTTCTCAGTGAGTCCTTCTGCGAAACTTCTGCTACTGTATTCTTGTAAAATCTCAACTATCTTTTCATGGCAACACTTCCTGATATATAGATGTATCTTGGTTTAATGCTACAAACCAGAGTTCAGCTTTTAGAGAAACACAACCTGCGGTGGTCAAACTGCTTCACATTCAGGCTAAAATGTCACTGAAACTGAGCGCCATCCAGGCGGAGTTTCCTTTGGTTTGTGTCCAATGATCTGAGGGCCAAAGGGAGAGCCAGCAGTGGTCAAGTGACATAGACAGTGAATGAGAGTGAGGGAGCACCATATCAAGAAAGCAGAATATGCAATGGATTTAATTAACAGCTTCACTCCACTTTACAGGAAAGACTTTGAGTTGTCTGAACTGCAGACGAAGATAGAAGATGAACAAGCTCTTGGTGTTCAGCTCCAGAAGAAAATAAAAGAGCTCCAGGTGAAGTATTCAAATCTGGTTTAAGGTGATAGACATCACAGAGCCAAACAACTTCAACTCTTCATCATTTCAATATCTTATCATCAGGCCCGAAGCGAGGAGCTCGAGGAGGAAATCGAGACTGAGCGCTCGGCTCGAGCCAAAGTGGAGAAGCAGAGGTCCGACCTGTCCAGGGAGCTGGAGGAGCTCACGGAGAGGCTAGAGGAGGCCGGAGGAGCCACCGCCGCTCAGGCCGAGATGAACAAGAAGCGGGAAGCCGAGTTCCTCAAACTCCGCCGTGAGCTGGAGGAGTGCTCGCTGCAGCACGACGCCACGTCCGCTGCTCTGCGCAAGAAACACGCCGACAGTGTGGCTGAACTGGGAGAACAGCTGGATAACATCCAGAGGGTGAGGCAGAAACTGGAGAAGGACAAGAGCGAGCTACGGCTGGAGTTGGACGACTTGGCGAGCAACATGGAAACGATGGCCAAAGCAAAGGTTGGTGATCAGAGTCATGATATTTCTGTTCAGTTCAATGTAAAGACATAACAAGTACGTCTTTTCCCTTTTCGAATGTCAAGATTAACTTAGAGAAAACGTGCCGTTCACTCGAAGATCAACTGAACGAGGTGAAAACCAAAGAGGAGGAGCATCAGCGGCAAATTAACGACCTTACAAGTCAGAGAGCTCGGCTGCAGACAGAAAACGGTGAGAAATATTCTATCATAACTGAGTAATCAAGCCTGTCGTCACGCACTCTCACGGACGAGGCAGCACTAATTTTGTTTTACGCTCGTCATGCAGCTGAAATGTCTCGCCAGCTTGAAGAAAAAGAGTCCGTCATGTCACAGCTAACTCGAGGAAAACAAGCTTTTATTCAGCAGATCGAGGAGCTGAAAAGACTTCACGAGGAGGAGGTTAAGGTAAAAGACAAAAGAGACGAGCGCGATGAACTCTGCTGTCAGTTGTTGGTTTCAGATCTAACTGTTGTATAATAATGTCAATCCTGGTCCTGTGATTTCTCTGAAGGCTAAAAACGCTCTGGCTCACGCTTTGCAATCAGCTCGACACGACTGCGAGCTGCTCAGAGAGCAGTACGAGGAGGAACAGGAGGCCAAAGCCGAGCTGCACCGCTGCCTGTGCAAAGCCAACAGCGAGGTGGCTCAGTGGAGAACCAAATACGAGACCGACGCCATCCAACAAACCGAAGAGCTCGAGGAGGCGAAGTAAGAGGAACCTCCACACCGGTTTAAAACAGGATCTGTTCCCATGAGATCTTGATAATCTGTGTTGTCTCGCAGGAAGAAGCTGGCGCTGCGTCTGCAGGATGCAGAAGAAGCCGTGGAGGCCGTTAACTCCAAGTGCTCCTCTCTTGAAAAGACAAAACAGCGGCTGCAAGGAGAGGTGGAGGACTTAATGATGGATGTCGAGAGGTCGAATGCTGCTGCAGCTGCCTTGGACAAGAAGCAGAGAAATTTCGACAAGGTTTTGGATCTTGAGACTTCCTAAAACGTCATTTAATGCACTGTAATGTGATAATTTAGACGTTCAGTTGGTGGGAAATGATCACACAGATGTTCAGCTGTTATATATCTTCCTGCAGGTTTTGGCTGAGTGGAAGCAGAAACATGAGGAAGGCCAGGCAGAGCTGGAGTCGGCCATAAAAGAGGTTCGTTGTTTGGGCACCGAGAACTTCAAGATGAAGAACGCCTTTGAAGAATGCCTGGAACAACTGGAGACGCTCAAACGGGAAAATAAAAACCTGCAACGTAAGTCGACGCCCTTCTTTCTGCATTAATGCTACATGTGTATTTAAAGCAGGGGAATGATAGAAACATGTTTCCTTCTCCAGAGGAGATCATCGATCTGACTGAGCAGCTGGGAGAGACGGGAAAAAACATCCATGAGCTCGAAAAATCAAAGAAACAGGCTGAGCAGGAGAAGCTGGAGGCCCAGGCTGCTCTGGAGGAGGCAGAGGTAAGAAGACGACAAACATGTCGTGCCTTTAAACATCTCTGGTCAGTATGACAGCATTTCACATCTGTACTCAGGCCTCCATGGAGTATGAAGAGTCCAAGATCCTGCGAGTCCAGCTGGAGCTGAACCAGCTGAAGTCCGAGGTGGACAAGAAGATAGCCGAGAAGGACGAAGAGATCGATCAGCTGAAGAGAAACAGCCAACGAATCATCGACACGATGCAAAGTAATCTGGACGCCGAAGTCCGGAGCAGGAACGACGCTTTGAGAGTGAAGAAGAAGATGGAGGGAGACCTGAACGAGATGGAGATCCAGCTGAGCCACGCTAACCGGCAGGCGGCCGAGTCCCAGAAACAACTGAGGAACATTCAGGTTCAGCTGAAGGTGAGACACAAATCAAAGAGAGGCAGGTAAAGACTGAAGATGTTTGCTTTAACACTGTTTTCACCGTACCATACAGGAAGTTCAGATTCACCTGGACGACGCTCTGAGGAACAACGAGGACATGAAGGAGCAGGTTTCCATGACCGAGCGCAGGAGTAGCCTCATGCAGGCTGAGATGGAGGAGATCCGAGCGGCTCTGGAGCAAACTGAGAAGAGCCGCAAGCTAGTGGAGCAGGAGCTGCTGGACGCCAGCGAGAGAGTACAGCTGCTTCACTCACAGGTGCAAACCTACCTGAATTTTAGCATCTTTCAGCTCATTGTTTTGGTTTTCACGCCCACAAATTTACTGGTTTGGTTCACTCTCATGGCTCTCATAGCTCTCTAAAAAACCCACTGTACACTACCACACTATAGCACCAAACTGCAGACACATACCGGAGCTTTTAGCAGCTAAAACGCCAGCTATTTCCTTCAGGAGCTGGTGGAGACCAAAAATGGAGCCAAAAGAGACTGAATATTGGACCTATATTCATCAGGTGGCCAGAAACACACCACCAAATGATCGCTTTTGCTGGATTTGTAAATAAGGAATTGTTTACAACGTGACCTAGTATCATGCCAAAGGGCATAGGAGTCCTTATGTTGTTGTAGCCAAGCAGAATAGAGGCTCGTCTATACTCCCTCAGAACAGTGACACAATTACTCGATATCCCTAAATGCTCATTTGCCTACAAACAAGTAAATATGTTTACCCTGTATCCAATTATGTAAAGGCTTCTACGTTATGTACCTATCGGTTGTGTCGAGGGAGTGAGACAGCCCTATCCTCTAGATGTTGTTTGACAAACTTAGTGTTCATTGTTTTCTGACTCTGTACCTATCTGTTGTGTCGATATTGTGCTTTCCTCTACACAAAATTACAGCTGCTCTGTATCTCAAGGAGAAGAAATCACTGTCTCCAAAATTAACATTATGTCGTCATGTCTTACAGAATACCAGCCTGCTCAACAGTCGGAAGAAGTTGGAGGCTGATCTCTCTCACATTCAGGGTGAGATGGACGATAGTGTTCAAGCGGCCAAGAACGCTGAAGAGAAAGCCAAGAAGGCCATCACTGATGTAAGTGTCTGTTTCATTCCCACCTGCCCGGACAACAATCCAGTCACTTACACTGTATTATACACTTTTCAGGCTGCCATGATGGCCGAGGAGCTGAAGAAAGAGCAGGACACCAGCGCTCACCTGGAGAGGATGAAGAAGAACCTGGAGGTGACGGTGAAAGACCTGCAGCAGCGTCTGGACGAGGCCGAGAACCTGGCCATGAAGGGCGGGAAGAAGCAACTCCAAAAACTGGAAGGAAGGGTAATGTATTGTATCTTCAACCTCCTCTTCTTCTTCCCAGTGGTCCAAAACGCCTGTGGTACAAACACTAACACAGCACAACATTAGTGAGGATGACCAGATGTTGTTTGCAGGTTCGAGAGTTGGAGAATGAGCTCGAAGCAGAACAAAGACATGGATCCGATACTGTGAAAGGCGCTCGCAAACTCGAGCGCAGGATTAAGGAGCTCACCTATCAGGTACACTCTGCGAGGCTGTTGTTTATTTTCATGCAAAAGTTTGTGTGAAGTGTTTAATCGAAGTATTTGTTTCATTAAATATCAGTCCGATGAGGACAAGAAGAACATGATGAGGCTTCAGGAGCTGGTGGACAAATTCCAGATGAAGGTCAAACTGTACAAGAGGCAGGCTGAAGAAGCCGTGAGTGACTTCGTGTGTGAATCCTGAAATTAAAAGCTTTAAATTTGGAGATTTTTATTCATCGGTTATTTGACGTCTGGCAGGAGGAGCAAGCCAACACCCATCTGACGAAGCTGAGGAAGGTTCAGCACGAGCTGGAGGAGGCAGAAGAGCGAGCCGACGTCGCCGAGTCCCAGATCAATAAGATGAAAGTCAAGAGTCGTGACATGGGGAAGGTGAGCCGGGCAGCTTCTGACAACATTAAGTCTAATTAATATTGATTGGATGAACATTAACGTCTTCGTCATTTCCTCATTTACAGGCAAAAGACGAGTAGCGAGGAGTCTTCGGCTGCCGTGAAGACTTTAAAGTCTGCTGTGTCTCTGAAGCTGAGCTGGTGTACGACACACTCTTAAAGGAATAATGTGTAACTTATTTACTGTTTTCAGTTATATATTTACCATGTGTGAAATACCTGGGTTGCCATGCTATTATTGAAAACAGGTGAATCAAATATTTTATTCATGCTACCTCCTCACCACAGACTGTTTGCATTGTGTTAGTGGATGTGTGTTGCCTTAAGTTCAATAAAAACAATACAACACAAACTGTGATTTATTCATGTATTAATGTAGAGATATATTACCTTCATTATTATTATTATTATTATTATTATGGAGGAAACAGATTTGTAGCCGTTTAATAAAATGTGATGAAGCAGTCAGGACAAATGAACTTTACAAACATTTATTCCAGTTTAAAACAAAAAACGAGAGCAAAGACAACAAACTGTGAAATGTGGTGACAGACACTAAATGTAACAGTGAGACAAACATGCTCGGGGATCTCTAATAACCTCCTGTTCCTCCCACTGATCTGTGCAGAGCATCAAATTTAAAACAACTTTATTAATCTGACCGGGGGCGGTTCATTGAGAGCAGCTTTACACAGACACAAAACACAGAAACTTACTGAACGTACGAACAAATAAATGATACAAGGGAGCTGAATGTGGAAGAGTCTTTAAATAATTTGAGAGATAAACAAACATAAACAGTGACAACAGTTAAAGAAATACAACATTTAGATTGCAGAGCGGATGAACGATTTAAAGTACGGGTTAGTTTCACAAGCAGATAAATGGAAACAGAGAAAACTGCAAGAACACGTCAAGAAGCCAAAATACTCGTAGATGCTTTAAGGAGGATTTGTTGATTACAAAGATAACTGACGGAAACAGTGAAGAAGTCAGCAGACTCTCAATAAAAGATGAATAAAAATGACGATTAGAGGATGAACTGAGTTTGCAAAAACGTTCCCATCATCCAAAATAGTCCCTGAATATTTGTATGATGTAACAATTTCCACATTGTCTCGATGTACGGGAACTCATAAGATCAATAATGAGTTCCTTCCTTAATGAACCACCTCGTCATTACAGGGCCTCAAGGCCAGGAAACAAAGTCAGATTCATCATCACCATATCTGTTTTTTATTAGTGTGATACAGTAAATCTGGTTTATTCTGCGGCCGCCCCGAGGCTTCAGGGCCCTCAGGCAGTTACCTGTTTGTATCAACACACTGGATAATTAATATACTACTAATGATTAGAAGTGGAGAATGATTCAAAATAAAAAACAGTAACAGTCCAATTAATAATCATTATTATTTTATGTTATTTTGTTATTTGGAGGCAAAAATATTGGAGCAGTTCATCAGTCCAACGTTCAGCTACTCGCCCTGTCCTTCCTGCACCTGTAAAACAAACACAATGATTAAAAACTATATTAATAATATATAATAATATAATAATATAAAAAAGGCTTTGATCATAGACACATAAAACATAATTATTTACCGAAAAGCTTCTTCCTCTCTGACTCTAAAATATGTCAACGACATATGAAACATAAAAATCAGACGTCACTCGGTACCTTCGTCCCTATTTCGCGGCTCTTGGCTCTCATCTTGTTGGCCAGAGATTCGGCCACGTCAGCTCTCTCTTCAGCCTCCTCCAGGTCGTGTTGAACCTTCCTGAATCTGGCGATGTGCATGTTACACTGCTCCTCCTGTCAATGAATTATTGATGACGTATTATTGCTGATCTGACACGTCAACTGAATGACTTCTGCTGATGGTGATTCACTCACGGCTTCTTCAGCGTGTCGCTTGTAGGCTTTCATTTTGTTCTGGAGCTTGTCGACCAAATCCTGCAGCCGGACGTTGTTTTTCTTGTCTTCTTCAGCCTGAAATGAGTAAAGACGAACTCTGTCATTATTTTAAAAGTATGCAAGTGAAATGTTTGGAGGTAAACAAAGTTGTAGCGTTACCTGATAGGTTAGCTCTTTGACTTTCCTCTCGTATTTGCGCACTCCTTTGATGGCCTCCGTAGAACGTTTCTGCTCACCTTCCAGCTCATTTTCCAGCTCGCGGACCTGAAAACAAGAGCACAATTCAGGACATCTTCTACAACTTTTTTGCCGGGTTTTGATCGCCATAAATGGGTCAAAAAGATACCGACGTCCTGACTGTGATTTATAGATGAGGTTGCAACCAAATTTAAATAATACGTGGGGTATGAGGTTTATTATCAGCTAATTCTCGTGTTCTCATGGTCGATGTGGAATAAAGCATGCTGTACGTACTCTGGCCTCCAGTTTCTGAAGCTGCTTCTTCCCGCCCTTCATTGCCAAGTTTTCAGCCTCGTCCAGGCGGTGCTGCAGGTCTTTCACCGTCACCTCCAGGTTCTTCTTCATCCTCTCCAGGTGAGCGCTGGTGTCCTGCTCCTTCCTCAGCTCTTCAGCCATCATGGCCGCCTGAAGGTGCCGCAACATGGATTTTTTTTTTTAACTCATCTAAGTTTGTTTAACAGAATAAGAGCAGATTCGGAGCACCTTACATCAGTAATGGCTTTCTTGGCCTTCTCCTCGGCGTTCCTCGCCTCTTGAACGGCTTCCTCTATCTCGGTGTGAAGCTGAGTTACATCCGAGTCGAGCTTCTTTCTCGTGTTTATAAGACTGGTGTTCTGCCGAAGACAAAGAGATGTTACTCCTGCAAATCAAGAAGGGTTTGTTCGAGATGTCGATACATGTAAACAGCCGACCTGAGAGTGCAGAAGTCCGGCACGCTCGCTGGCATCGATCAGTTCCTGCTCAGCCGTTTTGCGGCTCCGCTCCGTCTGCTCGACGACCGCTCGAAGCTCTTCGATCTCAGCCTGCATCAGAGCTGTTCGACGCTCCATCATGGCTACCTGCTCCTTCATATCGTCCTGCCCTCTGAGAGAGTCGTCCAGGTGGATTTGTGCATCCTAAAAATGCAGTTATCCAATGTTAAGATGACACAGTTTTAATGCTTTTAGTCCATGAAACCTGCTGTGGATATTCATGATCCCCAGAGGGTGATTCCCAGTGATTTTATCTCTCTTTAACACATTTACCTTGAGTTGCCCCTGAATGTTCCTCAGTTGTTTCTGGGCCTCGGCCGCCTGCCTGTTAGCGTGGCTCAGTTGGATCTCCATCTCGTTCAGGTCACCCTCCATCTTCTTCTTCACCCTCAAGGCGTCGTTCCTGCTCCGGACCTCAGCGTCCAGGGTGGCCTGCATTGACTCCATCACTCTCTGGTGGTTCCTTTTCATCTGGTCGATCTCTTCATCTTTCTCTGCGATTTTTCGATCAACTTCGGCCTTCACCTGGTTCAGCTCCATCTGTGCACGCAGGATCTTGGACTCTTCTTGTTCCAGGGAGGCCTTGAAAACAGTTTTAGTTACTCTCACCAATGATTCATGCTTTGTTTTTACTGAATTTGTTGGTTTGTCATCAGCTGTACCTCAGCTTCTTCCAGCGATGTTTGCATGTCGTATTTTTCCGTCTCCACATGCTTCTTGAACTTCTCCAGTTCGTGAATCGTCTTCCCGCTCTCCCCGAGTTGCTCCGTCAGATCTGAGATCTCCTCTAAGAATCACAGAGAGGTTTTTAAACAACTGATTCAAACAATATCTCAGGTTTCTCACAGTGAGATTTCACTCACGTTGCAGGTTTTTATTTTCCCTTTTCATCGTCTCCAGATGGTCCAAGGCTTCTTCGTAGGAGTTTTTCAGTTT
Organism: Argyrosomus regius; assembly: GCA_946959425.1. Lineage (NCBI taxonomy): Eukaryota > Metazoa > Chordata > Actinopteri > Sciaenidae > Argyrosomus > Argyrosomus regius. The sequence continues at coordinate 2,841,228 of OX336897.1, read as the reverse complement.
GAAGAGCTCGGTGCTCAAAGATCGAGATTCTTTCTGAGCGCTTTCGAGCTCGGCCTGAGACTCCTCGTACTTCTGCTTCCACTCAGCCAGAATCTGAATTCATTCAAACGTTAGCTTGTAATAATATAAAGAAAAGAATGTAGTATTAAGCGTAACAAAATTACCTTGTCAAAGTTTCTCTGCTTCTTGTCAAGGGTGGCGGCTAAGCTGTTGGACCGTTCCACGTCCACCATGAGATCCTCCATCTCGTTTTGAAGTCGCTGTTTGGTTTTCTCCAGCGAGGCGCACTTTGAGTTGACTGCTTCAATTTGTTCTTCGGCTTCTTGGAGACGCTGGGCGAGTTTTTTCCTGTCAAAAGTGTAAAAAAGGGACCAAAAACAAAGTCTTTATTAGAATACAACCAATGTAATACTTTATTTTGTGGATCTGTAATCTACTAAGGATCTCCTTGGAAGTGTCAAGCCGACTGATAACTATATATCTTATATTAGTCTGAATCAATGAAGACATAGAACATGTCTAGTCTTAGTGTTTAATTACTTTGCTTCCTCGAGCTCCTCGGTGCGTTGGATGGCGTCAGTCTCGTATTTGTTCCTCCACAGAGCGACCTCTGTGTTTGCTTTCGACAAACAGCGCTGCAGCTCAGCTTTGGCTTCCTGCTCCTCCTCGAACTGCTCGCGGAGGAGGTCGCAGTCGTGACGGGCTGACTGTAAACTGTGAGCCAAGGCGTTCTTAGCCTGTTCAGAAAGACGCCGATATGAGGAAACAAAAAAAAGCAAAGCAATCGAGAGGATTGTGAGTGCTTGCAAACGTTTGTCTACCTTTGTTTCCTCCTCGATCAGTCGTTTTAACTCGTCAATTTGTGTCGTGAAACCCTGTTTTCCTCTCGTCAGCTGGGAAATGAGACTTTCTCTCTCTTCCATTTGTCGTGAAAATTCAGCTAACAAGAGCAAAACATGAAAATATGTTTCAATTAAAGAATTCATGGACTTCAATAGCTGTGTTTCCAATAAAATGCATCGTCAAATTTGACCAAATTTCAAGCAATTTGGCAAAAGAAAAAATGCAAATGAATGCTTGTTTCCATCCACTGTTTTCACAAGATAAACAGTAGGTGGCGCCAATTTCTTTAATGCGATACTCAAAATATGTTGACGGAAACACGGCTAATAAAAGCAGGGACATAATTACCGTTCTCAGTTTGAAAACGAGCCCTCTGATTGTTGAGATCAGTAATTTGTCGCATGTTTTCATCGTTCTTGGTCTTTAGCTCCATGAGCTGATCTTCAAGTGAACGACACAACTTCTCCAGGTTGACCTAAGAGTGCATAACATAAAATTCATCCTGTTAAATGAGTTTCTCTTCTACTAATATCAAAACTCCAGATTTAAAAAGCTCACCTTTGCCTTTGCGACTGTTTCCATATTAACGGCCAGATCATCGATCTCCATCTTCAGTTCACTCTTCTCCTTCTCCAGTTTCTGTTTGATCCTCTGGAGGTTGTCGATCTGTTCGCCCAGCTCGGCCATGCTGTCCGCCTGCTTCTTGCGCAGTGCGGCGGTCGTGGCCTCGTGGTGCAGCGTGGACTCCTCCAGGTCGCGTCGCAGTTTGATGAACTCGGCTTCTCGCTTCTTGTTCATCTCGATCTGAGCGGCGGTGGCTCCTCCGGCCTCCTCCAGCCTCTCGCTGATCTCGTCGATCTCCCTGGAGAGGTCCGACCGCTGCTTCTCGATCTTTGCCCGGACAGCTCGTTCGGCCTCGACTTCTTCCTCTAGCTCTTCAATACGAGCCTGAAAACAAACACACCATCATGAGGGGACAATCGGTTGTTGTCAGTCTGATTAATGCATGACTTTAATCTGTTATTACATGGAGCTCCTTCATCTTCTTTTGAAGCTGGTTATTAATTGTTTGCTCGTCTGCGATGTTGCTGAGCAGCTGGTTGTTTTCAAATTCTTTTCTGCAAGGACAAAAAAATACAAGATGTCAGTTTAAATCCATGATTTGTCTTCCTCATACTGTACTGTAGATCATCAATGCATGAGCTTACTTCTTTAATCCTCTCCTCAGATTGCTGTTTGTCATTTTCGAGGTCCATCAGGGATTCTTGGGTAAGTTTCAGATCCCCCTCGAGCTTCCGCTTGGCTCTTTCCAGGTCCATGCGGATCTTCTTTTCTTGCTCCAATGAACCCTCAAGCTTGACAGCAAATTACACACAAGTTAATTAAGACGTCGAGTAACACCAGCGTTTTAATGTATTGCTGTCTACACGCCAACTCACGTCATCCACTTGCTGTTCAAGCTTGGACTTTGCTTTGGTCAGAGAGTTGACTTTGTCTTCCTCTGCTTGGAGATCGTCCAGCGCCTGTTGATGAGCCTCCTGTAGGGCTCTCTTCTCCTTGGTCAGTTTGCCAATGTTTTCATCCTGACCAGCCAGCTCCTCCATCAGGTTTTTAACCTGCAATAGGTAGTACAAACTTAGATACCTACAGTATATGCACAAAAAACAGAAGTACAACTAGAACGAGAAATTTAGCCTGGGAACCCGAAGAATCAACCAAGGTCTATAAGTATGAGGTACATGAAATCACACACCTTGTTTTCTGTGGCATGTTTCTCCTTCTCCACTTTAGCCAGGGTTATCTCCAGGTCATCGATGTCTTTTTTAAGTTCAGAGCATTCGTCTTCGAGCTTCCGCTTCTTGGCGGTCAACTCGGCGCTCATTTCCTCCTCGTCTTCCAGTCTCTCGGTCACCTCTTTGAGTTTGGCCTCGAGCTGGATTTTGCTCTTAATCAAGCCTTCGCATCTCTCCTCGGCATCACAAAGATTTTCTGAGTCCTGAGAAGAGCACAGAGGGATGATGTATGATTGTTTGGACGATGATCTGACTGAGATAAATGGCTTTCATTTGCTGCGATACTCACAGCTTGTACTTGCAGGAGGAGGTTATTTTTCTCCTGCAACAAAGAAACCATCTTCTCTTCAAGCTCCTTTCGCTTGGAGTCTGACTTTGCCAGATCCTCCTTACATTTGATGAAATCCTCTTTCATGGTCGCCATCTCTTTTTCGGTTTCTGCACTCTTTAGAAGTGGCTTTATTTTAAAGAACAGCTTCATCCACGGCCAGTGTTTCACACTCATGAATGAACGCAAGTTATATTGGAGAATCCAGACACAATCTCTGTAAGATATTCAGCAACAGCTTTTAGTCTTATGTCGTTTTTGTTGCAGAAGAAGATTTTTGGTGTTGATCTTACTTTTGTGCGATTAATTTGGAGAATTCTTTTCTCATGAGATAACCACGACACAGCGCTTGAGTCTGGGTCACGAGAGAAGCAAGTTTTTCATCTCGCAGCTCCTCCAGAGTGCCGAGTAATCCAGCTTTGAAGAAGACCTGCAACAATATCCAGTCCATTCAAATGAATCGATTTGTTGCTTGTAAAAACTCAAGTCTAGACAAGGTTTAAGACCTTAGAGACATTTGGACACCTACCTTTGTTGACCCAAATCTGTACTGTGTGTGGTCAATGTCAATCGAACCAAGAAGCTTCTCAGAAGCTTTCTTTCCATCGATGAACTGTCCCTCAGGGATGGCACTGGCATTTAGGATTCTGTATCTGTTCCAATTAGGATAAAGACAGATTTTTTAGATGAACAAATGAGTATTATTTTTTTTCCTCTAGTTCTTTCAGGTAGGAATGAATGCCGACCTCTGCTTGAAGTCTGCATACAGGATCCTGCTCGGGAATCCCTTCCTACAGATCCTGATACCCTCCAGCACACCGTTACAGCGCAGCTGGTGAATGACCAAGTGGTTGTCCATGATACCTGCAGAGAAGTCAACATGAATTCATGGAGCATGTTTCCACACACCTTGTGTTGCCTTTGTATTTGGAGACAAATTTGTACCTGGTGTTTTAACCTCATTGGGAATCAGGCAACGCACAAAGTGAGGATGGGTGCTCCTCAAGTTGGTCATCAGTTTTCCGAGATTTTCCTGCAGGAGATCGCATGTCATTACATCTTCTTATTAAGCCAAACGCTGAGAAGGAAAGTTTTTGCTTCTTGCTCTGATTTGGGCCTCCAAGGCAGCACGAGCACTGCATATCCTGCCCCCTTTTCCAGATAACTGTCACTATTTGATTGATGGAGCTTATTGGCGGCGTCTTTGGGCATCAATGGAGGGCAAGAAAATCATATAAAAAAACATATTATCACTCCTGTACCCTGAAAACTGCAGACACCGTCTGAAACGAGCCACCCTTCTTCTTTCCTCCTTTCTTTCCACCTTTTCCACCTGCATCACCTCCCGACTCTATAAAGCAGAAACAGAAGTATCATTAAACTTTCGTCAAGGTATGAAGCCGGTAGGTGTTGAGGGTTGGTTGACCCACCAATCTCCATATTGAGGACCTCAGTAAGAATTTGTTGTACCTGCTTCAGCACCAGAAAATGAAGCGTACAAGAAAGCCAACAACTTCATTGGTGACTTCTGGTAAAGCTGCACCACGGACTCATTCAGAGGGTCTTTGTTCTTCTCCAGCCAGCCACTGATGTTGTAGTCCACAGAGCCGGCGTAGTGCACCAGGGAGAAGTGAGCCTCGGGTTTGCCTTTGACAACCTTTGGCTTCTGGAAGGCGTTATTCTTTCCAAGATGCTGGTCGTAGAGTTTGTTCTTAAAAGAAGTGTCTGAGGCCTTGGGGAACATACACTCCTCTTCAAGGATGGAGAAGATGCCCATTGGCTGTTGAATGTATCACAGGCATATATCATTGCCTAAATTAGGTAGAATATACATTGATGTGCAGTAGATTAATCCTACCTTTTCAATGAGCTCAATGCAGGCCGCGAGATCCATACCAAAGTCGATGAACTCCCAATCAATCCCCTCCTTCTTGTACTCCTCTTGCTCCAACACAAACATGTGGTGGTTGAAAAACTGTTGCAGCTTCTCGTTGGTGAAATTAATGCAGAGTTGCTCCATGCTGTTGTACTGTGGCAAGAATAAAGAATAAACCGCTAGTTTACAGCATGTCAACATAAAACTGAGACTGTTGGAAATCATCACCAATGACCAAACTTACATCGAATATTTCGAATCCAGCGATGTCCAACACTCCAATGAAGAACTGCCGTGGTTGCTTTGTGTCCAACATCTCATTGATTCTTATGACCATCCATAAGAACATCTTCTCATACACAGACTTGGCCAGAGCACCAACTGCATTGGTGACCTGATCAGGAGATTTTGAAGATACACGAATCACTATCGGAAAACAGACTTTTATGCAAGCAGGTTTATTTAACTTTCTACTGTGGTGACGAGGTAATGCGGCTGACAACTGAACATGGTTTGGGGTGGATATTAGTTGACATATCACTTGTGTTAACATGTTCTTAGATCAGCACACCTCATTATGCATTATGACTTAAATGAACCTGTCACAGTACCTGGGGGACCGTCTGGCCTTTGGTGACATATTCATTCCCCACTTTCACTCTGGGGTAACAAAGGCCTTTCAACAGGTCAGCAGAGTTCAGACCCATGAGGAAAGCGACTTTGTCTGCCACTGAGAAAAAAATACAATAAACATGAAATATTTGTTAACGTCTGCATGTTTTCATTGATAAACTGAGAAGCCTCACCCTCGGTGCCGTCGGGCTCTGCCTGCTCCTCCCGCTGCTTCTGCTTGAACTTCATGTTCCCGTAATGCATCACAGCGCCGGTTAGCTTGTAGATGGACATTTTTTCTTCGTTGGTGAAGCCCAAGATATCGGTGGCCATCTGTTGAATTAAATTCAGCGTTAGCAGGAGCTAATAAAAGTCATGTGTATGCCACTGGAGGTGACGGACGAGAGAAAACTCACATCTGTGGCCAACAGCTCTTCTTTGTCGTCGATGCTGGCCACAGAAATCTGCCCCTGGCTTATCATGGGGAAGTCATACGGGTTTGTTGTTATGAGAAGCATTTCTGAAGAGAGAAACATAAACATTTATATTCATTTATAAGAGTTTATTATTCAAAATCTGCATGAGACAACGCCCTGATCATACCTATGAGCTCTGATTTGTGGCCCGTCATTATCTGATAGAAGATGTGGTAGCTCCTCTCTTCAGACAACTGGAACGTCACTCTTGACTTCTCCAGCAAATCTACATTGAATTATATATATCAAACAATGATTGTCAGGTGTTGGTATACATATAATAAATGTGGTTAATGCTGGAAAACCAAACCTACATGTTTCAATATCAGCAGAAGCCAGTTTTCCTGTGGTTCCAAAGTGAATTCTGATGAATTTACCCTATGAAGTATAAAAAGAGCAAGATTACAGATCGTGGAGCTTTTTGGGGGCACCTGAATGTAACGAAAATGTCAATGATTTAAGGGTTGAATTAAATTTGTGGGTGGGATTGGCCTGGTTTTACATAAATGTCTCGTACTCATACTTACAAATCGTGAGGAGTTGTCGTTCCTCACAGTCTTGGCATTCCCAAAAGCCTCCAGCAAAGGGTTCGCTGAAATGATTTGATCTTCCAGCGTTCCCTGGAAAACACAGCTGGCTTCATCAGAATCTCTTTATGTTTTTATTTATTTATTTTCAGGCTTACATCCCGTTGAAGGATTTACCTGCATTTTTCCAGACGAGTGCTCCTTTTTGTCGCCACCAGCAACTGCGATTGTCGCAAAGTACTGGATGACGCGCTTGGTGTTGACGGTCTTTCCTGCACCAGATTCTCCACTGTGGACAAAGAATAAAAAAAGACCTGAAGACAACCAAAAAGAGTTGGTCTATATGTTTGTTATCAAATCTTAAGACTCATTTTAACTTACGTAATCAGGACAGACTGATTCTCACGATCTGTTAGCGGCACAAAATGAGAAGAAATGATGCATTCATTAGATTAAAGTGACTTAAATGCACTCAAAAGTCCTACATGGACATCAAATGTTCCAACAATGGTAGAACAGTTTTGGTTGTCCAAGCTTGCCTGGATCTCATTTTTTCGGTCACCAACCAAAGCTCATGATCATAGGTGAGGGCTGGAACATAGATGGACTTGAAAATCAAGAGCTTTGCTTTCCCTCTTCTACAGTACTGCCAACACTGCAGCAATCCTACATCTTTTCAGTGTTTTCAGGGGCTTTAAACAGAGATTACGTAACTCTTGTTGAATGGCGGCCACTGGGGCCATAATTTACAGGACAAAAACACATTATTTACAGTCAGTCAGGTGATTTCCTGACATCATCATTAGAGATCCTGACTGAGATCGAACTGAATGAGACCACAAACAGGAAGCAGACACCATTAGGCTGATGTTGATTTGAGTACACAGAGTCATACAGTCAACAAACTCAGCCAGTGACATCAGATACAGAAATATCTATCTGAAGTTTTACTTTTACAGTGTGGTATTAGTATTTTTACTTGAATACTTCCTCCACAACTGTGGCCAATAATATGATATTGATCTTATTTAACAGTCATCAGTTCATGACTCTGTAATCCTGCCACTCTCTCACCTGTAAGCATGTTCTGATAAGCGTTATCAGACACAGAGAAAATATGTGGCGGAGCCTCCATTCGTTTTTTCCCTCTGTAAGCCGCCACGACCTGCGGGTCGTACACCGGCAGCCACTTGTAAGGGTTCACAGTGGCACAGAAGAGTCCGGAGTAGGTCTGCGGATGAGAATATACGTGAGCACGTGAGAATCACTCAGATAAATAAAAAGACGAAGATGTTCCTCGTCACTTACGTAAATCATCCACGCTGCGTAACGATCTTTGAGGTTAAACAGCACAGAGGGTTCGTTGAGGTGGGTCATCATGGCCATGTCCTCAATCTTGTCGTACTTTGGGGGATTCATAGGATGGCAGTCTTCCTCCTTGACTGTTACAGTCTGGAAAATAAAGTAAGACGAGAAGATGAAATGATGGTTACCAGCCAACATGTTTATTTCAAGCGGCAACCTCAGTGGCTGCGAAGTGAAGCCAAAAACCTCAGTACAGTCGTCATGAATGGGGAAATTAGCTATAGAGACCAAAACTGTTTTTTGTACCAGGCTGTAAACATGTTTATTTCTGCTGTGAAGTTGGACATTTGAACATGGGGACTTATGGAGACTGACTCACTTCTGGAGCCAGCCTCAAGTGGACGACAAGAGGAACTGCAGTTTTTGGCACTTCTGCATTGGCTTCATTTCACAGCCACGGAGGCTGCAGCTTGGTTTTTGACCAGAGCCACTACACTAAGCTTCACAACAACTCTTCAGAAGCCTGTGGGTGATGTCCATATCCATATTTTACACAGTCTATGGTTTTTTCATGTTGCCCATTTATCATAACTCCTGGATTCTTTATATTTCAAGTTTCAAAGGATGCTATAATGTTTGAGATTTTTTAATCCAAGCAGTCACGAGTTCCAGTTAATTCTCTACAGTCTGATTTTAGGATACATTATTTCATATAAAGTATAATAAATAAATAAATCAGATGCTAACAGACTTTTACCTCATCAGCTTCGGTTTTCACCGTGACTTTGCCGCCTTCTTTCTTCTGGATGACACCTTTGATGTAAAGCTCTTTGGCGTCCGGCACAAAGCAGGCCGTTCTGGCATCAAACGGTCGGTTCTGAGCCTCCACTCGCTCCTTCTCCGGTTTGCGGAGAAAGACGGCCGCTGGCCCATACTGGGCCATCTCGGCATCGCTGCTCATGATGAGATCTGAGGATTTAAAGACAAAAAAAAAGGCACACTTAAATGCAATTAATCAAACATTTAAAAAGATTAATTATTTATACTTTTGTATCTTACTTACCGGGTTTACAAACCCCAGTAGGATTGAATCAAAGATTCTGCAGGGCTGCAACACAAAAAATGAGAAGCCCACCAGTGCTGACAGACACCACAATGGTCAGTGAATGTCGGCGGGATGTTGAGGCTCCTTTTATCAAGATGAAAGTGCTGCTGAAGGAAACCGGACACTCCAAACTTGGTAGTGTCACCATTCAAACGTGAATCAAGTCGCATTATCGATCTCTGCTCGACACTTAAATATGGGAAGAGGATCTTGGAGTGGTAATCGGAACATGTCAGCAGCAGCAGGTGATGATCCTCCAGCACTATTTTTACATGCCGTCCATACCGTCAAGAACTGTCATTAGCTACTTAACGTTAGTGTTGTGTTTGCTGTTCAGTAACATCTCATGTCGTAATGAATCACTCAATCAGTGTATTTAGTGTGATAATGTTGATTTAGATGTAGAAACTGTTGTTGTGTGTATTTATAGGTATAAATGTACATAACTCATGATGCATCGTGACCTTCATGTTCATCCTGGATTCAAGGACCACCTGCTCACTCACCTCCAAGGAACCTTCCTTGGATTACGTGGATTAAACTCCAGACAGATGTCAGTCCAATGTCAACTTTTTTTGGGAATGTGAGAAATAAATCAGAAATCTTCAGATCAGTCAGTGTCTTTAGGTTTTTATTCTTTAATTTAAGAACAATTTAGACGTGTGTATATGAAATAAAACATGTATGATCTAATCTCTCTCTGACAGGACATGCAAGCCTTCATCTAAGAGGAAGTTTGACGTAGCTACACCTGCATCCAGCCATCTGGATTCCTCATGTGAAGTCACGTTAGTAAGGCGGTTGAAGCATCAAATACCAAAAGAGTATATCAAAAAATAGAAAATTATATCTTTTAATTAAACGCTGTAAATGTAATTGTTTTGTTGTTTAAAACATTTTTTAAAAACTATTTTTATGGTATCAACAAGTGTTTTATATCCCCTAAATCGACAGAATGATTATACTGTAAAATATAAATAATAAGGTAGAAAGAATACAAAACGTGACTTTAGTTTCTGTTTTTTATTCATGAAAGTACCACAAAGAAAAACAGGCAATAAAAATTGACATTCTTAACATCATTGGAGTTATAAAAATGTTTTCAGTATCCAACAATCACTAATTTTAAGCTTCAATGGTGGAAAAACTGTGAGATTTGTCCACAAATAGCAGCTCTGAGTAACATAATTTAAATGGTATCAAATAATTAAGATACTGAAATTACACATAGAAACTTCTCAAACCAAGTCTGCACCTTAATTTACTTCTATTTATTGTTTAATTGCATCAACAATAATTGCCTCTAGCTTCATGAAGTCATGGCAAATACATCACAGGAACAGCGGTGCATCATCAGCATAATAACAGATGAGAGATTATATATATTATATGTGGCTTTGTTTGTATACAGAGAAGACAAATGGGCCAAGAATCGAACCCTGTAGCACACCACCAATTAAGAAAGTAGTAAGAACAGGACAAAGACTAAATTCTGGCATATGAATTAATTTATTACTAACACATCTCTACTGCTTTTGCATTGTTGTTATTCAAACAATAATTAATTTGCAGCATCTTTAAACCCTATTTTTTTTTCTCAGTGTGTTTAACGCCAAGGTTAGTGTCTTGTTTGTCTGCTTTGTTTACAAGTTAACACATAAAGCTATCCGCTGTGTGCTATACTTAAGGCTGTGTGAACATCACAAGCGGGTAGCAACACATGACGACCACTTTGAACCACATTTAGAATAAGCATGGGAGGAAGGGTTGGTGTGTGTGTGTGTGTGTGTGTGTGTACTTGAGCTGTCATCATATTAGGGGGAGTAGTGCGTGGAAGCAAGTGTGAAAAGCAGCTTGTCATCTTGACAATGCATCACATCATCTCTGAATATAAAGCAGTGATGCGGTGTTTATGTATATAGTGACAAGGGGAAATCGCAGCTTAAAATCCTATTTATATGAGAGTAAATCACCTCATATGTGCCTATTATGTTTCTTTTACCAACTGGAGACAATCAAATCAGTTTAGTCTGGGGGTTTTTATGGATTTCACATTAATTTTAAACTTAATGAGTTGAGTGTTTAGGGCTTATAGGAAGAAAAACATAAAAGATTTTAATTCAATTTCAGATTTGTGTCTCTTTGAGTAAACAACAACAACAACACAGAAAAAAAAGATGTTAGAGCATCAAAGTAATTTTTTAATTTCATTACAGAAAACAGAAAAAAAAGAAGCATGAATTAGCTTTGGCTATTTCACGAGGTAGCTTTAACTAGCCGGCAGTTTGTTGTTGTTTTTTTTACCTGTTTTCTAGTTCAAATTTTGAATGTTTGTACTGTATTGTGTGCTCAATGTACTCAATTACAAAGATGCATTAAAGTCTTTTTTTTGCACAGAAAACAGGGTGAATTAGCTTTGGCTACCTTAGCATCTAGCCATAACTAGCCAGAGTGCAGTTGCGGCAGTTTTTTTTTCAACCTGTTTTCCAGTTCTTCCAAATTTTGAATGTTTCAATTTGTAGCTACAACTTTATGTGGTATAAATGACAAAACTACAAAGATATTAGAGCATTAAAGTCATTTATTTATACAGGAAACAGAAAAAAGAAGGATTTGGCTTTGGCCTTAGCAACTAGCCTTTACTAGCCTTCTTGCAAATTTATGTTTTAATTTGTAGTTACAGCTTTTTTAAAATATAAATATAAGGTACAAAAACTAAATTATGAAGATGTTAGAGCCTCAAAATTATTTATTTGTACAGAAAACAATAGAAATTGGATGAATAAGCTACCATGCTACTATCTTAGCAGCTAGCATTAACTAGCCTTAAAGTTGTTGTTTTTTTGACCGGTTTTCAAGATGGAGCAAATTTTAAATGTTTTAATTTACACACAAATTCTTTATGTGGTATAAAAACTCAATTATGAAGATGTTAGAGCATCAAAGTAATTTATTTGTACAGAAAACAGTGAAAAGAGGATGAATTAGCTTTGGCTAAGGCAGCTATCTTAGCAGCTAGGCTCAATAGTTCTTTTTTAAAAAGTGAATTTTTCTGTGGCAAATTAACTTTTAACTCCAAACATGTATCCATTTGGCTTTTTAGTGTCCTGTATCTGTTTACTGCACACTGTATGTTCAATGTGTAAATCTGTATACTGTTCTTGATATAAATAAGTAATGCGGTCATACAAATATTCTTGCTACCCAAACAAGCCGAGTGAGTGAGTGAGAGTCTTGACAAGGTGTTGGACTGTTTGTCCCGGTGCGCCTGTCCACTTAGTGTCCTGTCTCTGTCGGTGACAGACAAACAACCTGTCACCTCCTCGAGCACCACCCGTCCTCCTCTTTGAGGAGGAGGTTACCTTCAGCCCTCCTCTGCTCAAAGTCACACATGCACTGCAGTAACTCTAACCCTGCTTCACAGGGATTTCTGCAAATGTCATGAACATACCAGCTGCTGCTGATCGCTGCACCGCTGCTGACGGGAGAGAAAAAGGTGGATTTTGATGCATGGTCTATTTTAACTCCCAAATGTCGGCCCCGTGCTTTTTATCTGATCTCTTGTTTTTCATCTGTAGCTGTGAGCCGACGCTAATGTGATTATTTACAGTCGAATCGGTGAATGACTGCGTGCTTCAGTTACCACCGTAACAGTGGTAGTTGCATCTTATTTTAATGCATTAATTTATTGATTAAAAGTTGTATTTTTATTACTAAATAACAGCATATCTCAAAATGTTATTCAAATATCTGAAGCTGTGCAGCCGGGCCTTGTAGGGAGGATTCATTTTAGATTTAATGACATTAACGTTCAGATAAATTTCACAGTGCTTTTCACAATGCTTCAGGCACAGAGACATTTTTCTGTCTGGGTAAGAATGAGGTTTTAGTTCGGGTCAGCGCAGAAATAACTGCTGTGTAGACACTATTCCTGGAGCATGCTGAGCTGTCGCTGTTTGCTTTGCTCTGTGTCGACTGATCCCAGGCTTAGCAGCAACAGAATGGAGACCAGATGCTGTATGTACAAGACATGTTGCTTTGAATATTTTCAGTCAGTGTCTCGTTACGGAGACGCAGACGGCGACAAAGCTTCGTAACACTCGCAGTGAGTGGCTCTATTGATGTTCATGTTACCCAGAGGATGAATTCTTGTGGTCCCTTGAGATGATGTCTAATAATTAGCCGCCATACTGAGCTGCACGATGGCTCTTCAGGAAACCCGTGGGTGACGTCACGGAGGCTACATCCAGGTTTTATAAAGTCTATGCTCACAAATCATTTACAAATTGAAAGTTTTGGTACAGATTATTTTGCACAATGATCTTAAAATATGTTTTATTGACGCTCCTTGACAATAAAATTGAATTTTAGCTCACGGGAAGGTAAGTTTACGACATTTTTACTCATCAAATAACGTCCAAAGTCCGGTTACTGTCCAAATCACGCCTCTCCACATGTTTCAAGTGTTCCTTAATACTGCAGGTTTGTCTTGCACCACTGTAGATCTCTATTCTCCTTTACCGACAATGTCGCGGCTCTTCGCTCGTAATTTATTCAGCTGGGATTCCGCGATGTCGGCTCGCTCTTCCGCCTCCTCCAGTTCATGTTGCACCTTCCGAAATTTCGCCAAATTCACGCTGGTTTGTTCCTCCTGCGTGTCAAACAGTATGTTTTTAGTTACACATCGAGGTAACTCTGATTTCATGCGGCTTGATTTCGTGTTTTTAACTCACCGCCTCCTCGCACTGCCGCTTGTACGCTTTCACTTTGAGTTGCAGTTTGTTGACCAGATCTTGGAGTCTCGCCACGTTCTTCTTCTCCTCCTCGCCCTGAAACATACGAGGCGTTACTCTCCAGTTCGGATTTGGTTAAATTATATAACAGGATATCTTTTTTTACCTGATAAGTGAGCTCTTTGATTTTCCTCTCATATTTCCGTACACCTTTCATAGCCTCGCCGCTGCGCTTCTGTTCTGCCTCCAATTCATTTTCCAGCTCCCGGACCTTAAAAATACATTTAGTTTAAATCATTTTTAGTCTTTTTTTTCTCTCCACTGAGTCATTTCTTTGATTCGTACCCTGCTTTCCAGCTTCTGAAGCTCTTTCTTCCCTCCTTTCAGAGCCATCTGCTCGGCTTCGTCCAGGCGCTGCTGCAGGTCTTTCACCGTGACCTCCAGGTTCTTCTTCATCCTCTCCAAGTGAGCGCTGGTGTCCTGCTCTTTCTTCAGCTCCTCGGCCATCATGGCGGCCTGTATGCAAATGAGAGAAGTCGCTGTGAACTTTAAATCTCCTCAAAGTACAGCAGCTCCTCATTGAACTGACTCTCTGCAGTCTATCGGATTAAGGAGAGGGAGGCAGGACTCACATCCATGATGGCTTTTTTGGCTTTCTCGTCGGCGTTCCTCGCCTCCTGGACGGTGTCCTCCATCTCTGACTGCAGCTGAGTTAAATCAGCCTCCATCTTCTTTTTAGTGTTCAGGAGGCCAGTGTTCTGATCGTTTAAACAGGACGCGTTAATTAGACTCGTGAGAGTTTGAATCCACAATCAAAGGTTGATATTTTGAGAAAACAGTCGCAACACAAGGCCCTCGAGTGAGATTAACTGTTTACTTTATACTTTGAGTTCATAAAGAAAAGTTTAATAATCTATATTTAAATAAAGTACTATTGCCAGTTATTATCTGCCCAGTCCTGTTCGATTGTCCAGTCCTGTCTTCTCTAGGTTTGTCATGTCCCGTGTCCTGTACCGTCTTATACGTCGTGTCCTAACCTGGGAGTGCAGCAGCTGAATCCTCTCGCTGACGTCGATCAGTTCCTGCTCGGCCAGCTTGCGACTCCTCTCCGATTGCTCCAGCGCGGCCATCATCTCCTCGTTCTCGGCCATCATCAGATTGTTGCGGCGCTCTGTGATGGCTAGTTGTTCCTTTAAGTCCTCCTGACTGTGGAGCGCTTCATCCAGATGGACCTGGGTGTCCTGGGTGACGGAAGACAAAAGCTTGGAGCTCGAAATGGACCCAATGTAACGCTCAAACACTTTCTATGAGCGGTGCATCAACAAACCTTCAGCTGGGTCTGCAGGTTCCTCAGCTGTTTGGTGGCCTCGGCCGCCTGGCGGTTGGCGTGACCCAGCTGGATCTCCATCTCGTTCAGATCTCCCTCCATCTTCTTCTTCGTCCGGACGGCGTCGTTTCTGCTGCGCGTCTCGGCGTCCAGCGTGTTCTGCAGAGTGTCCACGGTTCTCTGGTGGTTCCTCTTGAGCTGGTCGATTTCTTCGTCTTTCTCCGCCACCTTTCTGTTCTCTTCTGACTTGATCTGGTTCAGCTCCAGCTGAAGGTGGAGGATTTTGGCTTCCTCGTGCTCCAGGGAAGACTACAGAGAGACGAAAGATCACTTGAGGTTGTGTTTAATTGAACGGAAATGATATTATATCATTGAAAAACAAACCTCGACTTCCTCCAGTGCTGCCTGGGTGTCTCTCTTCTCCTGTTCGGCTTGTTTTGCAGCTTTCTCCAGCTCATGGATCGTCACAGCAGATTGTCCTAATTGATCGGTGATGTCTGTAATCTCCTCTGAAAATATAAAGAAAGGTCAAAAACTATCACAAAACAACTTCTCACCACTAAATAGATGATTTCTTTCTTACGCTGGAGGTTTTTATTCTCCCGTTTCATGTTCTCCAGATGATCCAGAGCCTCTTCGTATGAGTTCTTCAGCTTGAAGAGCTCCGTGCTGAGCACTCTGGACTCTCTCTGGGAAACTTCCAGGTCTGATTGACTCTCCTCATATTTCTGTTTCCATTCAGCAAGAATCTATGAGAGGAGAAGGAAGCAGCATGTGTAATTAATGCAGCCTCAACGAGATGCAAATGAGTTTTTTCTAAAGAGCGACATACCTTGTCAAAGTTCCTCTGTTTCTTGTCCAAGGTGGCGCTGGCTGCGTTTGACCTTTCCAGCTCCACCATGAGGTCCTCGACCTCCGCCTGCAGCCTATGTTTGGTTTTCTCCAGAGATGCACATTTGACATTTGCCGCCTCCGTCATCTCCTCAGACTCCTGCAGCCGCTGGGCCAACCTCTTTCTTTAAACCAAAGATAAATTGTTAGAAAGCCGCGAGCGCCGTCTTGAAAAAAATACGACTGCTCGGTTCTTACTTCGCCTCCTCGAGCTCTTCGGTGCGTTGGATGGCGTCGGTCTCGTATTTGGTTCTCCACTGAGACACGTCGCTGTTGGCTTTGGAAAGGCAGCGCTGCAGCTCGGCTTTGGCCTCCTGTTCCTCCTCGTACTGCTCTCTGAGCAGCTCGCAGTCGTGACGGGATGACTGCAAACTGTGAGCCAGGGCGTTTTTCGCCTGAAAAAGAAAGAACGATGCCTGAATTAAAAACTGCTTTAGCGAGGTGAAAAAATGGAGTCAAAGGGACCCAGAGCAATGTTTAGCAATGTGAATGGAGCAATGTTTTTATAGGTGGGTTGATCACAATCCTAACGCCAATTAGATGATATTCCCCTGCTCGTTAGTCGGTGCCAAGAGGTGAAGCATGAACCAAAGATGACTGCGAGCTAGTTAACACATCAACTTGTATGTTTCACGTCATGTTTCACTGATAAATAATGCTGCAACCAATTATTATTTTCATCATCGATTAATATGCTGATTAGTTTCTCGATTAAATGTTTGATCTAGAAATTGATTACTGTTACATCCTGATTCCCAACGTTAAGACAGTCCAAAGCACAAAGATATATTTATATATATTTATAGAGTTATATATATTTAGTGTCAAGTTAGACAGAGAAAAGTTGCAAATTGTCACATTTTAAGATGCTGAAACATTTTTTGTTTGCCCACAAGAAAACTCCGCAGGGTGCCTTTAACACCGAGGCTGCATTGATTGATTGACTAGTCGTCGCAGCTCTATCTGAAGTAATGATGAGGTTCATTCTGTCTGGACAAAGCTGGACTCAGCTCCATGTTTTGCATTTCTTGCCCTCTTTTAACGTCAGACAACGTGTCCAGTCTACTAACGTCACCTCACTGTATATCACACCTTAATTTCTTCATCCAAAAGTCTCTTCAGCTCTTCGATTTGATGACTCCCGACAGATTTCACTCTGCTCAGCTGGGACAGGGCGATCTCTTTCTCGTCCAGCAGATGTGAAAGTTCACCTTCGTGCGATAAAGAGGACAAAAACTAACTCATTAATCGCTCTTTTTGTGTCTTTTTTAATGATGTCACATTCAGCAACGTACCGTTTTCTGTTTGCAGACGAGCACTCAGAGTCGTGGAGTCGCTCAGAGCTCTCTGGGCTTCATCTGCTTTGGTCTTGTATTCATTCATTTGGTCTTCAAGGCTCCTGCACTGTTTCTCCAGATTAGCCTGAAATGTTGAACATCGGTTATCACGAGCGAACTGATTATGGGAAGTAAACATCGATCAACAACGTGTCTTTCACCTTGCTTTTCAGGACGCTCTCCATGCTGCTCGCCATGTCATCGATTTCCATCTTCAGCTCGCTTTTCTCCTTCTCCAGTTTCTGCTTGACTCTGTGGATGTTGTCGATCTGATCGCTGAGTTCGGCGACGCTGTCGGCCTGCTTCTTGCGTAAAGCGGCGGCGATGGATTCGTGCTGCAGCGTGGACTCTTCCAGATCTCGACGCAGTCTCTGAAACTCGGCCTCGCGCTTCTTGTTGAGCTCGGCCTGAGCGGCGGTCGCTCCTCCGGCCTCCTCCAGCCGCTCGCTGATCTCCTCCAGCTCTCTGGACAGATCGCACCTCTGCTTCTCCACTTTGGCTCGAGCTGAGCGCTCGGCCTCGATTTCCTCTTCGAGCTCTTCGATGCGAGCCTAAAGCGAAATTATTGACTTGTAAAAAAATGTGGATATTAAAGAAAGTGCATCTAAATATGCCTGCTTGTTATAAATCATACCTGAAGCTCTTTAATCTTCTTCTGGAGTTGAGTGCCAAGGGCTTGTTCGTCCTCGATCTTGCACTGCAAATAGCTGATTTCAAAGTCCTTCCTGAAGTTAAATGTGTTCTTATCAGCATTCTGGTGAGCAACGTTTCATCGCAATAGATCGTTCTGAATTGCTAAAAATGCAGCTTTAAGGTTAAGTTTAAAGGTTTAGCTCAACATCTTACTTTTTCAGTCTCTCCTCCATTTGCTGTCTTTCATTCTCCAGGTCCATGATGGTCTCCTGGGACAGCTTCACATCGCCCTCCAGTTTTCTTCTGGATCTCTCCAAGTCTGCACGCACCTTCTTCTCCTGCTCGAGGGAGCCCTCCAGCTGCAAGAGACGTTCATGTCAAAGTTAACCAAGGAGTCCAGACCAGGGAAGTTATGCATCATGACCATCCAGTTAAAAGAGAATTATTTTATCGTTCCAAACTTACGTCATCGACTTGTTGCTCCAACTTGACTTTCGTCTTCACGAGACAGTTTACTTTGTCCTCCTCAGCCTGGAGGTCGTCCAACGTCTGCTGGTGAACCTCCTGCAAAGCTTTGATCTCCTTCGAAGACTTCATCAGGTTTTCCTCAAGAGTCGTCAACTCCTCCACCAAATTCTTAACCTGAACAGAGAGAAACATTTCTACACTGACCTGTGATCAGGTGAATGGTGTCTCTGTCATTCGTACGTCTGTTCTCACACTTTGTAACTTCGGGCTCCGGGTCGGGAGAAGTACGTAACGCTTTACGGCACTAAGTCACACACCACCAACTATTTCACTGATTTTGGTGAAACTGGATCATATTTTATGGAGAAAATGTTTTCTGGTTTTCCCTCTGATGTCCTCCGGCTGCTCCGCCTCAACTCTCTGTGATTTACAGAGTTTCCTGATGGACAGTGAAGTAAACTGCTGACAACTGTAGCTGCTGTTAGCTAATGTTAGCTCGGTTTGTTACCTGGGCTGCCCAAAATGTTAGCTCAGAGTAGCAGTGTTGTGCCAGAACTGGAGCTGGGCAATTTAACCAGGCTCAGCAACTTCTATAGACATAGCTAATGGTAGAGGCTTGTACCACAGGTGTTTTGAACCACCTGGAAGAGGAGGTTTTCAGGCCCGGGGCGTGGAAGAATGCTAACGTGGATTGGAGCTGGTGTCATGCTAGAACAGGAGCAAGAAGCCGCCGGACAAGAGTAAATCTGGGACTGACTTTTAGTGGTTGGTGAGAGCTTGGTGAAATAAAAGGCTGAAAGACAGACGCCGAGCTGGACTGACTGCTGTTGGACTAGTCAGTAATATTAGCTGGCTGCTATGTCTGCTGTTGGTGACCTTGTTGATGTTTGGCTGTTAGCAAAGTTGTCGACTCGCTAGAAGTAATGTAATCAGAACAAATACTCGAGTACAGCTGAACATATTTACCACAGGGGGATTACACTCTTAAAATACCAGTTTCTACGTAACGTCACCTTATTTTCTGTGGCATATTTCTCCTTCTCCACTTTCGCGATGGTGAGTTCGAGGTCGTCGATGTCTCTTTTGAGCTCTGAACATTCGTCCTCCAGCTTCCTCTTCTTCGCGGTGATTTCGGCATTCATCTCCTCCTCCTCCTCCATCCTCTCGGAGAACTCTTTGACTTTGGCCTCCAGGTGGATCTTGCTCTTGATCAAGCCTTCGCACCTCTCCTCAGCGTCGCACAGGTTCTCCCTCTCCTTCAGAGCGGGGACACAATCGTTATCTATCCAGCATTTGACGTAATAACCCGCGTCTGTCTGCTTTATTTATAATCTATTTTCACTCCTGCTGTATCTAATTTCCATGAAAGGATCAATGCCATTCCTCTTATCTTACATTACTATTGATTATGTAGTTGTTTAATTTCAGAAAAAGAAGTCTCTTCTCTCCTAATCTCTTCCTCGACACAATGAAATCGATACAAACAGACCACTTTGTTCTACTCCAGGTGTTTACGTACTGCCTGGATTTGAAGGTAGAGGTCATTTTTCTCCTGCATGAGCATGACCATTTTCTCTTCCAGCTCCTTCCTCCTGGCCTCCGACTTTGCAAACTCCTCTTTGAGTCGTGCAAACTCCTCTTTCATGGTCTGCATCTCCTTCTCGGCCTCCGCACTTCGTAACAGAGGCTTTATCTTGAAGAAGAGCCTCATCCAAGGCCAGTTCTTCACGTTCATGAATGAGCGGATGTTGTACTGGATGATGAAAATGGACTCTCTGTGTGAAGTGAATAAAAACTGTGTTCAACAATCTACTGTGATGAAAATCTGAATCTCAGGTTTTCATGAACTAATTTAACACACCATGTTGCTATATACGTTATAAATGGGTTCTGCTGTAATGTGACCCAGTTGTAAAGTTCTATATAATCCTTAGAGACCTTTTCTTGGCCATTTCTTTGAGCCTCAGCCTGGTGACGTAACCTCTGGCCACGGCCTGGATTCGAGTCATCAGCACGGCCAGTCGTTCATCCCTCATCTCCTCCAGGAGACCGAGGAGGCCGGCTTTGAAAAACACCTGTGGGAAAGTAAATTAACTGAATGTCATTTTCTTGGAACAGAGTCACTATTTCCCAATGATTTTAGAAAGGCAGACTTTTCTGAAAAATACCTTTGTGTATCCAAATCTATACTGGGCATGGTCCACGTCAATGGAGGAGAGAAGTTTCTCTGAAGCCTTCTTGCTGTCAATAAACTGCCCCTCAGGGATCGCGCTGGCGTTCAGGATCCTGTATCTGTCTCAGATAGATGAGGTTCAAACTTGGGTGAGTTTCAGTGCTATGTTGTGTGTGGTAGGTTCGAGCCCAGTTTATTTGTGGAGACCAATAGCTTTATGGGGACCTCAATGCTTTTGGCGTGCACGATAACAGCTTTGTGGGGACCTCAAGTTTAAAGGCATGTTTGATGGTTAAGTTTGGTTTTAGGGTTCAGGTTGGGCACTTAATGTGGTGTATCACCTCTGCCTGAAGTCTCCATACAGGATCCTGCTGGGGAATCCCTTTCTGCAGATCCTGATGCCCTCCAGCACGCCGTTACAGCGCAGCTGATGAAGGACCAGATGATGGTCCATGGATCCTACACGGACAAGACATTTCATGTTCAGGGAACAGTTCAATGTTTACTTATAAGAGTTAGATGTGAGTATCGACACTGCTCTCATGTCTGTGAGGTGAATATGTAGCACCACTAAGGTGCCCTTGAGCAAGGCCCTTAAACCCAACTGCTTAGCTGCTCAGTGGTCGGCAGATCAGACTGTGGTTGTACTGGGCAGCTTCCAGGTGTGAATGTGTAACTGTGTGAATGTGATCAGGAGGTTCCTGAAAAAGAGAGCTTAGTGAAACGTCCCTGGAAAAAAGATGGAGGGAGCAGCTGGTTGGCTTAGCTTAGCATAAAGACCGGAAACAAGGGGGAATGTAGAGATGTACAAGTTCTCTTTGATTCCTTCTTACCTGGCGTCTTCGTTTCATTGGGGATGATGCATCGGACAAAGTGTGGATGAGTGGACCTGAGGTTGGCCATCAGTTTATTCAGGTTTTCCTGCAGGAGGTAATCAGATTACTGTCTTCATCTTAAGTAAAGGTTTGATTGTTTTTATTGAGGTTGGTATAAGTTATAGTTCTGGAAGTGTGACTGATGGATGGATATTAGCTGAGTTCATTGGTCAAACATGTGGTCGTTCGGGGCTGTACGTCTATATCGATATATTTAGACGCGTGAGCTCTGATCTTATTTTTGATTTTTACCCTGAAGAGTGCAGACACTGTCTGGAATGAAGATCCCTTTTTCTTGAAGTTTTTCTTGCTTCCATCAGCAGCTGAAACAGAAGAGAAACAACATGAACTAAGCAGCAAATGATACATAATCTTATGTAATGTGTCTGTGGTTGTGAACTGACCGTCAGCAGAGGCGTATGTGGCAAAGAGCTGAGAGAGCAGTTTAAGAGAAGCTTTCTGGTAAAGCTGCACCACCGTGTCATTGAGCGGGTCTTTGTTCTTCTCCAGCCAGCCGCTGATGTTGTAGTCCACGGTGCCGGCATAATGCATGAGCGAGAAGTGTGCTTCTGCCTTTCCTTTGCAGGGTTTGGGCTTCTGAAAGATGCTGGTCTTCCCCAGGTGCTGGTCGTACAGTTTGTTCTTGAAGGAGCCGTCTGTTGCCTTCGGAAACATGCACTCCTCTTCGAGAATAGAAAAAATGCCCATCGGCTGCAGGGAAGCAAGCTGGTGAGTGTTGAAATGTGTGCGTCTGCTGCTGATATGAATATTTGAGTTCATAAAAAAGTTGATGCACCTTTTCAATGAGCTCGATGCAAGCTGCCAGGTCCATGCCGAAGTCGATGAACTCCCACTCGATCCCCTCCTTCTTGTACTCCTCTTGCTCCAGCACAAACATGTGGTGGTTGAAAAACTGTTGCAGCTTCTCGTTGGTGAAGTTGATGCACAGCTGCTCCAGGCTGTTCATCTGAAAGAAACAACGCAGATTCAATAAATAAAGACATTTTTAGGAAGGTTTTGTTGGTTTTTGTGAAGGTGTGATTTACCTCAAAGATCTCAAACCCTGCGATGTCCAAGACGCCGATGAAATGCTGTCTTGGTAGTTTGGTGTCGAGCTGCTGGTTGATCCTCGTGACCATCCACAGGAAGAGCTTCTCGTACACGGCCTTCGACAGGGCACCCATGGCGTTGTTCACCTGTCATCAAACACCTTTTAATTTCACTTAAATTCAAACGAATTGACGAACGCGTGTTTTCAGATGTAGAAACATAGAAACTGTACCTGCTGTGGAGTCTGACCTTTGGTGACATACTCATTCCCAACCTTCACTCGAGGGTAGCACAGAGCTTTCAGCAAATCAGCAGAGTTCAGACCCATGAGATAGGCGACTTTGTCTGCCACTGTGGGACGTAAAGCACACGTGGACAAGGCTTAAAACATGTAAGAAGTTTCTTACGGAAGCTGCTCAGTGATGCATGAAGCCAACAGAGTTTGATTTCAGGGCATAAAGTTACCCAGATCTTCCGCATTGTGCAGCCCAGAGAGCAAACGCACTGGAGAAGCTCCCGGTTTAGCCCTTCGTTAACTTGCATGGGGATAAAATGATTTAACCGGGCGGCTCTTCAAGACTAGATTCTTATTTTCAGGTGAGTACACACTAATAAAAACGTAGTTATGCGTATTATATTCTGACATATTGGACCTTTAAGTTACATTCAGAGCTCAGGCTCAGTCTCACCCTCGGTGCCGTCGGGCTCCGCCTGCTCCTCACGCTGCTTCTGTTTGAACTTCATGTTCCCGTTGTGCATCACAGCTCCGGTCAGCTTGTAGATGCCGACCTTCTCCTCCGTGTTAAACCCCAGGATGTCGATGGCGCTCTGAGGAACAGACGTTAACAGATCAACAGACGTTAACAGATCAGTTATTTATTTAGCAACAGACACTAAACGTTATGTTAACACGTTATTAGATTATCTTTGCAAATTGCACATATTCTTCATACTTTTGCACGTCTGCACTTCCCATCCTCTTCCTTTCCTTTCCTTAGTTTATATATTATCATTCTTGACATTTGCAGTACTTTTATGATATAAATCTATATAATAAATCTAAATCTGACCCTTTACGATGCCAATCAAACTGTAACCAACTAAAACGAGTTTATATAGTTTCGTCTGTTGACATTAACTTAATTTTTAATGCATTTTCAATGATAATAATAATTTCCATATCAGGAAATCACATTGCCCGGCCCTTGTTTCATGTTCCTGTATATATAATTATGGATATTTAAACCCATGTGCACTCACATCTGTGGCCATCAGCTCCTCGGTGTCGTCGATGCTCAGCACGGTGATTTCACCCTGGCTGATGAACGGGTAGTCGTATGGATTGGAGGTTATCAGCATCATCTCTGAGATCAAATGGAAACAGCATTTATTCCTCTATGCAGAGCCAGTGCAGCATTTATTATTCCAAGACATTAAGATCAAACTAATCAAAAGTATATTTAATATATATAAAGTAAAGTATATTTACCAATTAAATCAGGTTTCTTGTTTGACAAGATCTGATAGAAGATGTGGTAGCTCCTCTCTGCTGGCAGCTGAAAAGTCACTCTGGATTTTTCCAAAAGGTCTAATCATAAATATAAATATAAACATAAGATGAAGATAAAATATATATATTGTGTTGTGGAGTATAAATGACACTAATTTAAGAAAAAACTTACATGTTTCAATATCAGCTGACGCCAACTTCCCCTTCGTTCCAAAGTGGATGCGGATGAATTTTCCCTGAAAAGGTTAATTATCTGATCATCTTCTCATTATCAAGAGATTAAAACATTAATTTGAATAACAGGGCTTCTCTCAGCTTCCGTACTGAACTTACAAATCGAGAGGAGTTGTCGTTCCTCACGGTCTTGGCGTTCCCGAAAGCTTCCAGCAGAGGGTTGGCCTGGATGATTTGATCCTCCAGAGTCCCCTGAAAACTCACATCATGAGTAAACACTGTGCAACACATGATTTTTTATATTTAATCATCGTTGGGATGAATCATAAAGTGGGACTGAACCTGCATTTTGCCGGCAGGTTGCTCTTTCTTGCTCGAGTCTCCGAATGATGCAATTGTTGCAAAATACTGGATGACCCGCTTCGTGTTGACCGTCTTCCCGGCACCAGATTCTCCACTGAGGAAAGTACAGCCCGACGTGAGCGTGATGGAAATATAAAATATCGAGCATCTTTTGGTAAACAGCACATAAAGATAGACTTACGTGATCAGGATAGACTGATTCTCTCGATCTGTTAAAGGAAAGAAATTGTACATTTTAGCTGCATTTAAGTTGATTTTAACATTTAATTTTAGTATTTTTAATCAAACTTTGATTTTTGTTTTAATCACATTTTAGATATTTAATCATTTTGGTCCAATTTTAGTCAAATTTGGTCTAGTTTTAGTCATAAAAATCATGTTACATGTGACATACATGTGGTAAACTTTCATTAAGTTGTTCCTCAAGGTTTACATCCGTTAATATTTTGAATTAGTATTTTAGTTTTTAGCATTTTAGTCTAATTTTAGTGAAAGCACGACCCAGTTTTTTTGTTTTAATCATGAAATATTACATAAATTTTCTTTTTAAATCATGTTGTACTTCTAGTAATCTTAAATATTATTCTATTGCATTTTCATGACTGAATAAATCGACAATCAAAGTTAAAGTTTAGAGGAAAAACATGCTAAAGTTTGTATTTATCAAAAGTTTAACACACACAGAAATTCAACCAATCACAACTGTCGACACGTTTTGATTCAGTTGTTGCTAAATCCTGATTGGTGCATGGCAGTAAATGACATCACCACGCCCACTTTAAAGCAGCTCAAACACAGACATGTCGGACCCCGCCACTCTTAGTAAGACCTGCAGACCTTTAAGTTTTTAATACAATTAATATAAACATGCACACATGACATGTATTATCAGTGGTATAAGTACATTTACTAAAGTGTTGTGCTTAAATGAGGTACTTGTACTATACCGTACTTCAATTTTATGCTATTTATACTTCTATTCCACAAATTTTTAGGAGCAAATATTGTACTTTTTACTCCACTACATTCATCTGATAACTTTACTCACTACTTTGCAGAGTCAGATTAATAATACAGAATATAATCAGCAAATAAAATATGATGTATTATTATAAATTAAGATAAAACTTCACTGAAAATTCACAGTAATATCATTTATATTGGGCTATCCTACATAATGAGTACTTTTACTTTTGGTACTTGAAGGATATGTTGTTGTTAGTATTTCCACACTGTAGTATTTCTATTTATACTTCAGTTAAAGATCTGAGTATTTCCTTCAGCAGTGAATATTATGAAGAGACTTGAACCTGTGAGCATGAACTGGTAAGCGTTGTCAGAGATGGAGAAGATGTGTGGAGGAGCCTCCTGACGTTTCTTCCCACGGTACCCGGCCACCACCTCCGGGTTGTAGACGGGAAGCCACTTATAGGGGTTCACGGTCACGCAGAAGAGCCCAGAGTAGGTCTGCGAACACACGAGGAGAGAATCACGATGAAGAAAGTTGTAGGACGTGAGGAGTCATTATCGACCTTGTTTGTAGTTACGTAGATCATCCAGGCAGCGTAGCGCTCTTTGAGGTTGAAGAGAACGGCCGGTTCGTGGAGATGCGTCAGCAGGGCCATGTCCTCCATCTTGTCAAACTTGGGAGGGTTCATTGGCCGAATGTCGTCCAGGTGCACGGTGACAACCTGAAGAATGAATTCACAACGTCCAGCGGATTCAATGACATAAAAACAGATGTCAGAACTTAAATAAAAGCCTCCAGATGTTGCTCTTCTTCGAGGTTTCCGCCTCTTAAATGGAAGTTTTTCCTTGCCACCGTCGCCAAGTGTTTGCTCATGGTGGGAACTGTTGGGTCTGTTTGTAAATATTACTCTAAAGACCTGTGCTGTATGACTAAAATGTGATAAAACTGAATTATTTCATTCTCTACTTTCAAAGTAAAGCATAAATCACGCTCACCTTTCTGTCCTCGGTCTCCACGGTGACCTTGGCGCCATCTTGGCTTCTGATTTTGCCCTTCACGTACTCCTGCTTCGCGTCCGGCACAAAGACGGCGGTTTTGGCATCAAACAACATGTTCTGCGCCGCGATTCTCTCCCGCTCTGATTTGCGGAGGTACGGGGCAGCCACCCCGAATATTTCCATCTCAGCGTCGCTCATTTTTAACCGTCAGTAGCTAGTAGAAATATAATAAACAGATGTTGGTTTAAAAATTTGGACGTAGCTTTGTTCTTAGCGGAGCGCTGCAGACCAAACAGAAATGATCGACGGTGTCGGAGCCTAACAGACGAACACCACAGACATCACTCACTCTAACAAGACTATAACAGCTTTTATAAGCCGAGCTCGGGCCTGTTTCATGGCGCCTTCTTCTCCTATATTTGGAGATCTGGCTTCTGCGCCACCTTGGTCAAGTCAAGTATGTCCATTTTGTATTTTGAACTGTCTATGTTTAGCCGTATTGTGTCACTTTTAAACGGTTTCAATTGTAATCCTTCAGACGCTCCATTAAAAAGCAATGAATGCTAAGGACGGCAGCTTAGAGGGCTTACGGTCCCGACACGGCGGGCCTCATTTTCTGGGATCAGGGAAGATTAGGTCTGTTAGGGCGACGCTGAAATTCTGGCATTGGCTGTCTGGAGAGCCGAGCTGATCAACACAACTGTTTGGGTTTTGTGTTGGGAGGGTTGACGGGCAACATTTAGCAAATTCCAGACAGAGGCCTGCCGCTATTAACCCACATTTATTATTAAGATTATTGTCATTAAATGTGTTTTTGATGCATATTTAGCATAAAATTTATGAATGGATAAGTTATTTGTGATATCACGTTGGTTCATTTGGTTGCTTTTATGTGTTTTATGTGTTGGGAGTTGGAGGGTGGTCGGTTGAAGTCCAACACAGACCACAAAGTGGGCTGGTAGCTGAACCAGAGAACTCCCTCCAGGGCAACGCTATAGGTGGCTGCCCGTCCCTCCACAGTTGGGTGTGTTATTGTATTTCAGGCTTGTGCTCAATATTTTTTAGATTACGTGTCTGGCTCATCTGCATTTCGTCTCGTCTTTTGCGTCTCTTGTTCGGCTTCAGATAAAAAATGAATCATTTGATGGTTGCTTGACAAATGTCCCTCTGTGAGTTCAAGTTGAAGCATGAAATTTCACTTATATTTGATATATATATATATACTGTATCTGTAAAGACCACGAGATGTGATTCAAAGGACTCATCTGTCTCCACACTCACAGAAATACTAACTGCTGCTTCATGTCCTAACTGACGCTGTTAACAATAAATCCACCATAACTCCACTCAGAATCCTTTAAGTGAGTTTCTATTAATGTGTCACAATCAGCGACGTCAATAACGCACAAGTATGTGCTTTTAAATTGTCTGTGAGTCACTGCAGTTCACTGAGAGCTTTGCTTATTGTGTTTTATCTTCATCCTCATCTTCACTAAGTCTTTAGTCCAACAGGATGAAGACTTTAGAGTGATGAGCAGAGTGTTTATTTTCATCCAGTGAGTGTTTTTTTTTCTTCTGGTTTGATCTTAAGCTTGAATAATAAGATGAACTTTAATGTTCCCGCTGTCAAAAACTGATTTAAACTGGAGTGCAAAAGGTCCTGGAGCAGATCGTCACAAACTGGCTCAAAGAATGCGACAACAAGGAAGTCCACACAAAGGTTATGCTTAACTTTCTCTCACAAACTAACAGATGTAGCTGCTATTAGTTAGTGTTAGCTCAGTTTGTTAGCCGGGCTGCCCGGACTGTGAGCTCAGAGCACCGGGGGAGTGTTAATGTTTGTACCACAGGCGATTTGGACCACCGGGAAGAAGAAGAAGAAGAAGAAGAAGAAGAAGAAGAGGTTTATAGGGCCCGGGGTGCAGAGCCGGTGTCGTGCCAGAACAGGAGCTGGGCAATGTAACCAGGCCCAGCAGAGAACACTTTTATCAACACAGCATCGTACAAACTAGTTCTGATCAATCGATTAATCTGTCGATCGTTTGCTTGCCTTTAAATGTCTTAAACTCAAAGATCTTCAATTTACTGTCTTAGAAGAAGAAAATATTCAAATTTGAGAGGCTGAAATCAGAGAAATTTGGACATTTTCTGCAAAAAATGACTCAAAAATGACACATCATCGATTATCAAAAAAGTTGCAGATTAATTCAGCAGTTGACAACAAACTGATTAATCCACTAATCGACGCGTTTCTAATGATAGGAAATAAAGGATCCACTGGTTTTGTAACTAAAAGTCATGATATCTCAGCTTCTGCTGACACATCTTTTAATAATCTGTCTCTCTGTCTCAATCTGACATCGATTGTTGCCTTTTATCGTCACCCGTCTCGACTATTTAAACGCCTTTTTTTCTCAAACCTCAATCAAACGTCTTATTTACCTCCACACATCCTTCCAGTACAGACATTTAAAATCACATTTTCACCCTCTTGCACCCTTCATTTGTTAGTCATATGATATTAATCTACTTTTGCACACTTCCTTCTTGCATGTAAATAAATAAAGACATTTCTGGATTGAGTCTCAGCAGTTTCACGGTCCAGAGCAGAGGAAATGATGTGTTGAAGAGCGGTATGATATGGACATTTTGTCTGGCACTGCATCACAGACGGTCTAATTGGTGCTGATTTAATAGCCTCTTAATGTCACTTGAAGGTCTGGCAACAGCTGCGATTATAATTGGCTCCGGGTAGACGAGCGCTAGCCCGGGCAGGCAGATCAGCGACGGGGACGCACAGTCCGCCGACCCCCTCTGTCACGTCTCGACACGGCAAGCAAATATGTGCGAGTGGAAGTTTGACTGCGAGACGTGAATTCAAGGGTCACGGAAGCGGAGAGAGAAAATCCCCATCAGCTGGTCGAGTGGGAGAGAGGGAGGCCGATGTCTCACCCCGTGTGGGGGGGAAATAGATCTGACGACGGGTGCATCTGCACGAGATTAGGAGGTCAACGGGAGAGACAAGGACCGGGAGGCCGGGAGTGAAGCTACTGCTGCACACCACAGACGGGATGAGAGTCTCAGAAAAACACTCAACAAGATGGAGAACATTAAATCTCCAAGAGCTTCTTCACAGATCTGTGAGAACTTAAAGTACATTTGGATTGACAGCAGGCATTGATCGGCCCACGAGGCGTCGGTGGAGCCTGAAGGCCTCGCAGATCAATGCTGCTGTCAGTCCAAATGTTCCTGCAGTTCATGTTCACGAGTTACAGAGCAGAACGTGAAGGAGCAAAATGTGCTCACACTGTTTATTATTCTCATAGAATCAGGTTCTCACAGGTTATTACTACTTATTTAGCTCGATTAATGTCACTTACTTACTTATTTACTCACATTACTTCCTTAATAACTATATAAACTGTTTTTTATATTCTTATTACTGTTTTTATTTGTTTGTTTGTTTATTCAGATCCCTGTTATCTACTGCAGGGGTCAGCCCGAGACAGAACAGGGACCCCCACATGTAATTCATATTTTAATATTTTTTGCCTGGCCTGTAATAACTTTTATATTTACTTTATTCTACGTTTATTTCACCTCATTAACATATTTATATACTGAGTTATTAGCCTGTATGTGTTAATGATTGATAAAACAGTTCATGCATAATTATTATCGGTTATTAAATGCCAAGAGCTGTGTCTGCGTCTTTGTCCACTGATTCATCCAGTTGGAGTTTCTTAATTATCTGCACATTCATCAGTATTTTGATGAAAATTGTCAATTATTATGACAAAAATTGGCGGACCCCCTGCAGTACCTCTGTGGACCCCCTTGAGGTCGTGGACCACTGGTTGAAGACCCCTAATCCTAGACAACCCTAGACGTGAAGTTATAGTTAGTTAGGTTAAATTATAAAGATGAAATTAGCTATAG
Organism: Argyrosomus regius; assembly: GCA_946959425.1. Lineage (NCBI taxonomy): Eukaryota > Metazoa > Chordata > Actinopteri > Sciaenidae > Argyrosomus > Argyrosomus regius. Next base: position 2,810,922 of record OX336897.1, on the reverse strand, counting down.
AGACCAAAACTGTTTTTTGTACCAGGCTGTAAACATGTTTATTTCTGCTGTGAAGTTGGACATTTGAACATGGGGACTTATGGAGACTGACTCACTTCTTCTGGAGCCAGCCTCAAGTGGACGTTTGAGGAACTGCAGCCACGGAGACTGCTGCTTGGTACAAACGTAAGGTTGGTATCAATCCTGGCAAAAAAGTGAATATTTTTCCAAATAAGTAAGAAGAATTTAAAAATGTGTGTGAAACACTGAGTGACTATAAATCACCAAAATAAAACTCACTTACAAAGTTCACAAAGCTCTTTGTGTTTGTAGTGAAATGTTGAAGGAGAAACACTGAAGATGTTTTTTTTAACTTATCAATGCAGAAATCAATGAGCTCCACGCTGGAGCTCCGTGTGAGGCCTCTCTCCTCTCTGTGATGTCTGGAACAACTGCTGTGTTTGCTTTTCTAATCCCATTTCTAAAGGAGGAACACGACAGGTGTGCCGGCACTCAAGATATTAATAAATCCATACAGGCTGGTGGCGACTAAAGGTTACAATAAAAGTTTCTCTGAGTGTTGATCCACTTCATTCTCTGTTTGATATTAATACGTAATCACACGTTTTTCATGGAGTTTGTTGAATAAAGTTTTCTGCTGCCTCATACTTATTTACCAACTCTCACAGATTTACACTGCTGTCTGTCTGATTTAGAGCATAACTGTTTGTTCTGTATATAATGTCTTACCATTATTAAATCATTAAATATCTTAGTGTGTTCATGTCTACCTCTTACTCTTTATTCTATATAAAACACTTTTAGATACTAAGCTGCATTTAGTTGTCTCAGTACTTGTACTTTATATAAATATATATGCATATATATACACACATAGTACCAGTCAAAGGTTTGGACACACCTTCTCATTCAACGATTTCAGATTTTGCAGGTCGGGTTGGTACACAGTGAAACAGCTCCTGTTCTGATCCATATTATAAGTGAAGAGAAACAACAGTCTGTCTTTTCTTTACGACATGAAGGTCAATCTTCTACATGCAGTGACAAAAAACATCAAATTATGTGATGAAAGAGGCTTCCAGGAGAGGAAGATGAAGAGTTACCTCTGCTGTAGAGTTCATTCGAGTTACCAGCCTCAGAAATCAACAATTAACTTTGATTAAAGTCGTTTAAACAGTTAATTAAAAACACAAACGTGCAGCTCAGGCGGGGAATCCTGGGTGGTGCAGAAGTGGAGACAAACAGAGCTGGACGTGGAGGGAGGATGAGGATGATGAGGCAAGGTTTCATACAGCGGAGGATGATTGGTTGATGAGGTGCGATAATCAAACAGGTAGGAGTGGAGACACACATAGTGACAGTGAAGCTCACGCAGTGTGTTATTTGGATTATTAGACACAAGTAAAGTGTTCAGACTTCACTCTCTGTGGCCTGTTTGGTGTGTTTCAGACTCGTGTATGTATTCAAGCATTCTGTTCTGCATGAGACAGTGAAGAGACAAACATGACGATCGTATAAGATTTGAACTTGTGAGTGGAGAGCTGAGGACGGAGGGGATGGGAGCCATACTGCAGGTCTGCAGTTACTCCTCACTGATTTGGACGTGATGGTAACAAACCGTTAAGTACAAATAAACCACGGCAGAGTTTTTATGACAAAATCACTTTATTTACAACATTTGTCTTCACGTGTTTCCTCTTTATTTGCATCAGAAATATGGAGCTTGTTGGAGCTGTATGATATTTACCGAGCAGTGAAGTGCAGCAGCAGTGTGAGTTTTATGGATAATAAGACACGTTTGAAATAAATACATTAAAGTTCAAACTGAGCGTCTCTTTCTCACTTTGCTTTCTTGTATTTTCTCATGTACGCCGCTATTGAGTTGGTGATCTCCACGTTTCTTTTGTTCTGTCCGAAATAATCCACGAACTCTCCGTCGGGTCCCACGAGGTACATGATGATCGTGTGATCGACCTGAAGGAGACAAAGAGGTGGAGTTCAGACTACCATGCTGACGTGTAGTTTGAGTAACGATGGAGCGGGTTTTAAACTCACGATGTAGTCGCCGTCTTCGTCTTTTGGTCCCTGGCTGTAATAAACTCTGTACGCTCTGGAAACCTCCTCGATCTGAGCCGTCGCTCCCGTCAGGCCGATCAGCTTCGGGGAAAACTCTGAGAAATAAATGACGTGTCTGTTAAACTTTGAAGAAATAATTCATCAGAAAATGTCATTTTATGTCAAATTTATTTATTTTTTTATTCTTTGAGGCAGAAAAATACAAAATAAAAGCTCAGAATCTTTTGATGCTTTTTTAAAAATCCTTTCCTCTTTTCATAGTTAAATAATCCATCACATCATGCAGCGATTTCAGCGTGTCGTATTAGTTTTAACTGACAATCTTCTGCACCTGTTGCTCCACCTGTTGCTCCACCTGTTGCTTCTCTGTGCTAGGCAGCGTTAGCATACTCTCTGTGGAAAGACCGGAGATCTCTGCTGAAGTGAGGAGAAGGAGACGGGGACGCAGAGCTGGATCTAAAGACGAGTACCGTCTGTTATCACGGGGAACGTTAGATCTCTCCGCAATAAGATGGAGGAGCTAACAGAGTGTAGCATCGCAGAGACGTTGATGAATGAACTCACTGAGGACTCGCAGACAGACGGGAAAGCAGAGAGAGAGAGAGAGAGACGGGGGACGACACACAGCAAAGGAAACGTCCACAGGCCGGAGTCAGAACCGGGTCGCTGCAGGAAGGACCAGCTGAGCCACCAGGACGTAGCTGAGATATCACACAATGTGACAGCTGAGTGTCTGAGTTTCTTAGAGAGCCCAACAAACGTGACGTGGTTGGTAAACGACGTGAAAGAAGAAGGACTGATGAGGTGGACATCATGAAAACTGACAGACGACCGTCGTCTGCTCACGTTTTCTCTCCCTGCTGACGTTCTGTGTATTAAATCGTCTCTATGTCTCATCAAAAGATGAAATAACGAGTATTTTTACGGCCCTGTCAAAAATTAAGTCTAACCTAAGCTCTGCTGAGGTCGTGTGGTGTTTGTACCTTTCACGTATGCTGCCATGGCCTCTGCCGTGTCCCTCTCCGGGTCGATGGTGATGAGGATCGGCGTCAGGTTCGGAAGAGTCTTCATATTATCTGTCGAACACACAACGACATGATTAATTAAACAGAAAGTTAACGAGGATAAACTTCTCTCTCTCGCGTGCCACGATTCCTCGTCGTACCGATTTCATCGACCACTTCGATCATCTTCTCCAGCTCGTCCGGGCAGATGTCGGGGCAGTGAGTGAACCCGAAATAGATGAGCACCCACTGGCCGAGGAAGTCCTCGCTCTTGGCGGGTTTGTTGTTGTGATCGATGAGCGAGAACGGGCCGCCGAGCGCTGGCCGGCCCATCGACTTGATCCGTTCTTTTTCCATCACTGCAAAGAAAACAACGGTAAACAATTAAAAGTCTTATTGATGAGCATCTTTTAACACAGAAATCAGCTTCATTTACGACTGAATACTCACGATCTTCCTTTTCACTCTTGAAATATTTCATCACTCCGAGCAGAGAGCCCCCGATGGCAAACGTTATTGCTAAAGATTTCCACGTCACGGGCTTTAATGAGAAGACAAATCAAAGATGGCGTGTTCTTATAATGTGTTAAACTTTAAATATTCTACCTGACACTCATCGCGTGAGTTTAAATGTTTCAGTCCCTGCCAAATACTGCTCCATTAACATGCTGTTAGTTCATTAACTGGTGTGAAGCCATCGAGAGGTGATTATTAATTTTCACCTCAGTGTCTGTCTAAATATAAACGCTGATGACCTGTAATCAGGTGAATGGTGTCTCTGTCATTCGTACGTCTGTTCTCACACTATGTAACTTTGGGCTCCGGGTCGGGAGAAGTACGTAACGCTTTACGGCACTAAGTCACACACCACCAACTATTTCACTGATTTTGGTGAAACTGGATCATATTTTATGGAGAAAATGTTTTCTGGTTTTCCCTCTGATGTCCTCCGGCTGCTGAGGGAGTGTTAGTGTTTGTACCGCAGGCGTTTTGGACCAGTGTTGTGCCAGAACAGGAGCCGGTCCAACAGCTAGAAGCTACAGCAGTGTTGACAGGTGGAATTTATTGTTGGACAGAGCCAGGCTAGGTAGCCTTAGATTAAATGACACGACAAAGACGAGAAGGGAAGAGGAGGTTTTCAGGCGGATGCCGACAGGGAGCAGAGCCAGTGTCGTGCCAGAACAGGAGCTGGGCGAGTGGGCAATGTACTTTTAGTGGTTGGTGAGAGCTTGGTGAAATAAAAGGCTGAAAGACAGACGCCGAGCTGGGCTGACTGCTGTTGGACTAGTCAGTAATATTAGCTGGCTGCTATGTCTGCTGTTGGTGACCTTGTTGATGTTTGGCTGTTAGCAAAGTTGTTATATTATTCAACACCACCTACCCCGAGCTTCTTAGGTTGTGACGAGGGCGGTGGAGGCAATGAGGAAAACGTTCTCCAGTGTTGATTCAACCACTGAGTTGTTCTGCAGGTGTGCCACTGACTCACATTCACCTGTTGACGAGCAAACACAGAAAAAAAATTGAGAAGTGGTTAGATATCGATATCTGTTGGCAAGTACACTTGAAAACATGTTGGCACTGTGCCAAACCCCATTCAAATATCTGCCAATTTAAATAGAATAAAGGCAGGGTGTTACGGTGTAACGAGCGACCGTGTTAAGCGGAGGCCGTCTGTGGTTGCCATAGTTACGAGCTGTCAAACAAGAAACCAAAGACGAATCATGTGTGTTTTTAGACGTTATTACATTAATTAAATTAAAATAAATAAACAAATAAAGAGGAATTCACGACGATAACTACGTATCTTACGGTTTCTAACAACTGACGTAACTACGACAATTCGGCTGAGGTCGCCAGCTAACACGGTCGCTCGTTAGGCCGAAACACCGGTGGCGAAACTGGAGATGTTTTTAATGAATTACTGCGTGTTTTCATCAACCCAAACGGACACAGCTTCAACATAGTGTTAGCTGTAGTAAATATCTAATATTTCGACATACTTCTGTCATAAAAACACACCGTGATACACGGAAATATCGTGTTTTAAGGTCGAGTTACACTGAATTTAGTGTTTCGTGTTGGGCTGCACGTACGCCGCAGTGACAGGAGAATATGGAGGTCGTGTTTCAGTTAATGACTTGCCGTTAATCCGCCTCATTCCTTAATGGAGTTTGTTATTATGAATAATATGGATATCTATCTTTGACCTACCAGGCAGCAGTGAACTCTCTGCGGTGTCGGTGTGTGTGTCAGCCCGGTGGCTCTCCGTGAAACGGTGTGCTTGAACCGGACAGCCTGGCTCTGTAAGACGTTAACGGTGCCGGGAAACAGCCGGCATCCCCGGCCGTGATATAACGCTCTCAGGGCCATGGTGATGTTTGGACCTTCACGGTGCCGCTGGCTGTCAGGAGGAGGAAGCGGTTACGAGTCTACCACACGTGAGGAGTGAAGGGGAAACAGCGGCACACAGACAGCTGGTCTGAGGTCAGTTCTACACGTCAGTGTACGCTTATGGCTGCGCGTGTGAATCTGTGAAGACTGCTCTCAGGTCAGATCTGAGTAGATGACGTGAAACACCGGACATTACGTGTTTTACGTCTTCTTCTATGATCCTTTAGTCCCCTTGCTCTCTGCTGCCCCCTGGTGGCAAGTAAAATAATGTTATAAAGGCAAAAAACTTTAACAATTCACTTTTATTTATATATTTTATATTATTTATACATTGTACTTCATTAAGATCATTTTAAAAATCCCTATGCTAATAGTTTTCAATATAAAATCAACAACATCTCTTAAATCTTCAATATTTGAGTAGAAAATTACACTTTAAAGGTCCAGTGTGAAGAATTTAGTTGCATCTAGTGGTGTGATCGCTGCATTGCAATCTCCTCACATCACCCTCACCTTCCTAGTGTCTAGAGTCAGTGTTAGGTTTGTCTGCTCTGGGCTACTGTAGAAACATGGTGTTTCAACATTGCGGCCTCCATGAAAGAGGACCCGCTCCCTCTGTAGATATAAAAGGAGAATTTTGAAGTAACAAAAACAAAAAGATTCTTATTTTCAGGTGATTATACATGCATGAAAACATAGTTGTGAATATTATATTCCATGTTTGCCTTATTCTGAAAATAAAGGCCACAGATCTTACACACTGCACCTTTAAATTGACGTTATTTCAGTGCACTTCAACTTTCATTTTATGATACGACAACATGTTTTACTTAAGCAGCATTTTTGGTCCAAGTAAGAAAAAACAAAAGGAATATTCAATCAGTCAAAGAAGCAAGATGCTCATGTCTAAATCGCAGTTTTACAATGTGTAGGCCAGTTGGACGTCAGCTCCTTGTTGATGTAGTAGTAAAGCCAGGCCACGAAGGGGAAGACGGTGATGGCAACAGCTGTTGAGACTCTGAGCTTCCCGACTGGAGCCCTGGCAGAGAAGAGTCCAATAAATACATTTAAATAAATAAAATAAAGCTTTTTAATAGTTTTTATTATCAGTGGCATAAACATTAAGAAATGAAGGTTTTGACAATAAAGATTTGGAATACATCTGCTGGGTATGTTGTCAATTTTACCTTCCAGAGTGGCGACACATGACGAGCCAAACGACCGTCAACATGAGACCAGAAAATTCTCTGAAGTTAGAAAAAAATATATTAAATACACAACAAAGCACCTTGTTTCCAAAAAAAGGGCAAAAGGAACACAATAAAATACGATAATGACAAATAAGACATTATATTTCCCGCATTAGTTCATGATTAATTAAGAGCAGTTAGAATAACTTCAGGAAGGGTTCAATCTGGGGCAGCTGGACTTGGTTGTGGATCCGTGAAGACGGATTAATTAATAAAAAAAAAAGTTAATGCTTCTTGTTGTTGGGACGACTGTCGTCCGAGGTGTGGACGATGGTCGTTGGAGTCACATGAAGTTTGAGTTTAGTCTCCTGGGAAGGGGTGAAAGGACGGTTTGTAGGTGGGGTTAATGATCCCACCTGTCAGCCAGAACCATAAAAAAATAAGACGTATCCGTGACGTCACCCACAGCTCTGGTTGTCACCATCTTGCCTCCATTGCCAAAAATGGGCAGCATAGGTGGAGCTGAGGCGGGCTGAATGAAGACTGGTTGCTCAAACAAGCCACCTGTAACGACACCCACCTGTCAATCAAAGCGTCCACGCTCTTAATCCTGCATAACTTTAAGCCTTAATATAATCTGAACAGGTGAGTTGTATATAAATTCACCCTCAGTACAGTTGTCATGAACGGGGAAATTAGCTATAGAGACCAAAACTGTTTTTTGTACCAGGCTGTAAACATGTTTATTTCTGCTGTGAAGTTGGACATTTGAACATGGGGACTTATGGAGACTGACTCACTTCTGGAGCCAGCCTCAAGTGGACGTTTGAGGAACTGCAGTTTTTGGCACTGGAGTTTGGTCGCTTGGTCAGAACTGAAGATCTACAACCGAGTCCAGTTGCCCCAGTTGGAGGCACGCTGCTACAGCTTTAAGACTTATCAGATGACTGCAGTGTTGCAGACTCCACACCTCTTTAAATCAAACAGTCCAACAGTCGGTCAGAGTACCTACCTGCCCTCCTCCTGCTGGAAGATCTCAGTGATTCGCTCTTTATAAAGCTTCCATCCCAACATTGCGACAACGGCGCTGGAAACCATCACGTACAGATCAGCGACACGCCTCCAGGGCAAAGTCTCTGCAGGGAAAACATGTGAGATGTTCAGACCAGGCTCTGCAGTTTGAGCTTCACTGAGCTGTGCGGGCATGATTAAAACACTAGATGGCGCTATGAGCACTGGGGAAACATGCATGGAGAGGTCAACAGCCTTCACAGTGAGAAAACAGGAACAAAATGACTGGAGTCATCATTTTATTGAAGTTTTTATATAAAATCTTACCTGTCACATGAAGGTTTAAGCCAATCAGAGCACAGAGGGCAGCAGGGACGCCATAGCCCACCTGAACAGACACCAGCTCACATGAAACTCTAATAAAAACAACTCATATGTGCAGATTACTGTAATCTTACCATCCACAGCCCTGCGTCTGGATCATTGATCTGCAGCCGGGACACAGTGTCATCTCTGGTTAGTGCTCCGGATTTAACAGGGTGCAGAAAAAACACATGAATGTGAAGAAATGAAACGCTCACCTGGACGTATGTAGCAAGAGAGAAGAACACAGACATGAACACGTTGCATGTTTGCCAGATCACAGAAAGCCATGACTTCTTCTGCGCTGCACAAACTTCCCCCATTGTTGTTTGCAACCCCCGCCCGCACCGCCGGGACGTAAAGATGTGAGAAAGCAAGCGCGCTGACGCCGTCCATCTACTGATAACAACAGCGAGGGTTCGTTTGATATTGACACCGACTTCTGCGTGTTTCACTGACACGAAACTCAATTTACAAATTATATTTGGACTCGATATGTGAACACAGACATCGTCACAGGTGGATGCTCGATTATTCCTTTAATTTCATGTTGTGTAACTGTCAGCACCGCACACACACACACACACACACACACACACACACACACACACACACACACACACACACACAGTTTCAATGATTATAATATTGTTTTTATGTCCTCTGTTTCTGTCCGGGCCGCTCCGGACAACAAAACGAGCGCATATTCTCCACGACCGCAGTGACGTCAAAGGTGGCAACAAGGCAGAGACTTGACTTCCGATGTTTACTTTACAAAATAAAACCAGTAGTGACAAAAAAATTTTTATGGCTTGTATTAAAATAAAATTTAAAATGGTCAAAACTATTTTTTTCACACTTCATATTTCATTTTTTAACATTTTTAATATATATTTAATTAATGTGGTATATCCTGTTTATATAGTACATTCATATTTATTCGTACAGTGATAACTCTCTAATACTCGTTTATACTTGTCACAACCTTTTCACATTCATACAGTGTACAGTACACCTATACATATTTTTATTCTATTTTATTTATATCACTCCAGTTTTCTTTGAACACTTAAGCGCTGTTTGTTTATTATATTAACGGTTAAAACTTATTTTTACTCTAAATTATTGACTCTACCTACAGTAATACATGATGTATCACTACAGTGAGATCCCACATTTATTTTAGGTAATAATAGATATTTTTTTGGGTGATGTAGAGCACAGCCTGGGGGCCATTCACTTTTCAGCTTCATTTTTAGAATATATTATTTATGGCCTGCTAGGATTGTCAGACACTGTATGGCTGGAAGATTTGGCTTTTTTTGGTTGTCATAATGAAACATTTGAACCTCTAAGGACACAAGTGCTGGTGTTATATATCTGTAGATGTGACACAAAATATGACTTTCTGAATGATTTTGTGAAAGAGAAGAGCAAAAGTGACACGTGTTAAACTTAAATGTTAACAGACTTTGCATTACTCATAATAAGTCATGTTTAGAATGGACATGAGGTTCAAATTTGTATCAACTTCATGCAAGTTTAACATGTTCATACAATTTATTCTTTATTATCTGACTCCAGATGTGAAAGAAAGGCAGAACTGGTTTTTAGATTTGTTCACGCCTGATTGGTTTAGATTTGGTGACATTGCTATTTTAAAAAAATAAATATATATTATTGTGACAATGAAAACAAAATTGTTATTTATTATTATTGTTTTTTAAATGTTAGTATCTTCACATTGTCAAATCTGTCCGTCTTTAAAAAAAAGTTTGGACACTCCTGATATAGAGGTTTTCATAATATGATGATTTTATTTTGAAAGGAACACCCCCCCCCCAAACATCCGGTGTGTCGTTAGCTCGCAGGCTAACCGCTGCTAGCCTCTGTGGGTGTTGACATGTCAGTGTCAGCTGGTCAGCTGATCGCGGCTCGTGAAGCTCCTACCTCTCGGCTCAGTTAGCTTAGCATAGTTAGCTGGATGTTTGTTTTTTTTGTTAACGTCGCTACACAGTTAGCTCTTCAACGTTAGCACGAAACATTTTTAAAAAAAATCGTGACAGTTTAACGATTTTTTTTTAAAAAAAACGACGAGCTGCTGATAGCTTCGTTTGCTTTCGCGGCCTGAAGTAGAACCGTTAGTGAGTGTGTGTGTGTGTGTGTGTGTGTGTGTGTGTGTGTGTGTGTGTGTGTGTGTGTCAGGGGGGCGGGGGGGGGTTGAGGTAGCTCCTCTCTCTCCGTGTATCTGCATTGCAGCCCGGCGCTGCTGCTGCTGATGGAATTCAAACACACAACAATGGCGACGACTCCCGGTCCGAACAACTCAACGACGACAACACCGAGCAGCCACAACAACAGCAGCGGCAACATCAACACCGGCGGCGGCAGCAACAACGCAGGATCCGCGGCTAACCACCACCACCAGTCCCAGTCTCAACACATCACCACCATGAGCAGCATGCAGGGTGAGTGAAGCTACCAGAGCCCCGGAGTGAAGGTTAACGTTAGCGGGGCCAGCCCGTGGGAGGCTCCGGCTACTCCCCAAGGGAGCGGACCACCATCTGACCCACATTTATTATAAATATCTTCATTTAATCAAGTAAAAAAAATGTTTTATTACATGTTATAAATCACATTTAACGCCCTTGTTTGACATTTTGTTCTCACCTCTCGCCAAACTCCATTAAAAAAACTGCGAATTATAAATTAAAACTGTTGCTACTCAATGAAATAAAGGCCAATTAATAAATATATATGTCTAACACGCACACACAGTTATAACAGAGTGTTCGGCATGTTTTTAATCAGTGTGTCATCGTGTGTTTTAATTAAAGCTCCCATGACATTCGTGACGTCTGTTCCGTCTTAATTTAGACATCCGCGCAATTACACCTGATTTCACCTCTTTAAAATGACACCTATGTTCATGTCATATATGCCGAATTCACCCAGACATCCCCATAATTAAGATATAATGTGAAGTCATCCTGCACTGGGTGTGTTTGGTTTGCAAAATGCAAAAACAAATTGAATTAATGAAAAGTTTAACGGGCTTCCGTCCGTTCTGTATCATGTATTTTCACTATCTGCTCCTGTTTTTGTACAAACAATGTCTCATTTTAACTTTCAGAGTCCAACACCTGCTGGAGATGTCAGAGTGAAACAGGTAGCTACACATTTCATTCACTTGTTAAAGAAGGATGAGCGGTTTAAAGGTCCAGTGTGCAGGATTTAACGGCATCTAGTCACACAACTAGCTCTGATTGCAACCTCCTGGTGTCTTCAAGAGAGCCTCGTTAGATATAATTTTTATTTTAAGGTAACAGGTGATTAAACACTAATAAAAACATAGTTATGGATGTTATATATATTATATTACACAATATCTAATATTCTTTATCATAATCTGCTTCTATAGAGCTCACTGGACCTTTTAAATTAAGAAAAATCCATTTAATTAAGATGACACGTTCTGGGAAGCAAAGTGACCAAAGTTTATATAACCACAGATTAATATATCAGTTAATTTGTGCCACACTCTTCTGCTAGTTTTAAAGGTCCAGTGTGTGAGATTTATTTAGCATTTAGACTTTTTACCAATCCAATTAATTAAGATGACAAAGTCACCAAAGATTAGGTGTAATCCTTAATTTCTGCCATACTTAAAGTAGGTAAAGGCAATTCTGAAATTTCTTTTTAAACACATTAAATATGTTGTAAAATAGTTGCTGAAAACACCTGAAGAGACTTTGAACGATATATTACTGAAATGTGGAGTTAGAGGTTCAAACAGTTTTCAGGGTTTTTGTGGGCGGTCCTTAAAGGGTGGCTCGATGACACGCTGAGGCCACCCTGAGCTAGAGAGACAGAGATGAATCATCTCAGCTCAGAGTGTTTCAAAGTTAGTCATGTCATTTTCTGAACTCATCTGACATGTTTCAGTCGCTTCAAAATGGCCGCTCGACTGCTCCCACCTGAGTGGGCGTGGCTTCACCACATTCAGAGGACACGCCCCCACAGTCGTGGAGCTGAGAATTCATTTTTTTACCTGATTTTGACACCTGATTTCATAAACTTGTAGATATTTTTAATCATTCAAATTTGGCTGGGTGGTTAATAACACTTTCTTCTTTGGCCTGATGAACTCAAACACATATTTGTTCTGACTTTACACGGACTTTAAAGGTCCAGTGTGTGAGATTTAAGAGTATTTATTGACAGGAATGTGTTTTCATTAGTGTATAATCACCTGAAAATATGATATGAGTGAGAGCAGGTCCTCTTCTACAGAGTCCGCCATGTTGGACCGCCATTTTTCTACAGTAGCCCAGAGCAGACAAACCAAACATTGAACTAGATATGACCTTTTACTTTTTTCCCACACACTGGACCTTTAAAGTCCTGAATGATGATGTTAAATATATATAAATATATTAAATATATACGTTGTACAGTTAGCAGTTTCACCTTCATGTGATGCATGTTAAGGAATAATAATCCAGATTTTAAATCCAGATTATATCTGTTGTGTAATCCTGTTCACTGACCATATCTCACCTTTTTACCTTTTAATGCCGCTAACTAATGATTCCTAACTCCTGACACGATGACCGATGGTGAGCCGCCCCGACAAAATACTTCATGATGATTATTCACACTCACTCGTAGCAGTAGATCCCCCTTTTTTTTGTTGTTGTTGTTGTTGTGTTTTTTTACCTGCTGCAGGTTATTTCACACTGACTGACACGTGACGTACTTCACCATGCTTGTCTCATAAATGCGTGTGCATGCTAATGCATTACCCTCCCAAGATGATTGACATGTTAGCAAAGCAAGGCCAATTTCTGTGATTCTTTAGACCCGGTTTGTTGGGTCGAAATTAATTTCTTAGAGACGTCTAACTAACACAGCAGCGTCTTGAAGAAGACTTAACAAAGCTGGCAATCTGAAGGTGAAATATGAAGAAAATAAAGGCTGTCTTCTCACCTCTAGGGTTTCAGATAAACCTGTCTGGAGCTCCCCCAAGTAAGCCAAACCTCTTTTGCTTCAGCACCAACAGTTCTCATCCCTTTGTTTCCGCCTGACAGTCTGGTATGGGGGAGTCTGTCCTTGCTGTTCTCAACTAATCCAAGTCCAAGACTTCTGATGGGTTTTTTTTCTCACGTGCAGTAGGCTTGTGCCGGTCGCGAAGTGTTTTAATACGAAAGGGTTCGTACAAAGTCTTGAAAAGTTTGGAAAATACTAAGAATCTTAACCGTTATGTTTTTAGGGTTAGGGATACGCTTGAACTCCGATATATTCCTGCAATATTCTGCTGTTTCATCGACACAATCAGTCACGTAAACCAACAAAAATCTCTTAATAATTTAATTTAAATGATCCTGCCGTGTTCCCTCGTCATCCATAGCGAGATAACTCCTCTCTGCATCCCTTAATAACTATTAGATAATCACGATCGATAAAGTCAGAACACGACAGGTGGAGTATCAGAGTTTAGTGCATGAATCCACCTGGTCAGTTTGGTGGTTTGAGCGTCTGATTGGCCGCCGCGGCGTGACGTCGGGCTGCGTTTTAACAGAAGTTGGATGCGGCTCAACTTCTCCGCTGCAGGTCGCTGTGTTTTTTGGCGGATAAACGTACTACCCTTCACTCCAGTGAATGGAAAAACCTGCAGCACCTGATCCTGTCTTAGTATGCCTTCAGTCGATTAGTTTTGAGACATTAGTTAAAGAAAAAAAAGTCTAAATTCTCTGATTTCAGCTTTTTAAATGTGAATATTTTCAGGTTTCTTTAGTCCTCTATGACAATAAGCTGAAGGAAACAGTGACCAACAATTTCCGATATTTTATGAACCAAACAACTCATCAACATTGAAAAAATCAACAGTTTATTTGATAGTGAAAATAATCATTAGTTGCAGCCCTGTGCCGTGGGAATAAATTAACTTATAGTAACAATTTAGATGTGATGATAAAGCCTTGAGGAGACTGGAAATATTTGGTTTAGGTACCTTGAAAGTGCTTGAACTTTACCCTTAAAAAGCCGTACGAACCCTGTTATAAAGACGTTTATTAAATCACCGCCCGCTTCCTGTTTATCATCTCACTTCCTGTCACAAACATTAAAGGTAAGGTGTGTTTGTCCTCATCGGCACAAGCCTAAAAACATTCAGAGCTTCCATTGATATTTTTCTGTCCTTCCTCGGTGTTGACAGACGAGCTCTCGTTCATTAAATGGAAGCTCTGGAACCTTTACTGGTTTCCAGTGTGTGACTAACAAGTCAGAGTAGTGCCTGTCGTGTCGTCACATGACCTGTTTTTTTTTTTGTTTTGTTTTGGCATGGGTGCACTTCAGCATAGCGCTTGCTTGTCGAGACACGGTACGCACACTTTAAGTTGTCGTGTCGAGCGGTGTTTTCCATTCACGCCTTTTGGAATTCAAACACACACACACACACACACACATTCTTGTGGTATGGTGGGTGGAGCGAGCGCGGCGGAGCGCTCACCTCCGATTTATAAAGGTGAAATCAAAGCAGTTGGCCTTGAAGCATGTCATGTATTAGTGTTTTCTTTGTTTGCCTTTATTATACGTGTGTGTGTGTGTGTGTGTGTGTGTGTGTGTGTTTGGGGGTTTGAGCGGCATGCTGTGTTTCTGTCTCTGCATCAAATTCAGGATTTGGATGATGTGTGTGTGTGTGTGTGAGTGTGTGGAGGAGCAGCTGAATGTGTTGAGCTGCTGCTGCTGCTGCTGGATGGATGATATAAATGTTCAGCTGTCACCGTCATCATGTTGCAAATTAGAGGGAAGGATAGTAAAGGTAGTAAAGGCGCTGCAATATGCAAATATAAGTATTATTTTACACAGCGTGCAAACTTTTTTTTGTATATTGTGGTGGAGGATCACCAACTCTTCAGTCCGGCAGCGTGAATTTAAGTCATAGAAATAGAAATCTGCCTGATGCCGTATTTTATTTCACAAGTAAAACTTCCTCTGAAGGCCGAACAGCATCCGTTAATTCATGAAAAGACCAAAATTAATGACGTGCCACTGTGTGTGCGTCTCTCAGCTTGAAGCCCATCGGTCCTGGAGCTGCAGCGATTAGTCGATTAATCAATTAGTTGTCAATTTTGAGTCATTAAGGGGCGGCAGTAGCTCAGTCCATACGGAACTGGAGGGTGGCTAGTTCAAGTCCAGCAAGGACCAAAGTCTGGAATGTGGACTGGTACCTGGAGAGGAGCCAGTTCACCTCCTGGGCACTGCCGAGGTGCCACTTGAGCAAGGCACCGAACCCACACCTGCTCTCAGGGCGCCGTGCTGCGTACCTACGATCATTTTCTTGATTAATCGATTATTGCTTCATGTCTATGAGCCCTTTGTGTGTGTGTGGTTGTTTCGGGTAAAAAAAACTTGAGTGAAAAATAGAATTTCCCCTCGAGGGATCAATAAAGTATCTATTCTATTCTATTCATTCATTTCATTAAGAAAAAATGTCCATATTCTCTGATTTCAGCCTCTCAAATGTGGACAAAACAAAACATTTGAGACGTCACTTTGGGCTTTGGGAAGCACTGACCAACATTTTTCATCATTTTCTGACCGAACCAATAATTTATTAATCAAGAAAATGATCGACAGAGTAAACTGCAGCTCCAATTGGTTGATAGTGGAGACATGAACCTTAAAACACCTTAAATATGTAGTTTCATCCTCTAAAAACATCTCCAACATGAGGGAACATCCGTTAGTTGGGTGGATTTTGTTGGGAACTACTTTCAGTGGTGGATTAATCCACGTTCGGTGTCTCAGTGAGTATTTATGGCAGCAGGTTTGAGTCAAAATAAACGACAGTGCAGCTCACTGATGTGGAAGAAGATATAAAAGACGCAGCAGTAGTTGGTGGATACGGTCGCGGTTTTGTTCTTTTCATGAGGTTCGTTGACGGATCGATCCGAGGCTCACAGGTGAGTTTATTAACAGATTTAGATGCAGGCGTTTTCTCCCCTTGTTCTGTGGAAAGCATGACCTCCACGGGTTTGACCTCCTCGTTCCCTCCTGTTGTCTCATTTGATGGTTTGTGTTGTCCTCACTCACTTCATCACTCTGACCTTTTCATGTGGGATGAGTTTGCTTTTGGTGTTGCTTCAATCCTCGACGCGCGTTGCTTCATTTGACGTCTGATCGCGTCGCCGTTTACTTTCAGGTAAACGCAAAGCCCTGAAGCTGAACTTTGCCAACCCTCCGATCAAACCCACGACTAGATTCACACTGAACACGGCCGGGCCGCCCTTTCAGAACCCGCACATGTGAGTAAACCTGCGAAATAAACGCAGGGTATTATTATTATTATTATTATTATTATTACTATATTTAGCTTGTTCCTGTGTGTGTCTTAACACACTTGTGGTGTTTTGGCAGAGAGCGGCTGAGAACACACAGTATTGAGTCATCAGGAAAGTTGAAGATCTCTCCGGAGCAGCACTGGGATTTCACGGCCGAGGATCTCAAAGATTTGGGCGAGATCGGCCGCGGAGCTTACGGCTCCGTCAATAAGATGGTGCACAAGCCGAGTAACCAGATCATGGCGGTCAAGGTGATTCACCTTTTGTATATCTAACCATTATATGTTCAGCTGTACTCGAGTATTTGTTCTGATTGCATTACTTATGATCAAAAACTAGCGAGTCGACATCAACAAGGTCACCAACAGCAGACATAGCAGCCAGCTAATATTACTGACTAGTCCAACAGCAGTCAGCCCAGCTCGGCGTCTGTCTTTCAGCCTTTTATCTCACCAAGCTCTCACCAACCACTAAAAGTCAGTCCCAGATTTACTCTTGTCCGGTGGCTTCTTGCTCGCTCACTCTCTCCTTTTCTCTTCTTAGCTTCCTCCGTTAATGTTGTGCTCAGGTTCTGGCACGACACAGGTTCAGCTTCCCCACCCTGGGCCTAAAAACCTCCTTTTCCCGGTGGTCCAATGCTCCGTCAATTTACTTTAGCAACAAGTAAAGCTATATAAACACTAAAGAACTACCCCGATAAACACTCCTACATTTCCCACAAAGCAACTCAAGGCAGGCTTTTCATTAGACCTTTCCTGCCCAGTTATGTAACCAGCTCTGGTTCTGGCATGACACTGGCTCTGCTTCCTGTAAACTTCCTCTTCTTCTTCTTCCCGATGGTCCAAAACTCCTGTGGTACAAACACTAACACTCCCCCGGTGCTCTGAGCTCACAGCTCGGCTAACAAACTGAGCTAACATTAGCTAACAGCAGCTACAGCTGGCAGCAGTTTACTTCACTGTCCATCAGGAAACTCTGTAAATCACAGAGAGTTGAGGCGGAGCAGCCGGAGGACATCAGAGGGAAAACCAGAAAACATTTTCTCCATAAAATATGATCCAGTTTCACCAAAATCAGTGAAATAGTTGGTGGTGTGTGACTTAGTGTCTTCGATTGTAACACGTGTTGTTTCCTTCGCAGAGAATTCGATCAACGGTTGACGAGAAGGAGCAGAAGCAGCTGCTGATGGACTTAGACGTGGTCATGAGAAGTAGTGATTGTCCCTACATCGTGCAGTTTTATGGCGCTCTGTTCAGAGAGGTGACGTCGACACACATCTCGGCCTCTGATTCGTCCAGTTTGATCACGTGATCGTCTGTTTAACGAGCGGATCTCTTGTGTTTCAGGGTGACTGTTGGATTTGTATGGAACTTATGGCTACCTCGTTAGACAAGTTTTACAAATTTGTATATTGCTCATTAGACGACGTGATTCCAGAGGAAATATTAGGAAAAATAACATTAGCTGTAAGTTTTTTTTCACAATCATTCAATCACTTTACAACAATAAAGCACTTTTTGCTGCTAAACTCTGCTTCTTCGTGTCTTACAGACTGTGAAGGCACTTAACCACTTAAAAGAAAACTTGAAAATAATCCACAGAGGTAAGAAAACACCAAACGCTTCCGTTAATCTCATTGTGAACCTTCAGTCGTCTCTTCATCGGCCGCCTCTCTTCGCTCTCCCTTTAGACATTAAGCCGTCAAACATCCTCCTGGACAGGAACGGCAACATAAAGCTGTGCGACTTTGGCATCAGCGGTCAGCTCGTGGACTCCATCGCCAAAACCAGAGATGCAGGCTGCAGACCATACATGGCTGTAAGTAACACTGATGAAGGTTCCTTCCTCACATCCTCTTAAAATAAGTTTGAGATTCTTTAACTTGGTGCGACTTTGAGAATCGGCTCGCGGTGCATCAATGGAGGGTAGTTTACGCGACCTTTTTGGTCGCCCTTCAGGTCAAGAACAACCAAAATCTTTTAGTTCCAGCTGGAAACCAGTTTGTTTTTGGTCGATTCAAACAGTGTTTCTCATTGATTAACTCGACTACAGTCTATGAAACCGTGGTGGACAAATTAATGAACTGAGAATATTTTTACGCTTCAGCAGAAGTTTAACTTCCACTTTCTGGAGGAGCGCTGCTAAAGAAAGATCACATTGGAAAGTCCGCTCGGAGACGGTTCAGGAAGTTTCTTATGCCGTCTACATTTATCGAGCAAACGCCTGAAAAATTAAGAGATGAGAGGAGCGTTCAACTCGAGGTATAACTGTAAAACGACAAGCCGACAGCTGCCAAAGTTCCTCCACCAAATCAACCCATGAACTTTAAAAACACTAAAATAAGGTGGAGAATTAAGCAGAATCAAAATGGTGAAATAATATGTAACAAACCCTCCTCCACAGTCACGCTGTTTGTTTGTTGAGCTCCAGCTGCTCTTGATAACCAAGCGTAGACTGATCTGGTTTAAGTTGTCTCTAAGAGAGAGAAACATGTCGTCAATTCAGGATTCATCTTTTAACTTCAAGTCTTCAAATAGACCCTGTGATCGATGGTTGTATCGACCGATACTGCTTCCAGCGTTCAGTGATTGGCCCCAGATCTGAGCTCTCTAGATAGTAACCATCAAGTATTCAGTCAATTCATAGTAAAATCTGTCTTTTTTTGCTGTGTCATCACCATTCATCGTACAACCAATGTGTGTCCAAGAGCGTAAAGTGCTTCATAGAACGAGCCTCTTAATCAGTACCCCGGTTTGATGCTCCTGGACCCCCTTAGAAGGCTCGAGGTCTACCCACCACAGTCCGGTGGAAAACTGGTTCAAAATGAGGCGCACAAACCGGAAAGGAACCCGTTCCACGCTGGTGGAAAGTCGATGCAAGCAGTTCCACCTTTTGTTTCCCATAATTCAGTCAAGTCTGACGGGAACATGCATCAGGGCAGGTGTCTGACTCATCTGTTGTGTTTTATTTTGGTTTGTGTGAATAACGATAATTCCTGATGAATCATGATAGCTGGTTGCTGATGAGCAGCATGTGATGACTTGGCCTTTACTCAGAACTGTTAGAGAAGAGATATCAGGTTGTGCTTGACCCTAAAAGGTGCAGTAGATGTTTTTTCTTAGCCTTCACAGTTAAGGTGTCCTCTGAGGTCGGTCACTGCTAACACCCTCCTCTGTTGTTAGGTGTTGAAAATGCAGAAATAGTCTTGAAATGCCGACAGTGGTGAGTTTGAAACAACCTGCAGATGCTGGATTGTGCTGTGGAGCGAGAATAATAACACATCTCTATGATCTGACCGGATTTGTTGCATTGGAAGACTCACATTTGACGTTTCTGTTGATAATTTTAATTATCGATTAAAGCGATGTCCTTGTGTACTTCCACATGGAGCATGATCAAAGTTAAAGATATCCAGACGTCAAGTTGATAAAAACACTCCTACATTTCCCACAATGCAACTCAAAGCAGACCTTTCCGGCCTGATTACATTGCCGGCTTACACAGCTCCGGTTCTGGCACGACACTGGCTCCGTTCCCCTTCAGCAATCGAGGAATACCTCCTCTTCTTCTTCCCGGTGGTCCAAATCGCCTGTGGTACAAACACTAACAGTGCTCTGAGCTCACAGGCTGGGCAGCCCGGCTAACAAACTGAGCTAACAGCAGCTACAAAAGACATCAGAATGAATTAAAATCAGTTATTTCATGTTAGTAAAGTTATTTAATGTTGCTTTAATTGATTATTACTATCTCCACTGCCCGTTAATGAGAAAGTTGAGCTGTGTGTAACATGACTGAAGATCTCTGGCAGCTCAAACGGGTGATCTCACCACGTCGTCATCACTCCCTGTTGTGGGGTTACGTCAGCTGGGGGCACCTCCTCCTCCTCCTCCTCCTCTCAGCCCTCCTGGTCTCTCCACACCAGTTTTCCATTCTAAATTTGGTGAGGCACTATCGCGACCCCCGCGGCACACCTCCACCGGCCACACTCTTCATTCATGACGGGCTTCCCACGGCTGCCGTGAGCTCACACGGCAGGAATCTCAGCTCCAGTTTCTTGTTTCCAGCTGGCAGACTCTCCAGGTGTTTGATCACCGCGCTGCCGCTCACAGCAGGCTTAATGACGTAGAAGAACTGACCTCAGTACAGCTGGAGAGCCTGACTTATTGTTTCGAGTGAGCGCGGACAACGTGGTGTTCACCTCAGGTGTTTAGACTCTTTGTGGTCACGATGACAAAAGTAGCTGTGCGTGATGACAGTTGTCTTTTAACAGCTGGTTTCACACGTTTCTCCATCCTGAGTTCACTTCTTCAAAACTTTTGCCACAGTTCCCTTTAACAGTTCAAAATACATCAGGAACTTCTGTACGATAACAAGGAAACTTTGACGCTCAACACAATGACCTAAAAACAATGAAAAACAAGATTCCTTTACGGGAAAGTTCACTGTTTATATTCTCTTGAACTAATCACAGATAAACATGTACTGCATATAGAACAGCTTCGGATGATACGGCGAACTGAAACGAACAATTCATGTTCATTTACAAATTGTTGTCTTTAACTCGGGTGGAGAAACTTCTCGATCCTTCTTGTGATCATCGGTCCCTTTGATGTTGAATCTTTCTCGGAAGCGTGATGGATGGTACTCGTTGCAGATGTGGCTCAGGAGGGAGAGCGGGTCGTCCTCTAATCAGACGATCAATGGTTCGATCCCCGGCTTCTCCAGTCTGCATGTCGAAGTGTCCGAAGATGCTGAACCCCAAATTGCGCCATCGGTGTGTGAATGATTAGCTCCTAAAACTGATGAGCAGTTGGTATCTTGCATGTGAATGGGTGAATGAGATATGTAGCTGTCCTTGAGCGGTCCAAAGATGAGAAGGGCTCTATATAAGTACAGTCAGACAGCGTTCACACTGGACCTTTAACTGTGATTAAAAGCCCTGGATGGACTCAATTTATGATGATAAAGATGCAAATCTTCACACTGGAGAAGCTGGAGCGTCAATAGATCCCTTGAAAGGATTTAATTGATCATTAAAATAGTCGTCTAATCGCTTCCTCTCTGCCGCTGTTTATATTTCAAACAGTTTATTCGCCGCGATCGCGGAGACTAAACACTTCCAGTCTTGGCAGATGTGAGCGGACTTCTATGCAGCAGTCAGCTGCTGTTCCATAAACCCCCGTCAGCGCTGCAGCAGCACAGACCGTCCCGCTCTGCTGGGTGACATCAGCATCTAAATCAGGCCTGTAAATGGGCCAACGAGGTGCTTCCTCCTCTCCGCACAGCAGCAGCAGCTTTCTGCGGCGATGGACACGCCTCATTACTGCGTCTTTTTCGCAACGAGCTTGAGGAAGAGGACGCGAGTGACGGGAATCTGCTGTCCTGAGAGGCGGGAATGAGAGGAAACGTGCTACTTATGTGTGCAGCTGGAAGGCTGATGGCATCTGGTCGTGCAGGTGAAAACACGCCCGGAGGTGATGAGAGCTGGTTTGGTATTCTCGTGTGCAGCGGTGGATTTGTTCTTCGTGAACACCTGTTTGTTTCTTATCGTAAAAAAAATACACACATGATCTCCAATAAACACTCCACATCATAAAACTCCAGTTAAAGTCTTCGAGTGATGTCCTGAGAGAAGATCTGAAGCTTCAGCACGAACACAGTGACATCTGGTGGTTTGTTAAAGTTACAGCAGCTCTTTAAACACTACAACACCTCCCTGATTTGAAAGATTTAATCTAAACGTGTGCAACAAATGAATCTTTATTTATTAAATCTGTAAAACTCACGTTGGGTCGTGATGGCAGCAGGTTTAGCGAGGTGTTCTCAGGTTAGATGGGCTCCCTCCAGTGAGTTCTTGGTCTCCTCCCAGTTGGACGTGGCCGTAACACCTCCAAAGGAAGCTCCTTTTGGCCGCTTGTATCCGCGATCTCATTCTTTCTGTCACTGTTCAAAGCTCATGGCCACAGGTGAGGGTTAGAGCTTTAACTTCCAGCTCAGCTCGAGATCTTCCACGCAACGGTCCGGTACGATGCAAAACGTAATACTGCTCCAATCCGCCTGGTCCACGTTTAGATGTGCTGCAGTGAAATAATTAGTGAACGTGTTGTCATGTTTTAACGTCACGGTCCACATGTGACGACGTGTGTCATCATTCATCATCAGACGTCAAAGTTTAGCCGCGATACTGTCAAAGTGAAGCACCAATAACATTTCAAGCTTCTGCGACCCGTCTACAAACGGTCCAGAGCGCTGCTGCCAGACTGTTGACCAGGACCACAAACATCTTATTTGCTTTCTGTTTCCATCAAGTCCAGGATTCATTTTAAGGTTCTTGCTCCATCCTTAACATCACCAGCAGGTCACGTCTTCGGGTCAGAGCTTACTGGTATCGTGTACGATGTGGTGGCTCCGACGTTGAACGTTTTGGCTCCTGTTGGTGCTCATATTTCCTCAAAGTGTCTTTCTTTGAAGTCTTGTCTGGGTTATTTTTCTGATTTTTGTATTCCTGTTTCTAAATCCACATTTTTAATCTCTTTCATTTGTAGCCAGAGCGAATAGACCCCAGCGCGTCCAGGCAAGGCTACGACGTCCGCTCAGATGTTTGGAGTTTGGGGATCACACTGGTGAGTTTTAACGTGACGCTGATCAGTTTGAGATTTGCTTTAAGGTGCGTCACACACTCAGATCTTTTAATATTATGGAACAAATCCTACAGAGAAGTTAAACGTGTTCTGATCTGTGAAACCTGCCTGTCAGTGGATAAAACGAGCTCTTCTAACTGACGTACTTTGACAGTGTGCGGTTACGTTGAAGCTTACTGGGCCAAATAAGTTAAAAAACACCAAAGTCAGCATTTAAAGAGACTTACATATTCAGTTAAAGTTCATAAAGAGCTTCAGAGCATCGTGTTCTGTATGTGTTTCATGTGTTTCAGTACGAGTTGGCCACGGGACGGTTTCCCTACCCGAAGTGGAACAGTGTGTTCGATCAGCTGACCCAGGTGGTGAGAGGAGAACCGCCGCAGCTCAGCAACTCGGACGAGAGGCGCTTCTCCCCCAAATTCATCTCCTTTGTCAACGTGTGGTAAGAAAACGCCGCCGTGCAGCGGCTCGTCTTTTAATCCGAATGATGTGTTCAATGTCCTGAAGTTACAAACACCAGCTGCTGCTTTGCTCTGCTGCCAGCTGCTGGAAAATGGTTGAACTGCATGTTAATAATCTGTATTTTTCTCCTCTCTGCAGCCTTACAAAGGACGAGTCGAGGAGGCCAAAGTACAAAGAGCTACTGGTGAGTGCATTAAACACTAAATGAAAGCTTTGGTCTCTTATTTTGTAGGAGTTTACATCCACGTATGCATTTTTTTTCTCTCCCACCTCCAGAAAGATCCGTTCATCCAGATGTACGAGGAGCGCTCGGTCGACGTAGCCGGTTACGTCTGCAGGCTCCTGGATCAGATGCCGGCGTCTCCCAGCTCACCGATGTACATGGACTGATATCAGGACGACGAGACGAGCAACAACGTGAATAAATATTACAAACCAGTCTGCAACAATAAAGACGCAAAAGAAGAAAAAAAACAAACAAAGTAAAGGAAACAGAATCCTCGTGTAAATTTGCTTGGTCCCCTTATTGCAGTGTTAAAAGAGAATTTAAAGCCTGAAAAAAAAAAAAAAACACCATTTCTGATGGTGATGTCTGTATAATATATCAACGTTAAACACTTCTGTTTCTCTCTCGTGCACAAACACTCAGACGCACAGTCATGTAAGTATAATAGCAGCTGAATCAATCAATCATGGTCTTGACTCATCTCTGATGAGGACGCATCTCAGTGGTTAGTACAGTGATTTAAAAAATAAATGAAATAACCTGGAACTTGTATTTATAGAACCAAAAAAAAAAAAAAAAAAAAATCATGTGGAGTCTTTTGATTTGGAGATTCTTCTTCAGCATACTGGAATCACGCTCTTTGTGAATTGTCCCCACTTCTTCCATGTACGTAAACGAAAGCATCGTGTTTGGTATCTTTAATGGAACTTTGCTTCTCTGGGTATAAAAAGCAGTTTAAAAAAATAAAAAAAACAAACGTGTCGGTGGTCAGAATCATGTTAGACCTGCAGTCCAAGTCAGTGCTGAGAGGCTGCTGTCCTCGCTGTGCAACGGACGATATGCTGATATATGAATAAAGGAAGACAAAGAGGAGTGTGTCGTGTCTCTTTTTTTGAAGGGGTTGGTTGTTGGTGTCTGGGGTGAAAATGTGGAATGAACTCAAACAAAGCAGAAATATTTTTCAGTTCAGGAAGATCTACAAAAATAAATATTTTCCTGACGAAGAACAAGGAAGGGTCGACATCAGAGGCCTGGCACGAGGAGAGGAGACGCTTTACTGCCCATACGATGTGTCTGTGCATCCCTGACGTGTGTTACTGTATCGTTTGATTTGGTAACATCTGATAATCTGTCAATGATATAATAATAATAATAATAAATAACTCCACTGCTGCAACAATAATTAATGCTGTTATATATCTTATTCTGAAGTGAGCCCATGAATACTTTATGGTTTGTTGCCAGTATTTTTACACAGTAGTATTGCTACTTTTACTTCTTCTGACACTGTACAGGTACACATAATTCATTTCTAACATTTTTTAAGTGACAAAGATCCATTGAAGTTGTCGTCGCAGTCATTAGTTTAGTTTGTTTTTATGAGGAACAGGAAGTCAAGCTCAGGTGATCCACTGTGAACGTAAAAGAAACACATATTGGCTGTCCCGAAATAGACTGCAGCTTATACAGGATAATATATATATATATATATATATATATATATATATATATATATATAGATATATATAGAAAATATGTGTGTGTGTGTGTGTGTGTGTGTGTGTGTGTTATTCCTGCAATCATACATTGGGCTGTAAAAAAAACAAAAACAAACAAACAAAAGAAAACAAGTATAATTTCTCTTTTAAGACAATCTCTTTTTATGGACTCTCTTTCTTAACAGTTTTTTCAATGTTTTGTATTTATACTATCATATGCCTTCATCTAATTTAATTTAATTTATAATAATATAAATAATTTGCTGAATGTGTGTCAGATAATTTCAGGCATTTTATTTTGAAATTGTTAGTTTACGTCAGACCGCCTCCTTTTTCTCCTGTCCCCGGCTGTGATTGGTCCACAGACCTGCTTAAAGAATTCTGCGCACCAATGAGCGACAACATTCGTAAACGTCATCAGTAGATGCCGGAAGAAGTGTCACATGTGTCAACCAACCTGCAAAGTCCCGGTGAATGATCAGCTGATTTTAGGTAATTTAAACTTTAATAGAAGCGACCTGAAAATGCCTGAACGGTTTTAACTGTGCGGCGTGTTTATTATGATAAATACGGCCCGCCTGCCGCTCCGGTGCTTCTCTCTCCTGTCCGTCAGAGGCGGACCTCTCTCCGCTGCTCCGCCGGTCACACGCTCTGTTCTCCCCCGGATTGTGTCACACTTTGTCCGGACGATGGCTGCTCACAACACCCCGGAGACGAGGCAGCTGCCCAGCCTGAAGAAGGCCCGGCAGAAGGAGTCGCTGCGGCGGGTCAAGACCAAAGAGAACCGGAGCAAGCGGGTGGACGTCCACGGACCGTCCACGGTGTACGTGCAGGTGGTCGGTGCCGGGAGCAGAGATAACGCTGCGTCACTGTACGTCTTCTCCGAGTACAACAGGTAAATGAGTCAGCACTTTTACTTTGAAATCTGAAGCTCACCTCGCTGCAGTGACGTACAAGTGTACTCCTGGGTGTGTCGGTACACTGTGATGTCACACGTACTGGGCGTGGCTACAGTTGCAACAAAATCATAGACATATAAAACCAAACGGCAACCAACCGCAAACAAACTGCAGTTCCTCAAACGTCCACTTGAGGCTGGCTCCAGAAGTGAGTCAGTCTCCATAAGTCCCCATGTTCAAATGTCCAACTTCACAGCAGAAATAAACATGTTTACAGCCTGGTACAAAAAACTGTTTTGGTCTCTGTAGCTAATTTCCCCGTTCATGACAACTGTGCTAAGCTAACAACAGGCTAAATTAAGATAATAACAAGCTAACAATGAGCTAAAACAAGCTAACAATGAGCTAACAATGAGCTCAAACAGGTTAACAGCAGGCTAAATCAAGTTAACACCAAGCATAACACGGTAACAACAAGCTACAACAAGCTAAAAACAAGCTAACGACAGGCTAAATCAAGATAACACCAAGCAGTACAAGTTAACAACAAGTTAACAACAAGCTAAAACAGGCTAACGACCAAGCAGTAACCTCTGTGGCTGGTAAATAGAACCTATTCGTAAGTGTAGTTCCTCAAACGTCCACTCGAGGCTGGCTCCAGAAGTCTCCATAAGTCCCCATGTTAAAATGTCCAACTTCACAGCAGAAATAAACATGTTTACAGCCTGGTACAAAAAACAGTTTTGGTCTCTATAGCTAATTTCATGACAACTGTACTGAGGGTGAATTTATATACAACGCACCTGTTCAGATTATATTAAAGTTATGCAGGATTAGCTTGAAGCCCGTTAGCCTGTTAGCCTTGCATCGCTCTAAATCAACACTGTCTTAAAACTTAAGTTCATGGATCACGTTAGCTTGAGTTGCACACTGTTGACACCGGATGGACACAAAAACATCACACCCTTTAAAGATTGTCCTCAATTAAAGGTCCGGTGTGTCAGATTTAGAGGAAACGATAACATGACTCAGCTGTCCGTCCTCTCTGCTGCAGATATCTGTTCAACTGTGGTGAAGGAACGCAGAGACTCATGCAGGAACACAAGTAAGCTGCTTCAAACATCTCCACGTCCACACGTGTTGTTATCATTTAAAGGACCGACACAGAGAGTGAATGTTGTGTTTGTTTTTCCTCCGACAGACTGAAAGCTGCTCGACTCGACAACATCTTCCTGACCCGACTGAGCTGGGAGAACGTCGGAGGGTTATCAGGTCGGTCGCATCGTTACGTTACGTTCTCACCGATATCGGATATTAAAGATGTTTCATTGTGTGTGTGTGTGTGTTTGCTCTGCAGGGATGATCTTAACCCTGAAGGACACCGGCGTTCCTGAGTGTGTCCTCTCCGGACCTCCTCAGCTGGTGAGAGCCTCGATCAAACAGAACAAACACGTCTGATAAACGTTAATTCACTTTAAATCGACTGTTTCTTCTTCTTCTTCTCTGAAGGAGAACTATCTGAACGCCATCAAGTCGTTCTCTGGACCGCTGGAGGACATCAAACTGTGTACGTTTGACTCGCTGATCTGCTGTTTTCCTCACTTAACATCAGTCACGTGATATTTACCGTGTCGTATGTTCGCAGCGGTTCGACCGTACACCGAAGAGACGCACACGGACGAAACCATGGCGGTTTATCAAGTGCCGATATTTGGTGAGTTCAGATATTTAAGCTCGAGTCTGTATGATTTTTTTTGATACTCACCGACTCTTTTCGCTCTTCAGCAAAGTCGAGGGGCGACGGCAGGAAACTCTCCCCGACGTCGGGCGGGAGCAGCCCGTCGAGAAGTCCTCCGACTGCGAGGAGAGACGACGTCCACGCCGACAATCCGGGGAGTCCAGGTGAGTCGTGTACGGGAGCCACAGGAGGACAAACTCACGGGGTCGAGTGCTGATGTCGAGAATAAGAAGTTTGTTTTATCTCGTAGGTGAAAGACGGAAAACAACTCGAGATACTTCTCTGGTGGTTTCCTTCATATGTAAGGTAGGAACATGTCATCATGCATGTGACGCACACGTGAAGAAACTTTGTGTCTGACCTTTCTTCTTCTTCTTCTTCTGTTTTTTCTCAGCTTCACCCCAAGAAAGGAAACTTCTTAGTTCCTCAAGCCAAAGAGCTCGGTCTGCCCGTGTGAGTCGACTTTTTAATAATTCAGACAGAAAAAAAAGAGATCTAAGAAAAATCTGGCAAATATAAAAAGATATAAACAGTATAAACATGGCAAATATAGAAAGATATTCATTGTAGAGCATCGATATGAAGCATTTGAACTCTTGACTGTGACGTTACGTCACGTGGTGTAACAAAGCATCTTTTCATTGGTCATTAAGAGTCTAAATAACGAGACAGAGCTCCGTTCTCGCTCTCTTTATCGAGGCCGGCGCAGCGACAACTGTCGCCACTGAAACTGAAGAAATAGTTTTTTTTATTTGCTACATTTTGTTGCATTTTTGACGAGTTAAACGCGCTCCAAAACTCATGAAGCACGCGTCCAAAGTGGTGAAAGTTTATAAGTTTAGTAGGTTTGATGCATAAAATTTGTAAAATGGCTCAGTAACGTGTTTTTAAAGTCAAAGCCTCGACCTTTAAATTTTAAAAACAGTAAACGTTATTTAATCTCCAAAGTTTCACATGCATGTTTTCACACAAAATTGAGTAAAGCTGCTGAAACTGGCTACTAATAGTGCAAGTAATGTTATTTTCCTATTGATCCATATTTTTTTTTTGGATGAATCGATTAATTAAATTGTGAAAAATGACGATCGTAATGTTCCAAAGTCCAAATTTAATTATTCAACAGTTCAAAACCTCAAAACCTTTCAGTTCACAGTGAAGTAAAACAGGAAAAAGATTTCAGAAGCTGTTTTTTTTGTCATGAATTTATCATTTGAGATGATGATTTTTCTCCACAGAGGCACAGCAGCTATCGGTCCGCTCATCGCAGCTCTGAAGGACGGGAAAAGTGTCACGTATGAAGGAAAAGAGGTGACGTATGACGACTGACACGAGCTCCGTGATCAGGCTGCAGATCTGAACCGTGTGCTGACGTCACGTCTGTTGTTGTTTTATAGATCCGACCTGAGCAGGTCTGCACTCCCGCTGACCCAGGACCGGTGTTTATCATCGTCGAGTGTCCGTCTGAGGAGTTCGTCGACGCCGTTTGCACCAACCGTCAGCTGAGGAGGTACCAGTCAGGAGGGACGGAGGATGCCGCGGTGCTGGTGGTCCACATGACTCCAGAGTGTGTTCTGAAAACAGATCAATACAAGACGTGGATGGAGAGGTGAGCTTTAAAAAAACAAAACAGACTCCACAGACGGTCCTGTTGATTTTAACACTGAGAGTTTCCTGTTTCAGGTTTCCGTCCACGACAGAACACCTGATCCTTAACGAACACGTCTGCACGGTCCACAACATCCGGAGTCACAAGATTCAAGCTCAGCTCAACATGATTCACCCGGAGATCTTCCCGCAACTCGAGTCTTATGAAATGAAGGTAACAAAGACGGAGAGACGTAATCCTTCCAGGGAGCGCCGACCATGCAGAAGTTGAACCGGATCCAACTTTTAGCCCGACGTCACGCTGCAGCGGCCAATCGGAACGCTCAGACCGGTCAAACCTCCACAGTCAGCCTGAAATCTCTCTGAAACTGAGACTATCTAAACGGCTTTGATTATTTCATGAAGCAGCTTCTAAATCTGAGTCTGAAAAATAGAAACACGAAGGAGTTTAATTTGGTTTGTGTCTGATGGTTTGAGCTGTGGTTGAGTGACCTAGACAGCGAATGAGAGCGAGCGAGCGCCGGCGGATTAAAAAGATGTTTCCTGATCGTTTCACAGCGGTTACGTTCAGCACAAATAAACACAATGCGTCAGCCTTAGTGAGATTTTCTTTCAGTTTTTTTAAGTTACAGCTTTTTTTGTAAATGACTCGATTTGTCGATGGACACATTTTGGAGTTCATCGCGTCAACAACTCAAGACTACCGGCGTTATTTTAGTCTTAGCGTTTGAGCGTGGGAATGAGGCGTACTTCAAACATAACAATAACTTTATTTATAAAGCGCCTTTTAAAAACAGAGTGCTTTGACAGACGGGCACATCCACAATACTCAACAACATTTAAAAGACAAGACAATACAAAACAATTAAAAATTATTAAAAGTTAAACAATACATAAAAATGAGATAAAACATGATGATAAATTACATAGAACAACAATAAGATATAGAACGATGTGTGATAACACACACTGCGAACGACCCGTACACGTTCACACGCCACATTTTAATTAAAAATAAGAAAAATTAATTAAAAAAAAAAGAATAAAAAAAGTTAAAAAAGACGACATCACAAAAGTCGATTGCGACTGCGAGCCTTATGTCGTCAGGCAAACACATATTTCTATATATATTATATATTTAATATTTCTCACTAAAATAAGAGCTATTACACATAATTCATGGTATTTAGGAGCTTTAGTAGTCAAGAACTTGCTACCAGCCTCTTTTTAGTTAGCTTCTCTATTTTAGTGGAATGATGCGTGCTGATATTCAGTATAACAGCACGGCCTCTCGTGCGATGTTGCTTTATTTTGTTTTATTTCTACTCGGTGTCAGAGCAGAGTTCAGTACATGAAGAGTATTTATAAGAAAACATCAAAAACTAGTTCATGTTGTTCTTATTGTGTTTTTCTTCAGGAGCCTCAGGCTGCCCTCCACGTCCCCAACGTCAGAGCTGAGTGTCTCCTCAAGTTCCAGCTCAGACCCGTAATGGAGTGGCAAAGGTTAGTTTGTCCTTCAGTCCCCGGCAATTTAGTCGACATTACTCTGCAGCAGCTCGGAGCGCCACCGTGTCACAGAGAAACAATCTGGAACGGACCATTGCACCCGCCGCCGCCTTCGTCGTCTTCTTTTTTTAACCTCGTCTCACAAGTGTCACTGTTTTTCCCATCAAGTCCCGTAGAGCCGCATCAAGGTCAGATGTTTGTGTATCTTCATGACTCTGTTTCTGTCCGTTAGAGACGCCGTTCCCTCCTGCAACACCGACGAGTTCGTGAAAGAAGCTTCAGAGGTCCTGAACTTTGTGGAAGAAGTGGACGAGTGCAGGAAGATCTGCTCCGCCGAGCGCTCGGGTAAGAACAGAACAAGTCGCGTTTGATGTGATTTTAATATCGTTTATTTTAGATTAAGTTCGTGCCGTTACCGTAGCGATGATGTGTTTTTTGCTGCAGGACAAAGAGACAAGTACCCGGAGGTGGTTTTCATGGGAACAGGATCAGCTCTGCCGATGAAGATCAGAAACGTCAGCGGCACTTTAGTTAACATCAGGTACGACTCTCAACACAAGCTCAGAGAGCAGGGCAGCATTTAAACATCCGTAATCTACAAATATCGGTCTTCACATTCAGGATTAACCTTTGCTTTTCCTCAAGGTTAGCAGGGTTTATACAGCACTACACATTACAGCAGTTTTACATGAGACGGAGCGCTTTACCGTCATTAAAAGTCATTAAATGTCTCCATATTTTGGGGCAATTTGCTTTCAAAATAAACATTTCTTGCTCGTTATCTCTAATAATACCTGGAAAACAATCAGTCACAGCCGTAGTTTATATAAATAAACTCAGGTTATTACTCCAGCACGTAGTCCGAGCCTTAACGACCTCCAACAGAGGTGATTTCTAGTCCCAGGCAGATCGTTTCAGAGTTCCTACAAACAACCAAATCACTGATTTTACTGAAGCTACACTCTGAATACTTAAACCTTTCATGGCAGCAGCGTCTCATCTCATGGATGCAGTTTGTGCTGCTGTTGAGCACTCACATTATACAGGGAGGTGTCTCAGACCACCTGCAGGAGTCGCCAAAGCTTCTTTTAAATATACAGTTTGTCTTTGTCTCAGAAAACTGAATGTTTCTTGTTATTTATATTTTTATTTAAGATATATTTTGACAGGATAAGGGCATGTTACAGACGAGCTACATCCACTGCTAAACAGCCTCGTCCTGCGTTAGAAAAGTACGCAGTTAAAACAACCAAAGTGTTCAGAGAACGATGAGAAGAAAACACAGAATTTGCCGTAAAAGAAGTCAATTAAACATGTATGATTGTTAAAAATAACAAAAGATACATAATACAGACAGAATTGTATCAAAAGATCCTTAAAGTATCAGGAAAACTCATCTCTGATGAAATATTCTGCTCAAAATTCATCCAGATCTCTCGTTTGACTCAAACTTTTTAACTGAATATTGAATCTCTCTGCGTTGAAGCCCGACTCAGTCGGTTCTGTTGGACTGTGGTGAAGGAACCTTCGGTCAGCTCTGCAGACACTACGGGGACGGCGTGGACGAAGCTCTGTCCAAGATCTCGACCGTCTTCATCTCACACATGCACGCTGACCACCACACGGTAAGCCTCGACACCGTGCTGTGGTTTAATATTCAAAATACAAGAACCAAGAACCACCAGCCGATCTTCATGTCTCTGTTTCAGGGCCTGCTCATGTTGCTCTATCAGAGGGAGAGAGCTCTGGTATGTCAAACGTTAATAACACGTTTCCTTTTGTTTATTTAATGTTTGAACGTGAATAATCTGAACCGTTTGTCTCTCAGGCGGCGTTAGGAAAGGCGTTCAGCCCGATCTACCTTGTGGCTCCGAACCAGATCATGACCTGGCTCAACCAGTACCACGATTACTGCGAGGAGATCCTCGACCACATCAAGTACGTGAACTCGATGACGTCTTAACACTACGGAGATTTAGCGCCTTCTGCTAGCTCTTTTAGTTCCGTTAGCTCTTTTAGTTCCCGTTAGCTCTGTTAGCTCTTTTAGTTCCGTTAGCTCTGTTAGCTCTTTTAGTTCCCGTTAGCTCTGTTAGCTCCTTTTGTTCCATTAGCTCTTTTAGTTCCGTTAGCTCTGTTAGTTCCGTTAGCTCTGTTAGCTCTTTTAGTTCTGTTAGCTCTGTTAGCTCTTTTAGCTCTTTTAGTTCCCGTTAGTTCCGTTAGCTCTGTTAGCTCTTTTAGTTCTGTTAGCTCTGTGTAGCTCTGTTAGCTCCTTTAGTTCCCGTTAGTTCCGTTGGCTCTGTTAGCTCTTTTAGTTCTGTTAGCTCTGTTAGCTCTGTTAGCTCCTTTAGTTCCCGTTAGTTCCGTTAGCTCTGTTAGCTCTTTTAGTTCTGTTAGCTCTGTTAGTTCCGTTAGCTCTGTTAGCTCTTTTAGTTCTGTTAGCTCTGTTAGCTCTGTTAGCTCCTTTAGTTCCCGTTAGTTCCGTTAGCTCTTTTAGTTCCGTTAGCTCTGTTAGTTCCGTTAGCTCTGTTAGCTCTTTTAGTTCTGTTAGCTCTGTTAGCTCTGTTAGCTCCTTTAGTTCCCGTTAGTTCCGTTAGCTCTGTTAGCTCTTTTAGTTCCATTAGCTACTTGTTCTATTAGCTCTTTTAGTTTTGTCAACCATTAGCTGTGTTAGCTCTTTTAGCTCTCTCCTTTTCTCTTCTTAGCTTCCTCCGTCAAGTCCTCTTCGCTCTCTTCTCCTCTGCCATTATGTCCATTGAGGCTGCTGAGCCCGGTTACATTGCCCGCTCGCCCTGGCTCCTGTTCTAGCACGACATTGGCTCAGCTCCACCTTTAGCTTTAACCCGGTGCTCTGAGCTCAAAAGTCCAGGCAGACCGGCAAACTGAGCTAACAGAAGCTACAGTTGGCAGTAGTTTACGTTACTGTCCATCAGGCAACTTGGACAAACTGATGCATCAGCATCAGCAGCGTCTTTAAATGAATCACTGTTTATTAGTTTAGTCCAGCGGTGCCTAATATAAGGGTCGGGGCCCCTCCAGTGGGTCATGAAATGAATCCGAGGGGACGTGAGATGATTAACGGGAGAAGAAAGACGAAAGCTCAGCTGCAGAAATCTGTTTTCATGTTTTTTGAACTTCTCTCTGATCTTTAAAATATTTAATTTGGTCCTCAAACGTTTATTCTTCATCGTCTTTAACGTCTTCTTTTGTGTTTCAGCTTCATCCCGAACAGATTTCTCTGCGACGACGCCGAGACGCCGAGGCCGAGGACGCAGTCGTTCATCCAAGCGCTGCTGAAGAAGAACAATCTGGAAAAGGTCTGCGGCTGTTTGTTTTTTTTGTTTTGTAACGTTAAATCCTTCACAGTCTTTTTAAAGTCAACTCATTATTTCGTTCTGTTTGTGTGTTTCAGTTCCAGACGTGCTTCGTCCGTCACTGTAAGAACGCCTTCGCCTGCAGCTTCACCCACCGGTCGGGATGGAAACTGGCCTTTTCTGGAGACACCATGCCCTGCGACGACTTCGTGCACGTCGGTTCGTACCACTCGGAGTGATTAAAGTCCACATTTCGCCGACGTGTGTCTCGACGCACGGACTAAATAGCGAATCGAGCGCATTGCTTTCAATATCACAGAGATTCATAGAAGGTCGTCTGAGCGCGGCTTGTTCTGAATAATTTATCCGATATTTCTTAATGCTTTCGATCACTCTCGTAGCTGGCAGCCTCTTCTAATGGTTCCTGCGGGATCCCACTTCATTGACTCTTCTTAAATTGCTTGACTGGATTCTGTCCAAGCAAAGCCTCCCAGAGACAGCGAGTGTATCCCATGACTGTTCATTATAGATGGCTCAGCTCGGCAGACAAACGGGGCGTGCCGATTCTTGATTACGCCGACTACCTGATTGATTTCCTGTGGGACAGGAAGAGGCTGTAAGTGCTTGTCTGTGATTAGAGGCTCTGATTCTGCTTTTTGTTGTTTTCTGTAGGAAAGGACGCAACCTTACTGATCCACGAGGCCACGCTGGAGGACGGACTGGAGGAGGAAGCTGTGGAGAAAAGACACAGGTAGACCACAAACGAGATTTAAAGGACTGGTGTGTTGGATTTAGTGGCGTCACCCGCCTCATCCTCTCCTTTCTAGCGTGAAGGAGAAACTACAACAGCCAGTTTTGGTCTTACATTGATCCGGTTGTAGTCAGTCAAACTTTTCTCTGAAAGTCGCCTTCAGATGTCAACAAGACTGTCTTTGTCCAGTAGATGTACTCCTTGTGTTTAGTTTCCAAATGTCGCTTGAGCTTTGCAGGTTTCGTAGCCTCGTTCATGCCGAGTTTCACAACTTTTGAGGGTATCGTTCGATGGTAAAAACATCCTGGGACTCGACGGGACTCGTGCTAGCTGAACTTCCATCAAGTCGATGTACCTCACCTGTCGTGTCAGAGGTTTCATTTGATCGTGGCATGAGCCAACGATCCACGACTGTTTGATCACCACAAAATGTTCACGAAACGGCCGACTACATCGCCGAGGTCTGACGAAACACCCAATTCAAAAAATAATGTTTGTATTGACATCTGAGTTGAGTTACTATTGAGAACAACACATCTGTGATACGAAGCTTTGGAGCCCCCTCTTATCCGCGGTCGGTTTAGCAAGGCATTCAAGCTCCTCCTTGGGGTATCCCAAGGCGTTCCCAGGCTAGATGGGCTATGTAGTCCCTCCAGCAGGTTCTGGGTCTCCTTCCAGTTGGACGTGCCCAGAACATTTCCAAAGGAAGGCACCCAGGAGGCATCCTAATCAGATGCCTGAACCACCTCAGCTGGCTCCTTTCGACACAAAGGACCAGCGTCTCTACACCGAGATGTTCGAGCTCGTCGCTCTTGTATCCGCGATCTCGCTCTTTCGCCCACAAGTGAGGGCTGGAACGTGGATGGACTGGAGAGTCGAGAGCTTTGCCTTCTGGATCAGCTCCCTCTGAACCACAACAATGGACTGATGCCGGTCCATCCCGTCCTCTGTTTTCCCATGAACCCATGAACAAGACCCCGTTATACTTGAACTCCTTCGCTTGGGGAACGATTGAGATTGAGAGAGACTTTTTACTTAAAAAACGATATTTTCTCCTCTTTTCAAATGTTTTTGTAAATAAATGGACACAAAAAGAGAAACTGCAGCAGTTAAAGTTCAATCAGCCAACAGAAGAAATTAACTTTATCGGCTGTTTGAGGTTTATTTGAGTGCACTGTTACATTTCTTTCCTCTCCACAGATATTGACATTGATTTTTTTTTTTTTTGTGCAGCTTTTTAGACCGTCTGTCTCCACTAAAAGCATCTGTCACGTCCACAGAAAACAATATTCCCACTGAAAGTTTCAGTCCGACGTAAATCTCTGACTTCACGCTTCACGTTTCTCCGACAGCACGACCTCCCAGGCCATCGGCATCGGCATGAGGATGAACGCCGAGTTCATCATGCTGAACCACTTCAGCCAGCGTTACGCCAAGATCCCCCTCTTCAGCGAGGACTTCACCGACAGAGTCGGCATCTCGTTCGACCACATGAGAGTGAGTATCACTGCTGATTGGACAACGTACGACTGCACCTGAATGCATCATCGTACTCTGGTTCTGTTTAATATCTCAGGCTTTTAATTTAGAGGCGAGGCTGTCGTCTATAACTCAGTACAGTCACTTGACGGCTTCCTCTCTTTCCTCTGTGCTCAGATTGGCTTTGGGGACTTTAAAATCCTCCCCAGGCTCATCCCCGCACTTAAAACCCTTTTCGCCGAGGAGATCGGCGAGATGGAGGAGAGGAGGGAGAGGCGGGAGCTGAGACATCCGAAAGGAAGCAGCTCCGAGGCGAACAGCGAGCAGAAGACGACCGACGCGAGCCGAGCCGCCAAAAGAGACCAGGAGGGGGCGCAGACGCACGCCGTCGAGACGAAGAGGCTGAAAACAAGCTGAAGTTTGACTTGAACACGAGCTCAGAGGAAAGGACTCGATCCCAGAGTGTGCTGAGTTATTTTATTTAAATGAATTTGAGACTTTTATTTGGCTTTTGTGGTTTAAGATGATGCATGTATATTACATCACAGTGTACAAAGATAAGCTCTGAAAATAGTTTTTGTTTTTCATTAAACAGAATAAAGCAAAACCACAAAGTCTGAAGTTCCAACTGTGTCCAACCAAAAACTGCAGTTCCTCAAACGTCCACTTGAGGCTGGCTGCAGAAGTGAGTCAGTCTCCATAAGTCCCCATGTTCAAATGTCCAACTTCACAGCAGAAATAAACATGTTTACAGCCTGGTACAAAAAACAGTTTTGGTCTCTATAGCTAATTTCCCCGTTCATGACAACTGTAGTGAGGGTGAATTTATATACAACTCACCTGTTCAGATTATATTAAGGCTTAAAGTTATGCAGGATTAAGAGCGTGGACGCGAGGCTTCATTCAGCCCGCCTCAGCTCCACCGATGATTCGGGCTAAGCAAAAATTAGTATCGCCCTGGTTCCCAAAGCCAACAGGATTTTTCTATTTGATTGTGGATTATTTCAGAAAATCGGTTTATGATAGTTAACATCTTTTGTTCAGTAGGATAATCTTCAAAAATCATAAAAGTGGTGTTAATTTGTGAAGCGTGAAGTCATTCAGCAGAAGTAAAAAGCTTTAAAAGGTCTGCACGGTTACATGACTTCAGCGTGAATGACTTCAGGCATCTAACCAAAAACCCATCGCCTTCGAGACGAGGGAACATGTCGGTGTTTTAAGTCTCCTGCAGCTCTCTGCATCTTTACTTTTTCTAGCATTGCTCAGCAGTTAACTCTGAGTGTTGTTCATCCTTTCAGGACAATGGAGACGCATATCGACGAGGTATTTTACTCGATTAGTGATGAGTTTACGGGTGACTGACGAGACCTCCGTTGGCTGGAAGAATATCTGTGAGAGACCAGGACTCACAGATTGTCAGCAGTTTCTGCTTCGCCGGCTCGTTGCTTTGCTGTTTTAAGAGTTTTTCTCAACGATGCTTCACCGCGTCGCTAAGTCAGAAGTTCTTTTGCTTCAACAGCAGTTTCAATATAAAGATTTAGGCTGTCTTTATTTACTTTATTACTTTTAGCGTGCAAGTTTAACCTCTCAGC
This sequence comes from Argyrosomus regius, assembly GCA_946959425.1. NCBI lineage: Eukaryota > Metazoa > Chordata > Actinopteri > Sciaenidae > Argyrosomus > Argyrosomus regius. Next base: position 2,772,833 of record OX336897.1, on the reverse strand, counting down.
AGGGTGTTGCTCAGGTGTTACCACACCTGAATCCTGTAAAGTCGGCCTATCATAGCCAATAATATATCATATAATCACACGTGTGTGTGGTTATCTTGGTCTTAAACACACATTTTACAGTTATGGTTACGACCCAACTCGTGTAGGGAAAGAGAAGCAACATCAAACCAGACGTTCTCGGAAAGATAAAGTTGTTTATTGGCAGGATTTCAGATCAATATTACAAATAATAATCTGGAATTTGCTGCTCAAACCAAATAAATAAATAAAACCCAGCCCAGTCTGCAGGTAGTTTCCAAGTGCCTGACACTTTTTGGACTTTGCAGTGATTGCAGTGGCACCATTTCCCCCTTCAGTCCACATGGGGGCTTCAGTGAGCCATCAGAGCTCACATCAGCCAACCAACATGGTAATAACGCTCATGAAGAGTGACTTATTATCTTTTACCACTTGAGGGAGCGTTGGCTGCAGGAATCTTCTGTGCTCACAGCAAAGACGAGGACAGGACTGAAGATCTCAGCCTTTACCGGGGCGGGTCAGGCGTTTGTTTGACTGTTAAAGCCATCAGGAGGTATCAATGATGTTGGCTCGGCCGCTCAGGATGGGGGTTGATGAAGCGTCTTGGATGGCCTGACACACATGCCATCTGCATACTGCACAGCATCTGCAGGCATGAATGAATCAGCTCTCCAGCGCTGTTTACGCCACTTACTATGACTTTTGCTTGAAGGTCAAAGGTTAAACTGACCTCTCCCTCTCTCTCTCTTTAAAGATAAGACAGGTGCCAGAACTCTGCAGTAAATGTGAGGTTTTTTTTTTAGAGATTAGTGGGTCGAGCGGTGGGCCGGCGATTAGCCTATTTTCTGGAGTGTGAAGCGGTGAGATGAAGATGCATTGCTCCTGAGCCTGGACTCCATTTAAGGGACCTTTCTGCCACCACCGAGGCCGCCTCAGTCAGAGAGAGAGGCTAAGCAGATGATAAGCAGAAATAGGTTTTGACACGAGCATTGCAGGGTCAAAATGATGGATTGATAGACTTTAATCATCGCTTCACCGGCAGTGGACCGCTGAAAATGACTATTGAAGGCACAATTCGAATGTATTTGTCATGCTACAGTTGAGGAAAACCACCTGAGGCTGGTCTGCTACTCACTCGCTCTGACTTCAGATATTTATATGCAGGATTTTTTGGGGTCAAGCGTGCCGAAACTTAAAGGATAATTCAGGTTTATTATGTTTGTAGTTTTGTAGCCAGTTTTTGTGTTAGTTATGCTAACATGCTCAAAGTCATGGGCGAGTTTCATGATGCAGTCATGCAGGTTTTTATGGATAAATGTTCAAATGTTGATGTTGTTGTAAATCATAATTTAATCTTTTTAAGTATATTAATGCATAAACATCTGAGAGACAAGACATTACATTGCCCGCTCTCCTAGCTCCGGTTCTGGCACGACACCGGTGCATTGAAAGCTCCTGTAATGTCCTGTGTTATCGCGAGTAACATCACAGCTAACTGTGCTAACTGACGTTAGCTAACAGCAGCTACAGTTTGCAGCAGTTAACATGACTGTGCGGCGGTGATTAGTCACGCTTTTTTACCTTCCTCCATCAATGTCCTCTTCGCTCTCTTCTCCTCTGCCATTATGTCCGTAGAGGCTGCTGAGCTCAGTTACATTGCCCAGCTCTGGTTCTGGCATGACACTGGTGCCTCGTGCTACCCGTGTTAATGCCAACACTACTCTGAGTTCCCAGTCCAGACAGTGACGTTACAGCTAACTATGCTAGCTAATGTTAGCTAACAGCAGCTACAGTTTGTGCGGCAGCTTCTTGCTCGCTCACTCTTTTCTTTTCCTTTCTTAGCTTCCACCTCTTCGAGCCCGGTTAACGTTGCCCGCTCGCCCAGCTCCTGTTCTGGCACGACAACGGCTCCGCTCCCAGTGGTGCAAACGCTTAACACGTCCCTGGTGCTCTGAGTTGCTTTAAATTAAAGATCTGAACACTTCCTCGTTTGTAATTTGAAGATTAGTTTGTGCTGCAGTAGATGGTGGGCATTGTTTGTCGAGAGATCAATGCCATTGTGTAGGTTGGAGGCGGGACGATGATGGTGAATTTACACCCCCTTAAAATGGTAGATGCAGATATTTGTGAATGTGGGTCGTCTCCTCGAGGGATTCTTTTTTAAAATGAAGGTTAATATGTAAAAAAAAAAAAAAAAAAAGGAGGGAACCTCGCTGCCATCTCTGGATTCACCACCCAGTCCTGACGGAGTGGAAGTCATTAAAATATAACATCATCAGACTGGGTTATTCATGTTTGTCATTGTTTATTTGGCGTGGAATGAAAGGAGACAGATCTGAACAGAGCGGGACGCCACCAATCAGATACACCTCCTCCACCCTCCACCTCCACCTGAATCTGCCGCTTCAATCCCGAAGTCAATTATGCAGCGTGCTCGCCGCCTCTCTTCGCATTTTCTGCCTGGCTGCTGATTCAGAGAGCAGAGGCCTCCGTTCTGCTCCGGCAGGACTCAAAGTGTGAGGTAATCTGAGGGGACGGAGGCACCGGGTGGGACCCGAGACGCTCAGATTGGAGGTCACGGTCCCGGACCGGCACGGACAGGTCGGTATAATTGTGCACACACGATCCAGGATTCCTGCTTTTACTGTCCGTCAGCTGTCACTTTGCATCTAGATCTTCATCCAGGACGCTCTGACACCTTCATCCATCCACCAAAAATTGAGATCAAAGATCCAACACACACCTTCGATAACACATACGGTGATAATGGCTTTTTTTGGTGCAAGGAAAGGAGAGGCGGTGCAACACGCCACATTAATATTCCATGTAGTTCTGCCTGGGTTAGCCTCTACTACACCACCCTCCCCCTCCCGTCCTCCACCTCCCCAGCATGGCTGCCTCTGCATTAACAGACTGTCTGAGAGAGAGAGAAGCCTCAGGAGGCCCCCCACCTGAGAAAACAATCAGCTGTTTTCTGATATTCACAAGCGGGCGAATCACACCTGCCGGAGAGAGGGAGCGTCACTTCTTCACACGACGAGCCGGATAAACTAACATGGATTTTTCTTGTTTGTTTGTTATTTTGACATTCAGATAAAGACTCGCCGAGGATTAACAAGCCCGCAGAGAAACAGTAAAAGATGCCCGACGTGCATTATTCTTCACTTTTGAAATAAAAAGTTCCCGTGAGAGTTTGATCGGGGAAATTCTCCCCCGTGATCCAAAACTTTGAGTGATATATTGAGGCAGCTTCTTTTCGGGGTCAGACGTCTCATCATTTGCTTTGTTCATGGAGGAAAACATCGTCGCTGCAGCTCCAGATTCACCCAGTTTACCGTTGCAGAGCCGGTGACTGACACAGATTCGGTTTGTCGTTTATTCTGCAGGGAATAAAACTCACATACACGTCACGACAACATGTGGGGAGGTGTATATGATCCAAAAACAACACTTTATATCTACGATATACTCAAACATAATTATAAGACTATCAGAGGGCTCTCCTGTCAGGACAGGAATGATCTAACACGATATAAGTGATCATTATTTTATTGGCATTGAGCTGCTGAAACACAGCTTTCAATAGATTTTTACATCCCTCATTAAATCAGACTTTTATTTTAATGGTTTCCGATAATACTCATCGCCCGCTGGCCTTCCTGCAGAGTTCATATCTTGTGTTTTCATCCTGCTGCAAACACAATCATATACGCTGATCTATTTATTGAACCGTTCGTACTTTAATGAACATCATGATGTTTGTTTAAGCAAATCAGAATCCACAGTTCATTCATAAAAATGTTATTTCAGGTGAATGGTGTCTCTGTCATTCGTACGTCTGTTCTCACACTATGTAACTTTGGGCTCCGGGTCGGGAGAAGTACGTAACGCTTTACGGCACTAAGTCACACACCACCAACTATTTCACTGATTTTGGTGAAACTGGATCATATTTTATGGAGAAAATGTTTTCTGGTTTTCCCTCTGATGTCCTCCGGCTGCTCCGCCTCAACTCTCTGTGATTTACAGAGTTTCCTGATGGACAGTGAAGTAAACTGCTGACAACTGTAGCTGCTGTTAGCTAATGTTAGCTCGGTTTGTTAGCTGCTGTTAGCTAATGTTAGCTCAGTTTGTTAGCTGCTGTTAGTTAATGTTAGCTCAGTTTGTTGGCTGCTGTTAGCTAATGTTAGCTCAGTTTGTTAGCTGCTGTTAGCTAATGTTAGCTCAGTTTGTTAGCTAATGTTAGCTCAGTTTGTTAGCTTCTGTTAGCTAATGTTAGCTCAGTTTGTTAGCTGCTGTTGGCTCATGTTAGCTCAGTTTGTTAGCTAATGTTACCACCGGGAAGAAGAGGAGGGCATTTTCAGGGAAGCGGAGCTGGTGTTGTGCCAGAACAGGAGCTGGGCGAGCTCTGTGGATATAATCCCAGAGGAAGCTAAGAAGGGAAAAAAAAGCAAGTGACCGATCAAGAAGCTGCCGCACAGTAATGTTAACTGCTGCGAACTGTAGCTGCTGTTAGCTAACCTTAGTTAGCTGTAATGTTACTCTCTGGACTGTGAGCTCAGATGAGTGTTGATGTTTTCTCAGGTAATACAGGAGCTTTCAATGCACTGGTGTCGTGACAGAACAGGAGCTGGGCAATGTAAACCAGGCTCAGCAGCCTCTATGGACATAATGGCAGAGGAGAAGAGAGCGAAGAGGACGCTGACAGAGGAAGCTAAGGAGAGAAGAAGCAAGAAGCCGCCGGACAAGAGTAAATCTGGGACTGACTTTTAGTGGTTGGTGAGAGCTTGGTGAAATAAAAGGCTGAAAGACAGACGCCGAGCTGGGCTGACTGCTGTTGGACTAGTCAGTAATATTAGCTGTCAGCAACTTTACTGCCAGATGCTAATAAATCCTACACACCGGTCCTTTACGCCTCTTTTTTTGTCGCTGTAGGCGAGGACACAAGACTTTTCCATATGGGTTTATATGAATTTCTGTATGTTCATTACTGCACAGAAACAAATCATATCTTTATTTTTACTCCGAGGCTGCAGTCATCTCTCGCTTCCAGTCCTTCCACCCACCTCCACCAAACCAAGGGGTCAAATCTCCATCTGTTCACCCAACGTTACGACATCATACATACTAAAACATGCTGCACGGAGATGTAGTACAACATTTAAATGCATAAAAACGAGAGCACACACACACACATTTGTGGTGAAGACGAGAAATGCTGCAGGTGAACTCGTGAGGGATCACGGGGGGATTGAGTATGTGTGAAGGTTGCAGCATCATGTGTGACAACTTCTTCACACTCTGTTGGCTTCGAGATGAACTGGAGAAGTTGACCACCGCGGTGGAAAAAAAAAACAACTTCCAGGAGGACACGCTTCCTTTCTTTTTGTCACAGCCGTGTGGAAACAACAGCACGGTGTGAAAAGATGCATTCTGTGCTATACGATCCCAGAAAAATGGGAAAAAACCTGGACGAAGATGCGGCCGTGCATGGCTGCCAGCGCACGACTACCTACTGGCTTGTAGCAATTAACTGGAGCATTGTGGACGCCTGTCTGTGAACTGGAATCAGACAGGAGCAGAATAACGGCAAATTGCACATCAGAAACATTTTCGGTCCATCTGCGCTCGATCCAGACGAAGTCTGTCTGTCCGTCCGTCCTGACCGGTGAAAAGAAACCGGAGAAGACATCTGCAGGACAAAAATAAAAACATACAATGTGAGAACCTTTTATCACAGCGGACGTTCGGATTTGTTAAAGCGGGGAAAGCGAAGGTGTAATTAATCACAATCATGGCTGCATTACATTTAGATTTACACAGTTAAAAAGGTTCCTGCTTTTGTGCTTCCCTGGCACACCTAAATGGAACAGAGCCCTCGGTGTTATTAGTCACACCTGTGCTTTGTGAAGAAGAAGAAGAAGAAATGACGTTAACCACAGGGCTGAAAACGTCTTTAAACAAGTCCACCTCATTCTTTCAAACCTTTGTTTAAAGTGTACCAAGACTGAGGCAAGACCAAGACCAAGACTCTGAGGGGTTGAGATCAAGTCAAGAGGTTGGGACCAAGTCAAGACCAAGTGTTGCTTTGCAGGATTCATATACTGCTGTGTGTTTTCTTCTGGACTCACTAAAATCTTGGACTGATAGTATATTAAGAGTATTTCATTTTATTTGTTCCTTTACGACCTTTTTTTCCTCCACATATTGCTGGTCGTTGCTGTCCATCTGGTGTTTGCCAGAAATACCAGATTGCCGGTCCAAGTCTGCCGTCTGGGAGTTTTAAAACGGGGGGAAATGATCTTGAAACAACTTGAAAAACAACAAAGTTATTGCCATAAGTGTTTACCAAACTGCACACCTCGTGACACATTTATCAATGTGTTCTTAATAGCGTCTGCTCTGTCATTGTGCATTATTAGCTAGACAAATAGCTGAATTGGTTTTCTGTTGGACTCATGAGGAAACACCTGAGTTTTCTGTTCTTTCAGGCAACAATGAGTCATATGGGAGGTATTTTCTGTTGCCACTGAAATATAAACTTAATGCAGAATTCAGTGTTGTGTTACTGGTGAGGGTTCGTCTCACGAGTTCAACCGGTCAACAGGGACAACTGAAACTCAGCACAAAGAGATGACTGTAAAAAAGTTGTAACTAACTTTGCACAACAAAGATGAACCCATTACTACACGTAGCTTAAAAACTGAATATGATCAGCTGATGACAAACCTGATCAGCCACCATCAGTAATCAATACACAACCATTAATCAAACCAAGCTGTTAGACTTGAACACTTAGCACCAGATCTGCTGCTTCTCTTTATGTTTACAGTAACGTTAGCTGTCATTAGGTACCGTTAGCTCTGTTAGCTAGCTCCCGTTAGCGCCTGTCAGCCTCCATTAGCTCCTGTTAGCCTTTAGCTTTAAGACTTTTTAAAATACTTCTCTTTATATTAACAGTAAGCTCCTGTTAGCATCCGTTAGCTCTCATTAGCTCTGTTAGGTATTTCCTGTTAGCCTTCAGACTTGAACACTTAACACTGAATCTGCTGCTTCTCTTTATGTTTACAGTAATGTTAGCTCCTGTTAGCTTCCATTAGCTCTATTAGCTATCTCCCGTTAGCCTCCGTTAGCCTTCAAACTTGCACACCAGATCTGCTGCTTCTCTTTACGTTAACAGTAACGTTAGCTCCCGTTAGCTGCTCCCATCAGACAGTCTTCTTATTTCAGCATCAATATAATCCATAAAGATAAACTGTGTTTCTGTACAACTCTCTAGCAACGTTATTTCAGTGTTAGACAAGCGTTATTTCACTGGTTCATAGGCTACATGATATAAAGCAGCTGGCCTGTGCTAACGTGTAGGCCGGCAGATGAACGACGGAATCACAGCCGTGCTGATATTCAGTATAACCGCACTCCCTCTTGTGTATTATCGCTTTATAACTGTCTGCTGTCTGTCACTGCCTCAGTTTCTGAAATATATGTTCCCTCTCGCTAATGTGGATCAACACAGGTGTGTGAAATATATTTAGTTGACAGGAAAAGGTGTAAGTTAAGGACACATTTAAACGAACTCATCGACCATCTGACAATTTAGCAAATGAGTTTGTCGGATTAAAAGAGAGTTCAGCCTTTAAAGGTTGACAAATCGACTTTCGTGGGACTTAAGCTTTGTTGCTTTAGTTTGCATGATGCTGCATTTTTTGGCTTTATTAAAGGGTCTTATAGCTTTTACGAGCCTCTCGGGGGGTTAAACATTTGTCTCAGTCCACAGAGAAGCCTGTAATCTTCTCATTATTAAACTCCCCAAAGATTCGTTTGGATACTTCTGGAAGTATAATGCAGTATTCACATTCCTTGAATCATTTCCTGTTAGTACGTACTGAGTAAGGTTTGCTTTCCAACCTGGCGAAGCATGCAAACTGCCCCCGGGGCCTCAGACCGAGAGGAAATCCCGGCTTCACTGTGAGGTAATTGGTTTGTGCTCATATTATTAATTGTAACTTCCCGCTCTGAGGTTACGGTCGAAACACGTCAGCGAGGATATTTTAATAAAATGCAAAGCTCTATAGACGTTGATTAATTGTTTAGTAATATGGGAATATGCAGCACTGAAGCATAATATTAACTGACATAATAAAAACCTAATGGATCTTGAGGCCCTGTGTAAAAAAAAAATCTAATTTTAAGACCTTTAATATTTTACCTAATATTTTGCTTTCAGGCTGAATATGGGGTTCATCAGGGCCCGGCAGCTCATTTTTTACCTCATGTACCCGTGGTGATTTATTGATTCAGGTGTATCCTGAGTCACTTTTTGTTTGAAACTTAACTTTAAAGCCCCCGATGAAGTTAAAATTTATGTTCATATTTTAATCCCATCTGTCCTCTGTCCTCCAGTATCTGGACCAACACTGACACAAAGTCATGTTTTTTTTTAGTATTTTCAGGTATTCTTCATGGTATTTTAGAGTTTGTCGTTTCCTGATAAACCATAAAAAGTTGCTGATGATGTCATCCTGCACTCGGGGGCGGCAACTTGCTAAAGTAGCCAACTGCTAATTAAATGCTGCTAAATGAATCTGCCGTTAGCAGGCGACAGAACCGAGCTCAAGCATAACGTTACACTACCAAGGTACTACTACAGACTTACCTGATGGAACGATTGCTATCGCGTACTGCTACATTGTTAGCTCGGTTAGCTGCATGGCTAATGCATGGCTAACCGACTTAGTGGTGACCTACTGTATTCCCTGCCAGATTGGCCACGATGGTTACAGAGGTTGTGTTTGGTTCACTGGAACGTAGACGCTGCTACACTGGCTTCAACTCTCTGTGATAGCTTTAGCTTTAACCACTTGCTAAAGTAGCTATCTGCTAATTAATTGCTGCTAACTGAATCTGCCGTTAGCAGGCAACAGAACCGGGCCCAACCTCTGAGACCAACAGAGAATAACGTTGCACTACTAAGGTTTGCTAAAAGCTTGCTAAAGATTGCCAAATAGCAAACCGCTAACTACCGTTAGCTCGGTTAGTCGTGTAGCTAGCCAACCTGGGATGCCAGGAGCCAAACCTGGCCAGAAAACCACCTCAGTAGGCTTCTGTATTCCCTGCCAACTCTGGTTTCAGAGATCATATTTGGGTCGGTTCTGGCCGTGTTCAATGAAACATAGATGCTAACTTTAGCTAACTTTTATTCTGAAATCAGATTTACAAACACAATCAAAACAATTTAGTCGTGCTTTATAATAATAATCCAGAACACAAACAATGAGTCAAAGTGTGAAGATTCAGGATTCGAGGTGTCTGTTCTTCAGCGTCCTGTCAGACGAGAGAGAGGCGCTGACACGAGGCTGAGGTCTTAATTATCTCAGGACTTCTTAAGTCAACCTCTCACGCATGTCGCTGTTGGAGAAGATAAGGCAAATCCGTCTTTGTCTGCCTGCCTTCACCCGAGGGAGCTGTGTTTATCTCCTCCCTGCATCTCCACACAGGATCACTGCAGAGCGTGATTATCCTTTTCTTTTCTGCTCGGCAGCAAAGAAATGTTGTCGCTCTCTTTCTCCGGCAGAATACGAGCCGCTCACTTCACCACTGATTAGCATTTGTGAAAGAAAAGAGAAATTTTCCAGAAGGACAGCGTTTCATCTGGAGCATCACAGCACTTCAGAACAAAATGGGAATGTTCCACTAACTTAACACAACAAGGACACAGTATGATGAAGCAGGGGGGGTTTTCCTTCTTTCTCATCGCAGGTGTTAGGCGACACAGAGAGGCGAGGGAAGCCTGTTTCTGAAGCGTGAACGAGGCAGGACGACACGTCGGGCCTGCAGGGAAATCAAAAAGCTGAGCGGAGGTGGACGTGGGAGCTTAAGGCTATAGCTGGCTCGGAAAAACGCTGAGATTTGACAAGAAGGGACGTGTAGTTGTTGGAATAGCCGGAGTAATTGGAGCTCCTTAACAATGTGCGGAAAGAAGAAGGATGGTTACATGAGCCTGATGGCACCGGCAACCTCATTCATATCCACGTTCACTGCATTTAATGTGATTTATAGAAGTATATATGAGCATTTTGAGGAGTTTATGTCCAAAACAATGAAATAAAACAGGCTAATTGATCTTAAACTACAAGTATATTTACATGGACTGAAACTCAATTTTAGGCTCACTGAAGCCTCTAAACACGCACAGGATGTCACATTTTATCATATGAGAACAGTTTTAATAATGGCAAAAAGGTGTCATCCAACCAAAATATGCTGTTTTTCTTTGTTTTTTTGGAGCTGAATCCTCTCATTTATTAATTTTTAGGCCTTAAGCAATCATAATGTCATGTAAAAGTATTTTATCTCCAATGTTTGAGACTTTCATGCTTTCATATAAACTCAGTAATCGTCGGCAAAGAGACAAAATATGAACCCCCAAAAAGTCAACATTTTGAGGCTGATCATTTATTTGTTGTGATTTGTTACCCCCAGTTTCAGAGTGTAATCCCACTGTGGTAAATATGGACAGCTGTACTTGAGTATTTGTTCTGATTACATCACTTGTGCTCCTGTTCTGGCACGACACCGGCTCCGCTCCCCTGAAAACCTCCTTTTTCCCGGTGGTCCAAAACGCCTGTAACTTTTAAAAAACCTGTTAGTTTATGAGAGAAAAGTTACAACCTGCGAGGCAACGTCATGTTTTCCTGTTTTCTAGTTGCACATAAACAGGTTTCCAAACTTATGGATGTCTTTAAGGGGGTTGGAGCAACTTTTAAGTTCATCATTTTGCTCGAGGACTCTTCAGAGATCTCGGATCATGGAGGTGCAACAACCAGCTGCCCTCCAGCTGCTGAAATATACACCTGCCAGTCAATGCCGGGGCCTCGAGGCAGATTAGAGCCAAAATCACCATATTCATAATTAAAGAGCTCAGTGGTTGTCATGAACAGGCGAAATGTTGCATGTGCACTTGACTCGTACATGCAGAAATCCCCCGTGAATAAAAAGCGACTCAGTGTCGCTCTGCTGCAGTAAAAGTTCTTGTAGCATATAGTAAATTTAAACCAAGGACACAGCTAGGGATTTATGGAAAGGCTGAGATTATATCACCGCACTGTACGATGATAATAAGCCCCCACCAATTCATCACCACAGCCAGGAACCCTTACCTCAGCTAAAGTCTCCATTCATTTCTCCTCAATAGATACAGTCTCACATCCTTTTTTTTCCTTTTCTGATTCTTCCCAGTGATAAATGAAAACTTCCCCCGGCTCAGAAACAGTTTGCTTCTTCTCCGCATGTCTTTTCAGAAACGACTGGGTTCATTCATTTGTACCGGCGAGCTGACGTTTCTCATTCAGCACGACACGAACAGCAAGCCACGCTGTTTGTATTCTCTTTTAAAGAATGTGATCTGAATGCTGTTACCAGGGGCTTTATATTGAGTTTGGTGACACACACACACACACAGTGAAAGGTGAAGGCTGAACAATGGACTTAAAAATAACCAACACTCAATTTTCCAATGACTGAGCATTTCCTTGCAGAACAATAGTCAAGACAAGATAATGTGTTGTCATCACGGCTCAGGAGGACAAAAAGTAGACACATTAACTCGATGTTTATGAGACACAACAGAAGATTAACAAACCCACCTGTCAATCAAAGCGTCCACGCTCTTAATTCTGCATAACTTTAAGCCTTAATATAATTTGAACAGGTGAGTTGTATATAAATTCACCCTCAGTACAGTTGTCATGAACGGGGAAATTAGCTATAGAGACCAAAACTGTTTTTTGTACCAGGCTGTAAACATGTTTATTTCTGCTGTGAAGTTGGACATTTGAACATGGGGACTTATGGAGACTGACTCACTTCTTCTGGAGCCAGTCTTGTTGCTGTATAGGTTTATGGTTTTGCAAACTTGAACTACTTTACATACTGTATTATATTTACAGTAAACGTGTGTAATAAACTTGAACTCACTGGTTTACAAAGAAAAGAACAAAGGTGACAAAATGGCAGCTTGTGATGCTCCTGTGTTTGTAGTCCTCGTCTCTGACAGCTCACCTTTTACAGACAGTCGAGGATTTCATCACTGAAGATAAAGAAGATGAAATGATCGCCTTTATTAGTGCTTGTTTGGCTGATGATTGTCACTGACTGGAGGATTTACCTTTATTTCACCTTCAGATCAGCCGTGTTTTAGAAAAGTCTTCTGGTTTCTTTTGGACTCATTTCCAGGTGAAACTTTAACATGAACTATTTTCTTCACAGCTATCAAAGTGTCTGAACTCTACAGATCATTTACAAGATCCTCTTCCTGGAATGAGTCAGCTCTTGATAAGCCCTCCCTCTTCTTCCTGCTCTCAAACACAGCCAGCTCCACTCTGTTCATGTGTTTCCTTGTTCCCTCCCCCTCAGATCTACAGTTTGAAGATGGGTGGAACCAACATGTGGTCACGTGTCAGCTGACAGGCCGCATGTTGTTTAGATCAGAGCTCAAACTAGTTTAATTTCTGAGGAAGTCAAACTCAGACAGTTATCGACGCGGAGAGGAGAAATGGCGCAGCAAGGAAATAAACTGGACCGGGAAACCTTCTCTTGTCCGATCTGTCTGGATCTACTGAAGGATCCGGTGACTACTTCCTGTGGACACAGCTACTGCATGAACTGTATTCAAAGCCACTGGGATGGAGAGGATGAGAAGAGAATCCACAGCTGCCCTCAGTGTAGGCAGACCTTCATACCGAGGCCTGTCCTGATGAAAAACACCATGTTTGCAGCTTTAGTGGAGGAACTGAAGAAGACTGGACTCCAAGCTGCTCCTGCTGATCACTGCTATGCTGGACCTGAAGATGTGGCCTGTGATGTCTGCACTGGGAGAAAACTGAAAGCTCTGAAGTCCTGTCTGGTCTGTCTGGCCTCTTACTGTGAGAAACACCTCCAGCCTCATCATGATGCAGCTCCATTAAAGAAACACAAGCTGGTGGAGCCCTCCAAGAAGCTCCAGGACAACATCTGCTCTCGTCATGATGAGGTGATGAAGATGTTCTGCCGTACTGATCAGCAGTGTATCTGTTATCTCTGCTCTGTGGATGAACATAAAGGCCACGACACAGTCTCAGCTGCAGCAGAAAGGACTGAGAGGCAGAGAGAGCTCGAGGTGAGTCGACAAAACATCCAGCAGAGAATCCAGGACAGAGAGAAAGATGTGAAGGAGCTTCAACAGGAGGTGGAGGCTATCAATGGCTCTGCTGATAAAGCAGTGGAGGACAGTGAGAAGATCTTCACTGAGCTGATCCGTCTCATGGAGAAAAGAAGGTCTGATGTGAAGCAGCAGGTCAGATCCCAGCAGGAAACTGAAGTGAGTCGAGTCAAAGAGCTTCAGGAGAAGCTGGAGCAGGAGATCACTGAGCTGAAGAGGAAAGACGCTGATCTGAAGAAGGTCTCACACACAGAGGACCACAACCAGTTTCTACACAACTACCCCTCACTGTCACGACTCAGCCAATCTACAGACTCATCCAGCATCAATATCCATCCTCTGAGGTACTTTGAGGATGTGACAGCTGCTGTGTCAGAGCTCAGAGATAAACTACAGGACGTTCTGAGGGACCAACGGACAAACATCTCACTGACAGAGACTGAAGTCCATGTTTCACTGTCAGGACCAGAACCAGAGCCCAAGACCAGAGCTGAGTTCTTAAAATATTCACGTGAACTCACACTGGATCCAAACACAGCACACACAGAGCTGTTATTATCTGAGGGGAACAGAAAAGTGACATTTTTGACTGAAGAACAGTCTTATTCTAGTCACCCAGACAGATTCACTTGGTATCCTCAGGTCCTGAGTAGAGAGAGTCTGACTGGACGTTGTTACTGGGAGGTGGAGAGGAGAGGAGATGGAGTTGGTGTAGCAGTCACATACAAGAATATCAGCAGAGCAGGGAGCTCACATGAATGTGGATTTGGATTCAATGACAATTCTTGGATGTTATTTTGTTACACAAACAGTTATGACTTTTATTACAACAATGTCCAAACTCCTGTCTCAGGTCCTCGGTCCTCCAGAGTTGGAGTGTACCTGGATCACAGTGCAGGTATTCTGTCCTTCTACAGCGTCTCTGAAACCATGACTCTCCTCCACAGAGTCCAGACCACGTTCACTCAGCCTCTCTATGCTGGACTTTATATTTATCATGAATCCTCTGCTGAGTTGTGTGAAGTCAAATAGACAGAAGTCATTTAAGGGTTAAATTCTGTGTTTCATGTCTTCAACTTGTTTTGTTTCCATCATTGTTGCTGACAGCTGATTGTTGTGGCATTTCTTCACCTGTCAATCAAACACTGTGGGCGGTACTTTGCCCTCTTCTCATTGGTGGTTGTTTAAATGTTTGAGTTTCTTTAGGTGGCGCTCCTTCCTGTGTCTGTTTAGCCATGGAGGCTATCACTGCTCATGATGACTTTAGTTTGTATGATCATAATCAATAAGGACATGATTCATTCTTTTCTTGTACATATGTGAGATTCAATGAAGAAACAACATTTAGTTTGTCTCTGAGTCAATAAAGAGGATTTATTACACAGACTGCAAGTATTCATGTTTTCATTGAACATGTGCTCTAAATGAACTCCCAGCATTCACCCTGTTTATTTCATTGAGCTGCTTTCTCGTGTGACAAATAAAGTTGAGTTTGAACTGAAGGTGACTGACAGTGAAGAAGAAGAACAGACAGATGGATCACCACAGACTGTAGAAAACATGGATGTAGTCGTGACAAAGTGCCGTTGTGAAGCTCCGTGTGGTCGCTCTGCTCGTCTCCGTCTTGGCGGTCCTGCCTCCGCCACCTCCCGACTAATCTAAAAATGGTTATAGGGTGGAGCTGAATGAAGCCTGGTTGCTCAAACAAGCCACCTGTGACGACACCCACCTGTCAATCAAAGCGTCCACGCTCTTAATCCTGCATAACTTTAAGCCTTAATATAATCTGAACAGGTGAGTTGTATAAAAATTCACCCTCAGTACAGTTGTCATGAACGGGGAAATTAGCTATAGAGACCAAAACTGTTTTTTGTACCAGGCTGTAAACATGTTTATTTCTGCTGTGAAGTTGGACATTTTAACATGGGGACTTATGGAGACTGACTCACTTCTGGAGCCAGCCTCAAGTGGACGACAAGAGGACCTGCAGTTTTTTGGCACTTACGAATAGGTTTCATTTACCAGCCACAGAGGCTGCTGCTTGGTTGTTAGCTTGTTTTAGCTGGTTATCTCTTTTTAGCTTGTTGTTAGCCTGTTTTAGCTTGTTGTTATCTTGTTTTAGCTCGTTGTTAGCTTGTTTTAGCTGGTTATCTCTTTTTAGCTTGTTGTTAGCCTGTTTTAGCTTGTCGGTAGCTTGTTTTAGCTTGGTGTTTTCCTGTTTTAGCTTGTTGTTATCTTGTTTTAGCTTGTTGTTATCTTGTTTTAGCTTGTTGTTAGCTTGTTTTAGCTTGGTGTTTTCCTGTTTTAGCTTGTTGTTATCTTGTTTTAGCTCATTGTTAGCTTGTTTTAGCTTGGTGTTTTCCTGTTTTAGCTCGTTGTTAGCTTAGCACAGTTGTCATGAACGGGGAAATTAGCTATAGAGACCAAAACTGTTTTTTGTACCAGGCTGTAAACATGTTTATTTCTGCTGTGAAGTTGGACATTT